>PVKA01000108.1:178558-221076 GCA_004027165.1 Ctenomys sociabilis | reverse complement strand
CCAGCTCCTACCGTTTTCAAATAAGGTCACATTCTGAGATTTGAGAGTTAGGATGTCACCCTCTGAACTGTGAGGTGACCTAAGAACCAAGTCAGTCATTCCCAATTTTTTTTTTTTTTTTTTTTTTTTGAGGTTAATTAGATAGAAGTTGCAGCCCTCACCTCAGATCCATTCTTTGCAGACCTGCCACTTGCCCTAGCCAGACTTCTGGTCTATTCCTGCCTGCTCTTTCTCAGCTGGAAAGAGAAGCAGAGGAGGTAGTGGGAGAAACAGTTGTCTCAACTTCTGGTAACAGCATAGAGCCCTATGAAGAAGTAGCTCAGCCATACATCTTTCCGAGCTTCCCATCTTGGCTATCATTGGAGCTCTGAAAATGAAAGGATAAAGCAAGCGATATTTACCTGGATGAGCTGGATTGTGCAGCCTAGCCCACTGAGAGTACAATCAAATAATGACAGATGTCTCCCTGAGTTTCCTAACAGGAAAACAGATTCTGCTAACTGAAGGATTTGGGTTTTATATAGCAAGATTTTCAAGATTGGGAGCAACATTTAGTTGTCCAGATATGTCAAAGCAAGGCTGAATTCTGCCACCAGCCTTCTCTGTCCTTCCCTCCAGGTCTAGCACTTCAGGCCACAAGGAAGTGTCACTGACACCAATAGTGGAGACAAGCGCTGCCAGGGTAAAGGGAGCACCAAACCATTTCCCAGCTTCAGGCACCTGCAAGTATCATGCTGTCCAGCATATTCCAAACTTAATAAAAGGTGCTGGAATGGCATTTCCACTCGCATCAGGAGAGTGATGGGAAAGTGACTATGGTTTGTAAATTTAGTTCCCGAAGCTGGACGCCTGGGCTCCCCTTCTCACGGCAGAACATCATCCGCCAGCCAAAGTGCTTGCAAAGAAACGAGCCTCTAAAAGGCAATGGGCGGACTAGCATTTTACCTCATCATTTGCTACATTCAAAACTTTTGAATATATCTTTCTAAACATACATGTGGGTTTGAAGCTGCTAAGCATCATTCTTTAGAAAAGATGGTCCTACTTCTTCCTCAGGATTACAGTGTCCTCTCCTGTGTGATATGACAGAGAGAGAATAGTGTTTTTGAAAATATTCTTGCTTGGCCAAAATAAGAACCTGGGGGCCAGGGATATAGTTCAGCAGCATGGCTCCTGCCTGGCAAACACAAGGTCATGAATTCAATTCCTAGTGCAATAAAAATAAAAAAAAGAACAAGAATACAAAACTGGCAACCTTCAAGTGATCTATCCCACTTCACCCAGACATATACTTTTACTTTTTTAAGAAATAAAATTGAAATTTATGACAGTAAAAGGCATATTGCTGTTAACCTACCACTACCAAACAAAGTACAGCCCTATGCTTTAAACACTCTTGTTCTTCTTGCCACCTTCTAAAGCAATTCCGGAATCCTCTTTTGTGTCTTATCTTTGTTGTTAGTATATCTTTGGAATACACCATATTTACACTTATTCTGAAGAATTAAAACACATATTATGAAATGTCAACTTCTTTTACTGCTCCCTTCTTTCCCCTTCCCCTTCTCCTCTTTGTCTTTACTAGGCTATTATATCCAGAGGCTTAGAAACCACCAATCAGGATGAGGAGGGCAAAGACCTCAAGAGGCAGTTCTGATAACATGGCCCACTGGAAAGACTATAATAAATACCTCATGAAGGGAGTAAAACAAGAGAACCTCCAAAAATCCAAAAAGAACCTCGTCTGAGATGAAACTAGCGTGTCTCTCCAATAGCTTTCCTCTTGCCGAGCATCACCGGGTCTTCCAGCTTGGTTACGCAGCCTAGAACACTTCTTCATCTCACCCAGAGCCAACAGCCACCTCTGTGACACCAACAGCTTTGCTCATTTCTGCTCTAGGTCTCTGCTGCTTCTCATGGACCCTGTGCCCTCTAAGATATTGTGTCTCTCTGTCTGAACTACTGGCTGGCAAGCAGGTTTTCTGACTATCTAGAGAGCAGGAAGCAGATGGAAAATAAATCCAAAGCCACTGGCAGGACAAGAGGCCTGGAAAGAAACAAACAGGAGAGATACTGGCTGATCTTTCTACCATTCACCCCTGGCTCTGGGAGATAAGACTTAAACAAAGAGATATCAAGTGAGCTCAGTTTCAACTTCTACAGTTTCTACTACAAAGTTGGGTTTTCCTTTGAGTAATCTGTCTCTACCTTTTGTTAAAAGGATGATTCAAATAAGTGATCATAGCTCATTTATATGTTATAATCATCATCACATTAGAGCTGTGTAGCATGCAAGAATATTACATCTTGATACTGAATGTGTTAAAAGTAGAAACACTGACCTAGACAGATGCTATGGATTTTACAACAGAATTGGGCCCAAGGCTGGGAAAATTTTAAGTCATTGGATACCGTGATGTCTCTGCCTTTGTCATTCTTCCAATGTCAACTGTATCAGTCAGTGTTTTACTAGAGAAACAGATACAACACAAGATATGCAAAAGAATGAGAAGTTGTAAGATTGGTTTATGATGCTCACCCATAGAGCTGGACCAGGAAGCATGCAGAGGGTGTCCGCATGCTGGAGACCAAAGGTCTCAGTCCAAGATTGAGAGTTTAGTGCAGTGTCTGACAGATCTACAATAAAGGACTTAAGAGTCTACAGTGGAAGGCTGGAGGACCCAAGGTGGTGGAAGCCAAAGCATTTGCAGTAGAAGCCACAGAATGAGGTCCAAGCTGAGGGCAAAGATGGGAGCTCCTCCAAAGAAGAGAAGGAGATTCACCCTTCTTCATGTCCTCTTTCTGTCATCCAGGCTGCGAGCTTCCCTAGGATGGGTCCTGCACACCGCAGGGTGCAGAGGAGCCTCCCCAGAGCAAGTCCTTTACACCCTAGAGTGTAGAATTGCTGAGCTGATGCAGCTGAGCTTCTGACCTTCTCAAACAGACACCGTCAACCAATCATTACATCTGTTGTTCTCCCTTCTTACCTGCCTTTTTGTCAAAGTGAGATGGAATGAAAAAAAATCTAAAAGCAATGACTAATATCACCTAATAACCTGAAGTCAAAGCATTATATCTGAATGCAAGTCATCATGCTCAACATCAAATCTGTTAACTTTTCCTCCCTGAAAATATCCTTCTTAAACTTCCAATTATCAGGGACATTTCTTCAATACTCTCCAACTCACCCCCTAAAACACAGTCTTCCTCTTGAGTTGGCTTAGATGACTACTACAAATAGTGGTTAACGCTCTGGAGTTGATGTAGGATTGGTATCAAGTTTCAATCTGAGGCCCACGTGAACCACTTGTATAAGTGATCTCATCAGGGTTTTTATTGGGCCTTGGTTTTCCCATCTGCATAGTAATAGCACTAAATCCTCAAAGGATTATCTTGAAGATTAACTGAGGTGATACAAAGCTCTGGTATTTGAGAATTTGCTTGAATCATTGATGTCATTGTATGGACAAAAATTACTGTGTGAACATATTTTCCTTGATGCTTCAGAAATGAGTACCACCTGACCCCTCTAGCTCCTCTAAGACTGGATCTGAGAGTGAATAAAATTCTACTAAGAAATGAAAAACAAGAAAGAAATAGAAATTTAAAAGCAACTGGCTCTGCAGAAAGTAACAATTTAAAATATCTTTTATTTCTTAAGGTCAGCATTTTTTTTCAACAGAAATCTGTCTCCAAGGTTGTTTTATATCATGCAAGTCTATTTTGGTCATATTAAAAAAAAAATGAGTGATATTTTAAAGACTCTTCAGGTACAAATAAATGTAACAGAGAAAAAAGAATCTTAAATACTTATTTTCTTCCAAAATAGAAAATAATTGTCTATCATCACTAATATAAAAACTTCAATACATTGAATATGTCCTTATTCAATAATTGCTTTGTCTCTACAAAATCTATTTCCATGTCTCTGAGTTACCAATGTAAAATGACACTGAATAGCACTGCGTGACTTGGTTACCAAAAGAGAACAGCAGTTCATTTCATTTTAAAATAACTTTCACAACACTGCAGCGACAAAAGGGGGACAACGGTCACCAAAGAGAAATTGTGTCTATAAGGCATTGTTTCCAGCCCTGGCAAGATAGATCTTATACAATCATAGTTTTAATATTACCACAGGCAATCTAAAAAGCTGTTCTGTAGTAGCAAATTTTGAACTTGAGCAAATATAATCAGGTATCAAAGGAATTCTATAACGCAATGGGTGGGGTGGAGTTAGAGGAGCCCCTGCACCTCTGAAAACACCAGGCAGGATAAAAGGGCTTCCCGCTCGGGTCTCCACAAAAGAGTCTGCAACAACCAAGTGTTAATTTTAATCAGAATTAACTAATTTTAATTTCTCATTAAATATAAACTTGTTAAAGTGAAAGCAAAAGGTCTTGTTGCCAGGGTTTAAACTGGAATCAGGAGGCTGGGAAACAGTGCACGAGTCATCCCTCTGTGGGAAGGGACTGTGATCTCCCTGTTCCACTGCAGCTTCCTGTCTTGTTCTTCCGGTGAAATCCTGCAGCTTGCCGGTGTGTACTCCACAAAGCTCAGCTCAGAATATTTAATTATCTTCAAAGGATGTTCTATGGATTAACTGTCAAGGGTTTTGAGACCGTTAACTACTTGATAAATGCTAATGAGACACTTCAAGGAAACTGGTATTATCTGTTCACCGATTATTTCATCATTCTGTCTACTCACCTTTGGATTTATTATTATTTACAAGGTCTCGTTTTTAAGTTGTATTATAACTCCACATTGTTCTCCAAATAATCATCATATTTTAATTATAAAGATATGAATTTCCAAACACAGTTGCTGTGTTAGGATCAGAAGGAAGGTAATCTACCTAAAGCCCTACTTATAAGCCTGTGAGTTGCAACAGAGACAGTTTAATAGTTACTTTAAGGAAATAAGACCAGCTGGGAAGAAAAGCCAGGCTGAGGAAGAAAAGTAGGGTTGATGACTGTATTCTGAGCTTCAAATTAAATCCTGCAGTTGGACCAAAGACATTATAAGTATTTTAGAAAAGACTTCAGAAAATAGAGGCTTTGCAAATTCTTTGATTTCCATCTCTTTGAGTTTAAATGTATTTGGAATAAACTAGAAAAAGAATCCTTCCTTGCAAATATCTCTGTCCCAGAAAGAAAATGAAAGGCACTGCTGCATTTCCAGAATATGTCCCTGGGAAGAAGAAAAGAAAATCAGGAATGCTTTAATCTCGGGCTACGAAGTGCCCAGGTACATTGCCTCCTTCGCCTTGGACCTGACTGTTCATCGCATTCCCCATCTCCACCTATAAAGCTGAAAGGAAAACAACCAGCTAGTCCCTACCTCACAAAGAAGTCATAAAGATTAGTCAGAACATTGAACTTCAAAGATGAAAGGCTCAATATAAATTCCAAGCATTATTGTCAAGACTCAGTGTGAACCGGCAGAAATGTGCTGTTTAAGCAATTGCTACCTGTCAGCAGATCTAAACTAGGATGACCTTGCTTGGCAAAGGAAGGGCAATGGTGCCTTACACCAGGAAGCAATGCTCTCCGCCAGTGTAATGGTCTTAATTAGCCCACCCTGAACTCCTTTGTTGTTTCTCTGAATACTGCAATTTAGTGCACACCTGCTTTGTACCTTCTTCACCCATACCCCAATAAAGTGGACCTTTATTCTTTATCTGTAGTGTGCAGGGCCATGCTTAGGGGTACAAATACAGAATCAATACATACCCTATCCCTTTAAGGCTCACAATTAAGGTAAGAGCATTGTGCATGTTTTTTATTTTGTTTAGAGGGAATGGACTCACCCTAAAGCTAAGAGCATCCCCAAGCAAGACCTTCCACCAAAAAAGGTGCAAAAAGGGCTGGGCAGATGGCTCAGTGGAATAAGTGCTTCCCTGGCAAGTGCAAGGGCCTGAGTTCAATCCCCAGTTCTGAAAAAAAAAAAAAAAAAAGTGCAAAATATTGTAGCTGGGGCTAGGGAAACAGCTCAGCTATCTAAGTACCTGCATGGCAAGCACAAGGTCCCAAGTTCGATCCCCAGTACTGTATGCCATGCCAACCCCAGAACCCCAGTCCACTGTACTGGCCACTGAAACCAGGTAGTGTGACACATGCCTGTAATCCCAGCACTGGGAAGGCTGAGACAGGAGGATCACCATGAGGCCAAGCTGCGTAGTGAGACCCTGTACAAAATAAATAAATAAGTAAATTGTAGCTGACTTCCATTAGGCCATGACGTGTACTGCAATAAATCAAGATTCTGCACATTTTCCTTTTGAATCTACAAGTGTTTGCTCCAAAATAGTAGCTGTAGCACTGCTCTCTGGATCTTCAAAGTCCAAGGAGTGCTTTATCCCAGATTCCAGGCACATTACACCAATGCTTCAAGGCTGACTAGCTTCAAGGTGACTTTTCAATGCTGCCATGGTAGCATGAAGGGCCTGAGTTCAATTCCCAGTTCTGCTTTAAAAAAAAAAAGATTCCTTTCTACTCAGAGATCTTAGGTCTTGAGACACTCTGTGTAACAGGTGAAGGCAGGCATCAGCTGTCTTTTCTGTGAAGATGCAAGCAGCAAACACTTACGAGTTCTCTGATTACATGGTCCCTGCCATAACTTCTCAAATTTGCCATCACAGGGCAGAAGCAGCAAGAGACAATTCATAAGCAAATGTCTATGGTTGATGTCCAATAAAGCTTTATTTACAAAATGCAGATGAAATTGTAGATTTGGCCTCTAGGCCTTAGTTTACCAAGCCCCTCATCTAAGAGAAACATTAATGGCCCATTCTACATCTCTATGCTGTACTTCCTGTCATACTGTTCAATCTAAGCTTTTCTGAAATGAGCTACAGTTATTCAGCAAGTAAACCTGTCATCCTCCACTTGCCTGTGTATATAATTCACATACAAACACAGTGTGTAGTTTGGGAATCAAAGGTGAAGAGCAGGAGTTCGGCTTTGGTTTTTTTTGTCTTTTTGAGACAGGGTCTCACTATGCAGTTCAGGCTGGCCTTAAGCTCACTTTGTAGCTCAGATTGGTCTCGAACTCACAACAATCCTCCTGCCTCAGCCTCCCGAGTGCTGGGATTACAGGCATGCACCACCACGCCCGGCTTTTGTTTTGTTTTGACATCAATTCTTTCCTAACTTTCAGGATGAGTAGAGACCTTAACTTTTACTTACTGGGTAGTGTGTGTGTGTGTGTGTGTGTGTGTGTGTGTGTGTGTGTGTGTGTGTGTGTGAAAGAGAGAGAGAGAGAGAGAGAAAGAAAGTTTTCTGGCTGTTTTTTTTTCCACTGTTGTATTTGGTACAGGGTCTCACTACTCAGATAGGACTCGAACCCTGGTCCCTGCACTTACCACAGCAGGTACTTAGTCCACTGAGCTATCTCACAAGCCCTATTGTATTTGGTGATGAGATTTAAAAAAAAAATTACTCGGGCCTTATTCACCAACTGCCACGTACAGTGAACAGAGGAAGTGGTCTAAGTTCTTCCTCCTCCTATAGGCGCATGGTCCAGGGACCAGAGCTTCACAGCAGCTGGATCGTTGCTGGAAATGCAGCATCTCACACACCTCTACCCCAGGACTCCTGCATCAGAATCAGAAGCACTGTCCACATTCCTGCAAGGAACAGACGCCACCAATCACAGGTATGATGAAAGGCATCCACAACAGATCTGCCTCGTGTGCTGTGGCCAGAGTCACATGAACACAGATGTGGGGGGACCTTGTGGACTAACCACAGCTGAGGCCACTATAGCCCCTGGGGCCAAAGGGACACAGAGGAAAACAGAGGTGGCTGGGTCCATAGCACTGGAGGAAATGGCAACACTGGAGGACACACGCCCAAAGCAGGGAGCAGATGGGCTGAAATGCCCCAAGCTATCTGTCTCACCCACCAGGCCCTCACTGGTAGCACCTCCCAAGCGCCAAGAGGTCCGAGCCACAGAGGCAGATGGAGATGTCAAGGGCCGGGCTCTCCAGGCAGAGCAGTGGAGCAGGGGCAGGCCCGGGTACCCGGTACCACCACAGGGTGGCTCTGCCGCGATTCTGTGCCAGCCCTCAGCTGCTGTCCTTTGTTGCTGGTTATCATCTGCAAAGGCAGCTCCCGTCATGGCTTTCAACTGGAATGGAGGCTGGTGGTTTCCTAAGGCAAAATTGCTCAGCCTCCATAATTGCTCATCTAAAATGCATTTGTAAAACCTTGTGTATCTCCATGACACCTCTAGAGAGTCAGCATGTGAATTGATCCCCCACCCCCACCCCGCTGTTGCTTCTCAGCCCAGTTCAACAAACCTGGCCTATGCAGCCACGAATCGACTGCTGCGGGAAGGAAGGCCCCTGGGCAGAAGCAGGGGCAGCAGCTGTGGTCTCTCCCACTAAGCCCTTGGGGTATGGGGAGACTTCTCCCAGCAAGACTTCGCTTTGCTTCCTGCTGTTCACAGTGGGTCATTTCTTGGTAAATCAACAGTCTTGAAAAGAGCAAAAGGAGAAGCCCCTCTTAGTCACCCTGTCCTGGGGCAAATAACTTTCACCAGTAGCTTTCCTATGTGCAGAGAGATGCTAAAATAATTAACTGGGAACCCCTGGGCTGGGGTGGCTCCGGGGCTCTGGGTTCCTGGGTAAGGAAACCGAAAGCCAGCTCAGGTCATCAAAGGCAAGCTGCTTTGCCCACCCGAGACCACCAACCACCTGCACTTTACCAGCCGCATTCTCTCCTTGCCCTGCATCGGAGTCCTTCGCATATTTCCCACCCCCACCCTTCATCACACTCAGACCCCCCAGCCCCCTACACTACCCACTGTGAATCACTGTATATTCAAATAATGTCTTCAAAATTTTGATGTCCAACATGTGTCTTCTAACAGGAGATACTCCATATGTTGCAGATAATAACAGCTCTGAGCCAGCCATGGTGGTACACACCTGTCATTTCAGCTATCTGGGAGGCTAGAGCAGGACAATCCCTTGTCAGAGGCCGTCCAGACCCGAGTCTCATCTTAATGACAGTGACAGCAGCAATGATATCCATCATTTAAAAAGATGAAAATAGAAATGCATTTGAGGATTAAATCCTCAAATGAGGATTTAATGAGATGCATAAAAAAGTGTTTAGAAGGTCTCTTAGATGTGATTATTATTACTATTATTGATATTAACATTTCAAGTGCTATTGGAAGAATTTTTCCAGTCATGCATCAATCTTTGTTCAAAGACAACATGTGTCCTCTGATCTAGTCAGATCAGTCCCAGCCATGGAGACAACCTATAAAGAGGCCAGCAGGCCCTCTCACCCTCCGCCCCGGGGAGTATGCTCCTTCACCTGCCGTCCATCATGACTAGATTTCTCCAAGCACGAGCACAGAACCCTCACCCCAGCCCCATCACTTATGTGTCTCAGAAAGAAGGAGCAGCACCTTCCACACTTCCACCTCCTCTTTGAGGCTCACAATCCATTTTCTCCTGAAAGAAACTGGAAACTGGGCATATGAGGGAGTCTGAGAAAAATCTCGGCTGAAAAGAATTTGCTGGAGGTAGGGGTGGGGGTCACCCCCGAAATCCCCCAGGCTTTTTTCCTTTTCAGACAACTTTCATCAACTTTATTGGCCAACTCCCCACACCTGCCTCTGCATCTCCCAGTTTGTATTCTTATAGTCACCCTTCATCTCCATCTGAAGATACAACGGTGTCACATAACAAAGATGATTTAATTTGGCTCTGTGTGTGTGTGTGTGTGTGTGTGTGTGTGTGTGTGTGTGTGTGTGCATTCCAGGTACATGGATTGTAAAACAGACCTGAGAAGAGAAGGAAGGAAAAAGGTAGATGGAAGAAGGGTTGGAATAAAAGAAAGGAGTGGGGGAGGGAACTGCAATTTCATAAGGCTTTGAATCAGTTATCAGGGTAAATAGCAGAGTCTGGTTGTGATCCTTACACCCATTTTGATCTGCTACTGTTTTATTGTAACTTACATTACAGGAACCGCTTCTGTTTGCATTGTGTCTGCACCTCAAGCTGTAAATGGAACCCAGGAATGGAACTCAGGCCCACCTGGGAAGGCCAAGCAGGTGTGACTGGGCCCCCGCACACCCTGCCTGCCCCTCTGCATGCCAGCACACTGTGGCAAAATGACTCACTAGAAATCACCCCAGAAGCCTGCCAAATGCTCGTGGAATCTGGCCATCAAATCTGTGTTCATCCCACCCAAACCCTCATTCCCAGAGTAAGCAGATGGTATTTGTTTTGCAAAAGTTCACCACAACTATCAGCTGCAAAAATCACCTGAACCAGGAGGCCAGCAGCGCCTGCATAGGGTGCAGGCTGGGCCTCACTCAGCGCTCTCTTGCAGGGCCCCGCCCAGTGGGAGGTCGCCTTCCTCCTGTGTAAAATCAGGGAGCCCAGCCCAAGAAGAGCTACTTGGTGTGTGTGGACAGTTACAAGACCCAAGTTACCCAGCACAACCCTGAAGGGTTGCTAGGGTCAGAGTTTACTTGGTAACTTTTGCAAATATGCATTTAGCCCATTAAATAGAGTTTTTGTTTTTTTTTTCCTAGATAAGCCAAAAGTCACAGGAAAAAATTACTTAACAGGAGGTGGTTCTTGAGCGTTATTGAAATGATTTTTCTCACTATTAGTTGGAAAGAGGAAGATATACAAAACACAAGCCACATCTCCTATAATAATTTTTGGTCACCTTTCAATTGTTTTGTGTGCATACCCTTGGTCAAACATAAAGATTGGGAATTATTACTATTAACATAATGTGAATTATAAGAAAACCATGAAACCATGACTTACAGATTGTATTTTGTTTTTTTTTTTTGTGGGAAAACATAATATTTTATCACTGTAGCCATTTTTACCTGTACAGTTCATTAAGTACATTTGCAGTATTGTAGAACCATCATTCCCACCAGTCTCTACAGCTTTACCATCTCGAAGACTAAAACTGGATACAATTAAATAATAACTCTGGTCTCTCCCCTCCCCCAGGCTCCAGTACCTGCCATTCTGCTTTCTGTCCTAGGAATCTGACTATTCTGTGTTTCTCAGACAAGTGGAATTGTGCAACATTTGCGCATTGTACTGAGTTCTGGTTTATTTCAATTAGCATCAGGCATTTAAGTTTGACCCGTGTTACTACATGTATGTGAATTCCATCCTTTTGGGGGTCAAATAATACTCCACCATATTATATGCCAAGTATGTCCATCTATTCCATGTTGAGATCCATTCTGTGATGGACACTGGGCTTGTTTCCATCTTTGGGCTCGTGTGGCTATGAACATGGTGTGCAAACATCTGTGGAGTCCCTGCTTTCAATTCTGCAGGGCATTGGCTTTCCATGTTATTTTAATTATATTGATTGAAATGCTTTCCTCTGCCTGAGAATATGATTCTTCCAACCTCCTGTGTGTTTTTGAGAGAGCTGTCACTACCCTGGTGAGAGAGGAAGTGGGCGCCCCCCATCACCACCAGCTAACTCAATGCTGGTGATCAGGAGGGTGGCAGAAGTTAGGACCAGAACATCCTTGTGTTTCTTCTTCAGTCTCTTTTTAATTGCATGGGTCTCGAAATTCCCAGGGACATCTTTGAAAAAGATGGCAGCTGTCTTCACCACGAACATATGTAGCATGACTTTGAACAGCAGCGCAGCAGCGGAAGAAGACAGCCAGCTGCAGAGAGAACCATGCCTTGGGTGGGCTGCGTGGGTGGCTGACACCCACACGGAGAAGGGCAGACGGGAGCTTCTTTGCTTGAAAAGGTGGGCAGGGATATCAGGATAGTGAGGGAAAGAAGAGAAGAAATTGAATTAGTGTAGTATGGAGATCCCCCACCCGGTCCTCGTCTCGGTCTGGGAAGTTGATATTTGTGATCCCACAGATAAGTTATTAAAATCCCATCAAGTTAATTCCAATCTACCACTTCCAGTGCAACCCATGGTGAGAATAAAGACACTAAAGCATGGTTATGAGGACCCCAGGGGGTCCTAAGTCAGCCATGGTGATAGCTATCCAGAACAAAAGCTCAACCCCAGGCCAAACCCGGGTTTTATTCAGTCATGAAGGAAGAGTGGCTTGAGGCTGAGTGACTGAGAAGGGCAGGAAGTAGGTGAGCACTGTGAGCTGGGCTGGGTAGGAGGCCTGCACTTACCTCTGCGATATGCAGAGAGAATGATATTTAGAGAGTAATCTGTATTACACCAATGGGATAGTACCTAATGCTCTGGGGTCTGGTGCTTCAGGAAGCCCCAGGAAATTATACCTTCTATCTTGAGGCTCAATACCAGCTGACAGCCTGGAGCACTGGCTCTTCATCCTGTCTTGACCTGGCTCATATTGAAGAGCAGTAGTGGTAGTTACCGGGGAAACGTGTGCCATCTTTAAAACTAGCACCAAAACAAAACAAAACCAAAAAAAAAAAAAAAAAAAAAAAAATTGGGGGGCCAGGGAGATGGCTTAGCAGAATAAGCGCTTCCCGGGCAAGTGCAAGGGCCTGAGATCAATCCCCAGTTCTGCCAAAAAAAAGCAAAACAACCCCCCCCAAAAAAAACTACCACCAGTACCTGGACTAGACCAATATACATTGCTTAAAACCAATTGACGGGATAAGGAAAAGTCGTAGGCAGCCCTACACATATCAAGATATGGAAATTGAGTCAGGCTCAGCCAAAATGGAAATAATGCTCTTCTTTCAAGGAGAGTTGCCCAGGCGATCTTCACAGTGTAGAAGTGAGAAAGATTTAACAGCATCCTAAGATGCAGAAACTCAAGAGTTCCTGAGCAGCCTCAAGAAAAACTTCAGCCAAGGCCAGAGAGAACAAAGCAGAATCCCTGCAAAAACCCAGCTTGAGGTGGTCTCAGAGCCCATGGCAATGACATAGGGTTCTGAGCAAACACTCAAGGAAAGTAAGTGCATCCAGCATCCGGAGAGGAAGGGCTATGACGGCATGTGGCTGCCCAAGGCCAGGCCTAAGAGCAGCAATGAAGCAATCTCCAGAAAGCATAGAGCCCCGAGAGATGCAGCACACGGCACTGGAGGGGAATTGGTGACAAGGGGATTTTAATGGTGGACTAGTAAACACACAGGCTGTGGGAATCCCATGGGACTTGGCAAGGCTCTTGCTCAGACCTCTGGGCACCACAGGGTCTTCAGCCACCCAATTCCAGTCACCCATGCCCACTGCTAACACCAGACACCAGCAGACTACAGGGTAAGAAGAGCAAGGCGGGGAAGAAGATGGCTGGAGCCACAGGGGTGCTGAACGAAAAGACAGTACCCTGTTGTCTTGGCTACTCTTCTCTCATTGCTGGGACAAAATACTGACACCCAAAATGAAGGAAGGAAAGGTCTATTCAGCTCACAGTTTGTGGAGGTTTCAGTCCATACTCAGCTGGCTCCCAGGCAGGGTGGTGCATGGCAGAGAGCAGCAGTTCACAGCAAAGACCAAAGGGAGGGGCATCTGCTACAGCAACTAGGAAGCCTCTTCCAGCTATCATGCAGATTACTCACCTCAGAGTGAGACTAGCACTCATACCCCTAATCCTAGCATTGGGTCATGAGTTTATCACAAACTCTAGAAGCCACCCCATGACTTCATGAGGCTTTGTGGGGACACCTAGACACAAGTCATAACCCTTGTGTTCCATCATAAGTCATTTTCATCTTCAGTTGGTATCATCAAAGCGAGACACCCAGATCTGACCCTGCCTGAAATGACAGACTTGATGCCTTGTGACCCATCTTACCCTCTGTTTTAGAGTGCCACTTAGAATGGATGTGACTTGTTCAGCCAGAGATTGTGTTTGTATTCTACCCTTGGTTCTACACCTAGAATTTAAGATGCAAAATGACTGAGACAACTACCTGTCTCCAAGGAACTCACATCTGATAAGGAAACAGTTAAAAGAGTGCTTACAGAAGACAGTGACCTGGCCTCTGAGAGAAGAGAATGATATTTGGAATACGGCAAGATGCATGACCTAGGGGATCAGGGCCATGCGATCACTGTATCAGTTTCCCCTTGATGCCACAACAAATAGCCACACACCTAATGGTTTGAAATAACTGAACTTTATTACCTTAGCAGACCAAAAGTGGGTGTTAGGGAGCTAAAACTCAAAGCCTACGCAGAACTGCACTCCTTCTGAAACCACCGAATGTGTTCCATGTCCCTTCTAATCTCTGGAGGCCCAGTGTCTGTGGCCCATGGCCTCCTTCATATCCACAGCATCACCCTGATCTCTTGTCCCACTGTCATAGCTCCACCTGCCCCTCAGCTATCATTACCTCCTTCTCCCCTGCTGAACTGGATTAAAGCCCCAGCACTGTGAAGGAAGAACCCTTGTGCCTTCACTGGACTCACCCACATCATCCAGGATAAACTCCTGTCCTTAAATGATCACGTTTACAGTGCCTTTACCCTGGAGGTCCAAGAAATGAGGACATGGATGTCTTCCAGAGGGCAGTAGAGGTGGAGTGAGACAGAGGTAGATTGATGGTGGCATTATTCCGTGCACTGATTCCCAAGCAGCTCAAACTTCTTTGCATCATGCATGAATCCATCATAATACTACATTTGTGAAAAAGCTACTTTTTTTTTCTTTATCTGTTTTTCTGGAAGAAAGAAAGAATTGATACAAATTGCATTCTATTAAAAAAACTTTCCACCAATCATCCAGATCACATGTTAAAATCATCATCTGGGGCTGGCCAAATAAGTCAGAGAATTAAAGCACTTGCTTAGGCAGCTAAGAGGGGCTGGGAGTTTGATTCCAAGCCTGCCATGCTGGCCGCACCCCCAGAGCATGCTGAGATGGCGATTGAGACTGGGTGTGGTGTGCGCACCTATAATCCCAGCGCTTTGGGAGGCTGAAAACAAGAGGATCACTAGAAGTCCAATCTATGCGGTGAGGCTCTGTAGACCCTGTACTAAATTTAAAAAAAATCATCCTCCACCAGATAGCTCTGACAACCATCAGATATCTCCAACAAAACCTATTTTCCTTTGTCATTTCCAGTTTCTCCAACACATTCCTATTGTAGGCAGTTAAATTAGATAGAAATATTACAGGCAGACAGGGGCAGTACCTCAAGGAGATAAGATGGAAGACAAGGTGACTTTGCAACTTGGAAGAGACAGACACTCCCTGCTGTGGGCTAGACCTCAAGACAAAAGAGTAAACAAATTAGCCACATTCTTCCCTTCAGATGGGCATCAGAGATTGATATACTAAATAGGTATCAATCACCTTGAAAGAGCCCAAATGAGTCACTAACCCAACCTCTAACAGGAAGAGACTCTGTTCCATATTTGTGCCCCCTTGCTATGTGATTTACTTCCATTTCATTCTGATTTAATCAATTTTACCTGAACAACGGTGCTTGTAATCTCATTAGCTGGCCATAGCTTTGTCCCACCGGATGCCCAACCTAAACAAGTTCCCATGTTCTCCGCCACCTGAGACCCACCTCACCACCTGGCTTTTCTCTATAAAAATCCCTGGAAAACACAGCTTCCCAGGGACAGCCCACTCAGGTCTCTCCTCCTGTCCCTCTCTCAGACAGGAGCTTTCCTTCCTCCAATAAATCTATTTTGCTCCTAAACCTCCATTTGTTCCTCAAATTCATTCTTTGGTTTCAGAGAACACGAATTCATCCAGGGTACCTTTCAGGTTGGGAGATCAGTTTTCTCTGTCATCTGGAGGTCGTTCACCCGAGATCAGCTTCTCTCCCTCTGTCATCCCCACACACTGTAGGAGCACCTCTGATGTTCTGGCTGCTGATTTCCCTCATCTTCCTATCCTTTTCCCTCCGTGGTAGACTTGTGCATCCTTGAGCGGACCTGGCTTCTCAAAGTGATGAAACCTGCACTATTCCATTTCACTTTATCAACTAGACATAGGAGTAGAATTCACAACTATTTCCTGTTTACTTATACCTTAAAAATCTTGAAGATCTAGTCTTCTACTATGCTTACAATTTCATTTATGTTAGTATGGTATGGGAGCACCATAATCCAAACTGGACCCAAGGAGATATTTAAGGGTAACTGGTATAACCTGTTCAAAACCCACAGCCTCTGGCATCTAGGCCAGTACTGTTTACACTACCCAATTGACTTGCCTATGTTCTTCTTCTCTTTGAGATTTTTTTTTAAGTGGTGGGATTCCATTTTAAATGTAGATTCATGGGTTCTAATAATGCTGGTCTTCCTTTCCTTCATTACTGAAAAGCTCTCACTTGGGCTGGGGAGATAGCTCAGTGGCATAAATGCCTGCATGGCAAGGGCCAGGTGATGAGTTTAATCACCAGTAAAAAGGAAAGAGAAGAAAAGCTCCTGCTAATTGTAATGACCAGGGGCCCCTAAAGAATCTGTCCTGTTGGTTGCTGTTTGAGTCTGTGAAACATAAGTTTCCACAAAAGGACAGAGAACACATGATCGATATCTCTTGAATCCTGTTCAGAAGAGCCTTGCCTGATATGTACAAAAAAATGGATACTGGAAAGGAACCATGTGCCACTTTTAAAAACAGAAGGAGAGGGCTAAGGAGATAACTCAGTAGAATATGCCCTTGCCTGGCAAGCACAGGGTCCTAAATTCAATCCCGGGCACCATAGAGAAAAAAAAAAGGAGAAGGGCCAGCCAAATAGCTCAGCAAATAGCTCAGCAAACTAAAGTGCCTGCAAGCAGGCGCGAGGGGCTGTGGGTTCGATCCCTGGGCCTGCTGTGTCAGCCCGCCCCCAGGGCACACTGAGCCACCAAGGTAACACACACCTGCAATCCCAGCTTTTGGGAGGCTATGAACAGGCAGATCACTATGAGTCCAGTTTAGTAGTGAGACCCTGAAGACCCTGTAGACCCTTCCCTAAAATACAAAGAAAGAGAGAGAGAGAGAGAGAGAGAGAGAGAGAGAGAACAGCTGGAAGGCCAGTAGTGACAGTGAGAGCCAGTTACATGGCTGATGGAAGTCTTGTGAATCTCAAATAATAACATGCGATCCCTGTGCTCCCTCTAGAATTCCCAGGCACCTCCTCCAGGTCGCACCCCCTTCCGTGCTCTGCTTCTCAGCCAGATGGCCTCAGCCTGCTCCCCACCAGCGACACTGAGGCTCCCCCTCCCTGCCTCCACTCAGCTTCTCTGCTGGCTCCCATCCCTCCTGTCCACACATCCTGTCTGCACTCCACCAGCCTTTGCCCTTGACCTGCAACCATGCTGAACTCGAAACTGAAACCGTTCAGGGTAGAGCAGAAGCTGCCTCCTGCCTCAGCCCCACACCTGCTGTGCTCTCAGCCCGCTAAGATCCCTCCATTCCTTTGCAACCACAGCTCCCTCCACCCTCAAGAAGTATCCCAACATGATTTACTTGGAGAACTACTTGACCTTCAAAGCCCAGCTAATTAACTCTTGCAGTGCTATTCCAGGCTGCTAGTCCCCACTAGAGGTTAACACTCTTGGCCCTGTGCGACAAGAGCCTCAGGCTTTCCTCTCCAGGAGAAAGAACACACACCTGCCTATCTGCTCCTGTCATCTCCCACGGAAAGTTCCCAGACTGAAAGCTCTTTGAGTGTAGAGATAGCTGCCTTTATCTCTAGATCCTCAGCACTTAGTACAATCCTTTCTTAGTAGACACCAAGAAATGTTCGCTGAGTGATTGAATCTTCAAGTCATTCTCCTAAAAAAAAGAAAGAAAAACAATCTGGCACTCCACTGCTTTCTGGGACTGCTACCCATTCATGACCCCTGCTTCTCTTTGTCACTAAACTTCTCCTAACCCAGCGCTCACCCCTGTGCAAGCTGATCTCTCTTGCCAACCGACCTAGGATCCAATGTGGCTTCAGTAATGCAAGCTGATTTCCTAACCTCTTCAGCTACTGGCTGCTGCTCATTGCGTGTTCTTCAGCCCCCTCTGTGGCATCAGGTGGCTTTTACATTTCTGCTTTTTAGTCTACTGCCTTTTCCTATTTTACTTTTCGGTTCTGAGCCGGCCCCTTCCTCCTCCAGCTTCCGGTTAATGCTCTGCCTCTGAAGCAGTCAAGTTTCCTGGCTCAGCACTGCCTGCTGGGAGGGGTCAGCTGTCAAGCTTCCCTAAGCCAACCCAGGAAGCAAGTCCGAAAGTCCATAGTGCGCTAAGGTGATATGTACAGAACTGATCTTGTCTTATTTCAGCATCTTTATTTGGGAAAATACAGAATTCATAACCGTATGGGCTGGGGAGATAGCTCAGTAGAATAAATGCTTGCCTGGCAAGTGCAAGGTCCTGAGTTCAATGCCTGGTACTGAAAAAAAAAAGAATTCATAACTGTAAATGGCCTAATTTTTTTTTCTTTTGAAATGGTATTATCTAGTTTGGATTTTTACATAGGTGCAAGAAGCTTCTCCCTTATTATATGAAAATTTAAGGGCCAGCAAGATAGCTCAGCAAACTAAGACCTGCTCAGGCAAGTGCAGGGACCAGGGTTCAATCCCTGGCACCACATGCCATAACAGCCCTGGCCCTGGGCAGGTTGAGCAAGCCACCAGACCGGGCATGGTGGCATGTGCCTATAATCCCAGCAATGGGGAGGCTAAAAACAAAAGGATCACTACGAGTCCAAGCTGCATAGTGAGACCCTATATCAAATACATAAAAAAAAGGAAAATGTACTACCACTTTAAAGGCCAAATGTTTAAAATGATTTGTTGTAGATTAGACCTACCTAAGGTGTTTGCAGCCCTGTTTTGTTTCTGACCAAGTTATGCTTCACCGTAACATCCAACACCTGATCAGAGGGAATTCCTTCTGCCTTGAACTGGTGCCTATTTTCTATATGAAAATGACACCTTCCATGACAAAGTTCTCCTGTCCACCAGGGGGGCACAAATATTCAGAGCGGCCCAAGAGCTTCACTGCTTTATTCACACGGCCCAGTGCCTTACCTATCACTTGTTTTCTTCTGGCTGCAGCTTTGTGGACACACATACATGCACAGTAACTATCATCCGACAGGCATACACAGAGACACACATCCGTACACATGCTGGAAGGCAGGTGATTAATCATTTTCTCCCTCAGCAAGACCATATTTTACCGTCAGAAGTCAACTGTCAGCACACATTCTCCTAAATAAACCCACACGCAGAGCAGCAAACAGGAAATCATGTGGCGGAGGCATTGTGGGAAGAAACCTGTATTCCCAGATTTCCGGGCAGGTGCTCTCACGTGCTAACATAAAGATCCATCCTCCCAGCCCTAACCCATTGGGCGTGCTGCCCAAAATTACGTATAGTGTCTAATGCAGGGGATGCTAACTCAGGTTTGCAAATCCAGAGCTTGACTGATACAATGTAATCCAAGAAAGCCTGGGCTTCAGCCAGTGCAGGCCTCTGCCTTTTGGGCGAGTTCCCTCGTTTGCTTTTTCTCACACCTTCCTAGAGGAGCCAAGCATACAAGAATAGTTGATGCTTTTTCGGATCTCTTTGCAGACGCGTTGCGCTGGTCTTCCACGACCCCGGTAAGTGGGTTACATGATGGCGCCCATGGAATCTGACACCTGTCAGGATCCGTGTGTTCAAAGTGACAAAGCTTGCACATGCACGTGTGCACTCACACACATCCACTTGCTGGCCCCTTAGCACTGACAGCCCTGCTGCCATCCAGCTCCCTGCCTTTCTTTGTCCTTTCTAAAACTGCGTTCCATGCAGCCCGGCTTCTGACAGGAAAGCTCGGCTTCTCTCAAAAGACACTTTTCTGGTGGGAGGGATCTTAGCAGAGTTTTTTGAGATCTGCAGAAAAGAACTTAATATCTGTATTTTACCAAATCGCCCTTCTCAGAGCAGAAAGGGAAAGAATAGTTTGGAGGCGTGGGGGGTAAGAAGCTCGACAGGATTTACATGACAAAGCTGAGACTTCCAAAGCTCTGCGAGAGAATCTGTCAACAGTATTCCAAGCTTACTCTTCATAAACGAGAACAATACAAACTTGTTTCCAAACAAGATTCACAAAAATGCCCTGCACGGCCACCGCAAACCTCCCCTGCCTAAACTGCGGAGGGAGATTAGGAGTCGGGTGCGAGAAGGCTCTGCCGGGATAGGCTGGGGCGGCAGGATGTTCCCAGGGTGCTCCCCAGGGAGCCCATTACCCCACAGTCCGCCTTTCTGTTACCGATTCCTCTGCGGTTTTCAGTAACCCTGCCACTTTTCAGACACCCTCCACTTTGTTCTTCATACCCAACCCCCCCCCCAAAAAAAAAAGGATTAGGCTCACGCACTATGCCAGCAACAAACTTGTTCTGGCACCTTTCGAGGTAAGCAACTTCAACTCCCTTCCGTAACCGGAGCAGTGCTCACCACCCTGCAGGAAGTGGTCCCGATCTGCAGCCCCTTCTCGAACAAAGACCCGGCTGTGCGCGCGGGATGCGGATGCGAGCCCTTCGGCCTCCCGCAGGCTGCGGCTCACCCTCCTACCAACCCAGACTCGCACAGAAGTTCCGCGTCTCACGGCAGGAAGTGAGACGGGGGCTTGAGGCATCATTATTCATTCTGAAGCGATTAACACACACACACACACGCAGCTTGCGCCTCACACACACACACACACACACACACACACACACACACACACACGCAGCTTGCGCCTCTCCTCAAAATCACATCTTCCTGACTCCGAGTGGAACGTTAGGGGCTCCCAGCACTGACTCGGGGGGGAGGGGGTGATGTACTGAGTGTGTTTCCTCTTTAATTAGAATTCAAATACTTAGCACCTGACGCGGTCCCAGGGGGGCGGGGCCGAGGGAGGGTGTTTCCTTTGCCTCCAGGCCTGGGGATACACACTTGTGAAAGGAGAATAAAACCCGAATCCGCTGGGATCCTGCTTTCTAAGGCCCAGCAGGAACGGCCCAGGGAAAGCCCTAATGCCCCAGGCTGGCCACGAGGCAGGGAGCAAAGCCCTGGCCGTCCTTCCCGCGGAGAAACGGCCCCTCCTCTGCGCCTTTGATGGGAGCCATTTCTCCAGCAGAGAAAGGGTGGAAAGTGGAAAATGAAGTCTTCCACACTGTCTTTCCTGACCGATGACATTTCCTGTTGTCCTGGATCCAGAGGAAATTCACTTAACCTACAATTGGATTAGAGTTTTTTTCTGAAGACACCTGGTTCACCAGAAGCGCCCCATCCCATGTCGCCTCTCCCTGAACCCTGGACCATGTCCCCCAGTCTTCATTTATTCCTTAATCAGGACATCTGGCTCAAGCCACGATCAGAAATCCCGAAAATTAGGGTAGGAAAGAAGCTGCCCCCGGGGTGCTTGCCCTAAGTCACCTCCTCCTTCCTTCATCCAGTACAGCCTTCCGCTGGGGCCAGCCCGGAAGATACGGATGCCACTTCTGCATCAATGGCTGGGTCTTCCTGCTGAGGCCCGTCCAGAGTTTTAAAGTGTAAACGTGGAAAAAGAAGATTTGACAAATTTAAAACTGTCTCTCATTTCGCCAGGAAAGCCCAGTCAAAGCTCACTTCTGTGTCCTTGTAATCTAATCTAGTTACTGTTTTGAAACAGAGTCTCATTTTTGTGTTGTTCGGGCTGGACTTGAATTCACTGTGGAGTCCCAGCTGGCGTCTAACTTGCAGCAGTCCTCCTACCTCGGCCTTCAGAGGGCTGGGATTACAGATGTGATCTTTCCATGTCCTACATATGTATATTTAAAGGGTGTATTTCTCTTTATTTTGTTTTCTGGGCTTTTGTTTTGCTCTGTTTTGTTTTCAGAGCTTGTTCTTTAAGCTCAGTTTTTTATATACCCTAAAAGGAGACTTTTAAAGTCCTGTCTGAATCACACTGAAAATACAGAGAGCCTGGGCAGGTATCCATGTGTCTGGGCGGCCCGGTATAGAGCATAGGACCCTGCACCCAGAAAGGAGGGTATCCAGATGGAAGTCTAGGGACAGGTAGGTGTGGGAGGTCACAGCCCAAACAGGGCCAACAGGAAGCTGTGAATGGGGAGCCGAAGGAGGGAGCCTTAAGTGGGTGGGACTGCAAGAGGGAAGGTGGCTCCAGCCCAGAAAGCTGAACAAATAAGCAAACACTTTGAGGAGAACAGAAAGGGAGAAAACTAGATTGAAGCCTGCATCTTGTTGGACTGGAGCTGGACGCTAGTATGAATAAACAGATTGCAGTAATCACAGCAGTATCCACCTCCAGGGCCTAGGAAGAAAGGCAGCAGAAGGGCACTGGGTACCCTGGTGTTCACAGGCCTCTGAGTACCATCCTTTACTGACAAACCTAACACCAGATGCAAAAGATGGATACCCCAACAGGAGCAGGGAGAAGCCCATGAAGACACACACTCTCTTGCCATGCCCCAGAGGAGCTCAAAAGGAAGGTAGAGGCTGGGGAGATAGCTCAGCGATCTAAGCGCCTTCCTGACAAGCATAAAGACCCAGGTTTGATCCCTGATACTATATGCAGTGCCACTAGCCCCAGAACTACAGATATGCCATGTAGGCCACAAAAACTGGGTGTGGTAGTGCATACCTGTAATCCCACCACTGGGGAGGCTGAGACAGGAGGATCATGATGAGTATGAATTGCATAGTGAGATCCTATATCAAATAAGTAAATAAATACTTTTTTTAAAAGTTAGAGGGCCAGCTGGATACTCAGCAAACTAAAGCACCTGCTTTGCAGAACAGAGCAGCTGGGGTTTGATCCCCAGTGTGCTGTGCCGGTCTTCCCCCGGGGCACACTGAGGCAGCAAGTGAGACTGGGCATAGTGGCATGTGCTTGTAATTCCAGCCTTTGAGAGGCTGAAAACAGGAGAATCACGAGTCCAGTTTGTGTAGTGAGACCCTATAGACCATGTCCTAAATTCAAGAAAGAAGAAAGAGAGAGAGAGAGAGAGAAGAAGGAAGGAAGGAAGGAAGGGAGGGAGGGAGGGAGGGAGGGAGGAAGGAAGGAAGGAAGGAAGGAAGGAAGGAAGGAAGGAAGGAAGGAAGGAAGGTAGGTTGGCAGGTCAAGAAGGACCTAGAAAGGAAAATATGAATCCTTTTCTAAATGAAAAGCAAACCAAGCTTGACTAGGAACAAAAGAGCTGCACAAGATGCTGATGAAGTACACGAAAGAAGAAAATGGTTTTCATTTCTTTTTAGTTTTGAGACAGAGTCCAAGTCACCAAATTGCCCCTGCTGAGCTTTGATCCTCCCACTTCAGCCCCCCCAGAGAAAATAGCTTAGTGGTGGGGCACCCTGACAGACAGGACCCTAAGCATTCCAGGGAACATCATCCGGATGGGAGAATTCGCAACCTGTGCCTCCTGGTAAGACACAATGAGAAGAACACGGAATCGCCTCCAGTTGTTCCTGCCATTGAGGCTCGGCACGGACTCAAAGGGGAAGGTCACTGTGGTGGTTTCTAGCCAACGTTCCTCAGTGGCACACTTGATCTTATTTATTTATTCGTTTGTTTATTCATTTATTTTGGTGCCAGGAATCGAACTCCGGACCTTGCCCTTACCTAACTGGCAACTGACCTTCACAAGTGTGGAGGTCATGAAATCCATGAACCCGAAGAGATGTGGCCACAGAGTCCCCCATGTTATTTCAGCCTGGATCCTTCCACTTACAGAAAAGTCAGCAGGGCAAGTGGTGGGACCTGACTGGCTCAGAGACCAGACAGAAACATGCAACCATTGCCTTCCTGATTTGGGCAGTGGTGCTGTGCTGTGTTGTGTTGTGTTGAGAATATTCTTATTCCTGGGAAGGACCCTCGATCTAGGAACATGACATGTGATTGTCATAGGAGTCAAAGAAAAACTACTGCTTATTTTGCATTCGTGACTTTTTTGTGAGTTTGCATGTTTCAAATTATTTCTTTACATTTTAAATAGTAAAAAAAGACAATTAGCTCATGAGCACCCTAATGACAGAGAATATAGAAAGTCTTACCCAGTCCCTGACACATGGGCAGCTCAGGTGAGCACACAGTAAATATGGGCTGAATTTAACTGCTTGAAAAATGCCCTAAGGAATGTAATAAAAAGAGCTCCCACCTGGGTGTGTTTATTTTATTGTGCAAACATTTGTAGAGATTCCTACAGACCAAGCATTGTTCTAAATATTTCTTAAGTAGCTGCATGAAACAGGTGCTATGATGTCCCCACATCACAGTGGAGGAAGCTGAAGGTAAGGGTTGTGCGACCTGCCCACTGTCACAGTTTGTGGGTACAGAGACGGAAGGCCCGGCTCAGGCAAAGTTCATGCCTTCATCACTCCACCAGGCTGCTTCCCCAACAGGTCACAGGCCAAAAACATAAATTTTAAAATCGTTTACATTCAGAACATTTGGTCCTCATCTCTACATCTGTGTTCTGTAAACAGTATTTTACATTTTTGAAGCCATTATTTCAGATTCCTTAGTTCATAATGGGCAGAACTGACCAGGCCAGGCCATTGCCGAGGCAGGAGCTTTGCTCCCCATGAGAGGCCACAGAGGTGGACACTGACATCGCAACTGTGTCAGCCACTGCTTAGGTGGCCCCAGCATCTTTCGATGCTCGTCTCTGTGCACTTTACTTTTTCCTGTTCCCATCACCATCTTCACATGAGTGGCCATACATGCCCTGGGCAGATCACGGCAGGCTCCCTGCAGTCTTCCATACAGCAAAGAAACTCCCATGGGCCACTGGCAAAGGTCCTCACACCGTGACAACTTGTCACCATTTCTCATCCTCTCTTTAGAAGAAAATGAAACAGTAGAAGGAAATGCGTGTTCTATACTCTGAGGTATTTCTATAACCCCTGTGAAAATTCTGGAGGGACTCTGGCCCCAGGAAGCTTCCGTCTCGCTTTCTCCCTCCTGTGAAAAGCTGTTGCACCTTCATTTATGTTCTGGGAGGGCGGAGGGGAATCTACGTCAACACTGAGACCATTCATTAGACTCCCTTTATGGCAAATGGCTCATAGAGTAAATCCTATAAATCAAGACTCTTCTTTATAATTCAAAGTAGTAAATTAGCCAATAAAATTATAATAGGCATGACACAATGAGTCCTATTTCATGAGAATAGTTTTACTATTTTTGTAGCACATGATGTTGTCACGAAAATGTATCACAGGTCTCAGGTAGGCTTTGAGCAAGTTCTACGCTGCCAAATAATTATTCTTAGGATTTTGGTATCCAAATAATATTTAGTCATAAGTTTCTATTGCTAGACCCCATTACCAAAGGGGTGAATGTGGCAGGACTCAAAGAGGAGGAAGGAGAGCTTTTACTCCCTTGGAAGTGATATTTCTGTGTTCTCAGGTAGTGCTTGGGCCTTTTCCTACATTTCTTTGTGCCAATTGCCATCCATGAAGCAGATATTACTTCTTAAACAAATCAGTAAATATTTAGCTCACTGTACACATATAACTGTGTGTCTTCTGCTAGCATATCCACATGACAAACACCTTTCAGTCACAAAATCACAGGTGCTCACACCATCTGTGCTCAGACACCTGCCGCACATCAGGTGTTTCCTCCAACACCTGCCCAAGTTGCCAACGGCTAGCTCCAATCTCTGCACCTGACAGTGTTTTCTTGTGGTGTAAGCCTACTGTGCTGAGGTAGAGGAAGGCTGTGTACTCTGGCATTCCTGTCCCCAGGAGTTATCGAGACTAAATAGAATCAGTGTCCCTTGAGCAGGATGACTTTGCAGGAGTGTTTCCTACAGTTTCCCCAGAGTGACCAGCTCCAGCTGCCACACCTTGATCATTCACCATCTCTTTCCTGGCTTATTTCTCCACTCTCCTGCTTTGCTTCGTAAGTAAGCACTTGTCCCTACCATCTTGCCAAGCATTGTCTCCTAGGGGAGCCCAAGCTCAGGCAAGCCCTCCATGGAACATGGACATTACCCAAAGCCAGGTGCTAACAGCTGTCCTGCTGGCCCTGTTGTCAACAACTCCCCACAGAAGAGAAGCACAGATCATAAGAGTCCTTAATTTGTCCTCCTGCCATCTCTATTCCTCACCTTCCACCTCAGCTCAGCTCCCCAAGGATAGATCTCCTCTGCCCTCGTTCTCAGTAGGCCTTACCCTAAGGTTACACTTTCCTGTTACTCTGTGGTTGGAGACGTCCGCTGTTTGTGGCATTGACCCTTTTGTGTAATTGGCTCTTACAAACAGTGTCCTTATTCTCCCTCTGTGAATGAGAGAGATAGCCTACCATATGTTTATTTCCACCAGAATCACCCTGCCATCTGGGCAGTGGAAGCTGGTGCCCCAGGGAGACATCACTAGCAGCCAATTTACATTAAGACACAGATTCTAGATGTACAGTCTAGGTTTGGACACAAAGCCGGCTCCAGCTGACAATACCGCTGGCCCCTGATTGATGTCACCCACAGTATATGGAGGTTCCCATGTCTCCTAGACCAGGGCAGAGACACTGCAACCTGCATAACTAATCTGTTTATTCCCTTGATATATATAGTCATTTTTATTCAATCTGAGGATACCAAGGCCAGGATAATAATTTCAGGCATCTCTTTCCACACCCTCAGGTTTGGTCTGAAAGGGGTCCAAAGGCACTCTCCCTACTGGTTGGCAGTTTCTTTAAGGCAGCTCACATTTCTGTGATTTTTTTTTTTTTACACCAAAGAGCAGATTATGAAAATAATGATGAGAATTGTTTACCATCAATTCTTCATGATCTTTTTTAGCTCCCTCCCACAAAAGCATTATGAGATGTGTACTGATTTGAAGAACCTGTTTTCTATCTGTTTTCCAAAGCAAGATTTCTGTCCTCTCATTACTGTCAATGATTTTTTAACTTATGTTTTATTTATTTATTTGGTACAGGGTCTCGCTATACAGCTCAGACTCATAGTGATCCTCCTGTCTCAGCCTCCTTGGAGCTGGGATTACAGGCATGTACCACCACCCCTAGTTTTAGTAGCCAGCTCAGCACTGGGTCATCACAGCATGTAGAACCAGGGATCAAACCCAGGTCCTTGTGCTTGCCAGGCAGGCACTTAGACTGCCGAGCTGTCTCTCCAGCCCTTCAGGATTTTTTATATGGAAAAAAATCTGTGAGCATTTTCAGCAACCCTACAGCCTTCCTCGCCACCATAGAGCTTTATTCATTATTTTCCACACTGCCGGGCGTGGTGGCGCATGCCTGTAATCCCAGCACTCGGGAGGCTGAGGCAGGAGGATTGTTGTGAGTTCGAGACCCGTCTGAGCTACAAAGTGAGCTTAAAGCCAGCCTGAACTGCATAGCGAGACCTGTCTCAAAAAGACAAAAAAAAAAAAAAAAAAAAAAAAACATTATTCTCCACACTGTTCCTGTGGTGCCTCAAAGCAGGCAGGGACTGGCCGTAGGGCCACAGCCCTCACTTGGAAGCCACGCTCTAAGAATCCTCTGTCCACAGCCACAGAGTCCAGCTGGGATAGATCCATGTCCTCCCGCCCCAGGGGCTGATAAGGTAGGACCCTTGTGAGCGCACTCTTCTTTCTCATGACCTCATAGCCTTCTACAGCAGAAGCATCAAAAGCTGCTTTGTTGGCAGGCTTTTAAAACATACACTGGAGCGCACGCGCGCGGGCACACACACACACACACACACTTTATTATTTCTTTTAATCAGCCTGGGAAGTTTTACAAATGTCTTCTGACTCTGATCCTAACAAGGACTTGGGTGAGGTGAACTACATTCCTGCTGTCTAGCAGAGCACTTCATGGGCACCAAGTGCTCAAGAACTCAATCAGTACACTGGACAAATGTAGAATTAATGTCTTCTTTCTTCTTCAAAGCTTGATATTGTGGGAAGTTTGTGCTTCCAGTTGAAGCCAGTGGTAAGTACACTAAAAAGGATAGAAACATGACTGCGTGTTCTCCAAGGACTCCAATCCCGTCTCCCAAACCTGCCCTGGGTCCATCACGTGCCTCTCCTGTTTATCCTCCTCAGAGTCCCACAGGACGTCTCTCAAGCCTGTTGCTATCCTGGACTCTGATTTCTCTGCCTGCCCTGAGCCCATCCTCTCCTACCACCATCGACAAAAGGAGAAGATGTGATCTCAGATCATTAACTGAGAGACACAAATCCATTCAGAGAGAGTCTAAGTCATTAAGCTGCTTCCTTTGCCCTGTGTCCTCCTCCTCCTCTTCCTGGAAGCTCTCGTGCCTCCTTTGCAGAGAAAGCCTATCCGAGGGTGAAGGTAGCACATCGACCGAGAGTTATTTCTTTGAACTTGTGTGGCAAGGTTCTCTAGGGAGACTGTGGCTGTATTTTTATGACTGAGAAGGAGGTTTGATTAATTGTACTGCGGGGGTGGTTAGGGGGAATAGAGGGAACGGAACTCTGGACCTTGTGCTTGCCAGTCAGCCACTGTGCTGCTCAGCCATACCCCCAGCTGACGGATCCAGCTTGTGAGTCACACAAAGTCGCTGTAAAGGGAGACAGACCCCAGAGCCTGCTCTTTCCAGGGCCACCTGGCACATCTGTGCAGATCCTTCAGATCTAGTCATTCTGTTCTGGCTCCAGCAGGAGAGAACAAAGCTGTATTGAAGCCTATTGTTCTTTCAGACTAGCACTAAATATTTATATCATGTAGCACTTCCTCTACTTTATATTTGCAATGGCAGCACTTACAGCGAACTGTGGCTACTTGGCCTATAGTTTCGCCTGTCCTGTTCGAGTCTCTTTTGACAGAGTATAACCATGCTGCCCCTCTGATTAAGCCACTGTCCCAGGTCATGCTGGCTGAATCAGCAGTGAGAATCCAAGTCCAGACAGGCACAGCCAGAGAAACTGGACTCGAAAGGGCAAGGGACTTCCAGGGGTTCTGAGGGATCAGGGATATCATTCGTCTGTTGGGTGCTTGAAGTGGAAAGTGATGTAAAATTCAGTTCAGGGAAACCATGAGTTCAAAGAAACTGAAGGAGACTCTATGAGTGAGAGAGATCAGAAACTGGCATTCAAAGAGAGAGACAGAGTCAAGACAGAAACCTTCTCCATAAGATCGAATAGCACCCTTCTCCTTCCTTTTTTTTTTTTTTCAGGGTATAATACAAAAAAGAAAGCTTCATTTTAGTTGATCTTTTTGACAGAAAGCAATCTATATTTAGTATTTAATTTACAAAGCCCACTGTGACTCAGAACATCAGGGTGTTCCTGTTGGTCTTCGAGGCTAACTTATTTCTCTTCTCCCTCCTGATACCTGGCTCCAATTCCTGCGCTGGGCTTCCAGGGCACACTGCATATCCTTCTAATAATCCACCTCTTTGTTAAAGTGAGGAATTCCTGAGATAGGAACAGGAAGGCCCTGGAAGTGGCTAGAGTTTATTTGAAAACCACCTCAAAGGCAAAGCAGCATTCAGCTGACTGGTGATTTCTGCCTTCCCAGCAGTGGACCATTAGCTTTTCTTTGTAAATCAGGAAAATAATCACCTGCATTTAAAACAGATTATGTAGTCTCTTGTCATTTTCAGAAATATTCTTAGACTGGGTGTGGTGGCATATGCCTGTAATCCCAGCTCTTGAGAGGGTGAAAACAGGTGGATCACTACAAGTCCACTCCAGCAGTGAAACCCTGAACACCCTATAGGCCCTTCCCTAAAGAAATAAAATATTCTTAGATAGGGCAAGATAGCTCAGCCAACTGAACGCCTGCTTAAGCAAGTGCAGGGACTGGGGTTGGATCCTTGGCACCGCAGGCTGTAATGGCCCTGCCCCCTGGGCACTCTGGGCAGGTACAGAATCCAGGGTTGATGGTGCACATCTATAATCCCAGCGCCAGGGAGGCTGAAAACAGGAGGTCCACTCTGAGTTGGAGCTGCTGTGAGATCTTATACTAAATACATAAAAGAGAAATAGTCTTAGATTAAATATCAGAATTCCTGAATTTCTACGCAACTCAACAGTCATAGACTCTCAAATCAACACATTAAATAATCCTTAGAGCTCTGTGACAAGAGCCAGTAAACTCAGGCCTGAAAGCATTACAGAACAAGGAAGGGAAGGAAATATGTGCTTATCTTTGTTGAAATTCAGTCAACTTTGGAACAAACTTAACACTGTCAACAATGTCTGAATATTCTCCGTATGATTCTCCAGCAGTACTGAGTCCTCCCTCCAGTGCTAGGTTATGACGCTGACTTGGTTTCGCCCTCCAACACGAGGGCTGGCCTCATTGTTCAGGTGTGAGCTTGGGAGCAGAGGCCCCAGTTTCTTTCAGAAGTAAAAACATGATCATGGTGGTAAACAAGGTATCCAAATCCCCCTCCACAGGGGACTGACAGCAACACCCCATGAGCTGCATGCCTCTCTTCTGGAATCTATTGTCACAGTTCACACATACATTTGAACTAGATGCCAGCCTTTGGCAACTTCCAACATTAATAACAACAACAACAACAAAAAAAAAAAAAATCAGCTGTTTCCAGCAATTTGGAACAGAGTAATATGTGATAAAATTGGGAGAGAGGGGACTCTTTATTCAATTTCCCCAGCAGCCAGACAGAGTATTGGGAAGAAAAATTGCAAGTGTGGTTATTCAAAGATGAGAGAGAGAGAGAGAGAGAGAGAGAGAGAGAGAGAGAGAGAGAGAGAATAAGAAAAGAATAAGAAAAGAATAAGAAAAGGAGGAGGAGGAAGAGGACAAGAAAAGGAAACAAAGAAAGAGAAAGAAAGAAAGAAAGAAAGAAAGAAAGAAAGAAAGAAAGAAAGAAAGAAAGAAAGAAAGAAAGAAAGAAAGAAAGAAAGAAAGAAGAAAAGAATGAAGGAAGGAAGGAAAGACAGACAGACAGACAGGATAGGTTTTGCACCAAATTTCTGGGAAAGTCTTAATTACCAGTGACTGCCAGGAATCACTCTCTGATCAATCACATCCAAAATCATTCTCTTTCCTCAGCCAGTCCCACAGTGACGTAGTGCAAGATGAGTAGCTCTGGGTCCGGAGAAGGTCCTGGAACATCCTGGCCGTAACCTGAGAGCCCAGCTCAGAGCAGAAGTTAAGCAGAATTGCTGCAAAGCCCAATACTCTCCTAGCTTTCCTTGCTGAAAGACCACTTCATTTGTTAATTTAAAATATTTCACAGACTCTTGCAACAAATAAGGTTCAAACAACTGGATGTCCACATGCCAAAAATTTTATGCTTTGAATCCTTTACAAAAATTACCACAAAATGAATCAAATTCCAAATCTAACAACAACAAAAATCTTGCAGAAAATTTACTGCATGATGCAAAAAGCTAATTAACTGGAATTCACCAAAATGAAGAACTTCTGCTCTTAGACCCTGTGAGGAGAATGGAAAGACCAGACAGAACAGGCAAAAGTGTTTGCAAAGAAAGCACTTACCTGACAAGGGACTTGTATCCAGAATAGATAAAGGAAAAATTAATGGTAGGGAGAGAAGCTTTTTTTTTTTTTTTTTTACAGTCAATAAAAATTTTGAAAGGGCATTTCACCAATGAAGATAACAGATGACAAATAGTCAGATAAAAAGATGTAAAACATATGTACATACATTCAAACCACAGTTGAAAGCAAGTAAAAGACAAATGAATGTAACACAATGCCACTACACATCTACAATGAAGGCTAAAGTTTTTTAAACTTATGACACCTAATGCTGCCAGGATGAGCTGCAAGGAGGCTGTGGACGTGTGGTTCGTAGCTAGCAAGAATGCAAGAGGGTACTACCACTTAGACAAACAGCTTTTTCAGTTTGTTATACATTTAAATGTGAACTCATCATATGACCCAACAATCCCCTCACAAAGTATTTATTTAAGTGAAACAAAAGTTATGTTCCTACGCAAACACCAACATATGCAACTGTTTGTTGTAGCTGTATGTATCACTACCCAAGACTGAAAGCAAACTGAATGGACCTCAACTCAGGAATTGATCATAACAAATTGTGGCCCATCTGTGGAATCCCACGTGGATTGCCAGGCACGCACTCGTGACGCACACAAGAGCACCGATGACTCAAAAGACAGAACCCAGTCCCACAAGCTACATCAAGATGGTGCCATTTACATGGTATTCTTTTTTTCTTTTAATGTATTTGGTTGGTACAGGGTCTCACTATGCAGCTTGCACTCATGGTGGTCCTCCTGCCGTCAGCCTCCCCAGAGATGGGATTATAGGAGTGCACCACCACACCTGTGGCCAGCGCAGCACTTGCTGGGAAAACCGTGCTCCCTGGGCTTCCCTAAGCTTGCCTAAGTAGGCACTTCAGCCCACTGAGCTATCTCACCAGCCCTGGTGAGTTATTCCTGCATAGCCAGGCTTGAGGGACAGAAAGAAGATCAGCATCTTCAAAAGTTAGCAGGGAGGGAAGGGGTTAGCACAAAAGGAAAGTTAAGGAAGGGGTAAGGGAATCTTCCATAGCTTCGCTGGGGAAAGAGCAACAAAACATACATATATCCCAAAACCAGTACCAACACTGGTGACTTTTACTGACTGTAAATTATATCTTAATTCAAAAATAGAAAAAAAAAAAAAACTTCCTATACAGATGTTACTATTAAATGCAATAAAAATATTTAAGAAAATGATACAAAACAGAGCTCCACCATACCATCCCAATTATTATCAGAGGTACTGCTAATAAAGCTTCCTTGCTTCCAGTGTCATTTTCAGCACGTATTCCCAGGTTCTGAATCTGTGTCCCAGGCTGAGGCCCAGGCAAGGGCAGCCCTACTGCCATCTACAGCCTGTGGCTGGAGCAACCCTGGTAGCTGGAACATTTGGTGCTGGCCTTCTTGATCTCCAGCTTGTAAGTATAAATTATAAGCTCCCCACCACATGCAGCCTGGCCAGACAGGGCCCTCCCAAGCCCAGAGCAGGAATGCCACTACCAGTCCACGCTCTGTACGCCCATGTCACACTGCTTAAATTTGGGCAAAAGCACAAAAATGCGGGATTCGACGGCCGTCTCATGGAGCCCCTGCAGTACATCCAACCCAAACATGGGTGGGAACAAGGCTCTTGTTTTGATTTTCTGTTTCTAGGCCTCTGGAGCTCCTTTGTCATCCTGCATCTCCGTGCCTGGGACATTCCCATGTCTGTGACATTTCTGGCAACCTCACTGAGCTGCATTCCTTTCTCTGTCTTGAAGAGAAAGGACACCATTTCCTGGGGGAACCCACGGGCTCTGGGAATGACTTTTCTTCACTTCTTCCTCCATTTCTGGATGTGCCAGCCTGCTTGGGACAAGGAAGACACTAGGACTGCATGTCCACTAGACGTTTTAAGATTATTACCTCAATAGGGCCTTGAAAATGGAGTGCGAGATTTAGCATTTCCCTGTGCACTTGGACAGCTGTTGGTGCTAACCAACAGAATTCCTGACCGGCCTGAGCATCAGAAGCTTTTTTTTTTCTTTCTCATAATAAAAAGTTGTGAGTGTGGACATTTCAAGGGTTGGCCAGTGACTTCAGCGGTAGCAAGAACCAAGTCTGCCTGTCTTTCCAGGCAGCCACTCTCAGAGAGCTGCCAAGCCTTTGCTCTCTTGCTACAGCAAGGCCCTGCCTGTTAGGATCAAAAGGACAGGAAGAGAAGGCATTCTGCCCCAGAGACCCTCCTTGCATTACACAGGATCTACTTCTCTAGTGCCTTCAGCAAAGGAAGCTGGGAAAGAGAGTGACTGGCAGTGCTCACCAAGGAAGGCAGCTCTGCTGGTGAGGAGCCCCGAAGACAGGCCATGTCCCTGTGTTCCAGGCTGGCTCCACCTTCTCTTTCTTAGGGCAGCAGAAAGCACACTTAGCTTTAACAGTAGAAGGGCCCTGGGGGAGGGGGAGGGAACACATCAGAGGTGTTCCAATGTTATGTCTATTAACACACAATCACATTGGCTTAATCTCTCTAGACATTAATGTCCTTGCTTGTGAAATGGAAAATGGGTACGTCAGTGCCTACAGTGTGCAGCTATCTTGAGAAATAAACAAGATAATATATGGCAGGCACATGTGATATACCTGGTCTAGAGTAAGCAGTCACTAAATAGTGGCTGTTTTCATAAATATAAAACAAGGAAGCTTATTTGAAAGGATGAAGCAGGGAAAGCATAGATTGTAAGCACAGCGGAGTTTGGAAAAGAGGACTATCGTGGTCTGTGGAAATCATCTGCAAAAGCTGCACTGGGGAACAGGACATGAACTGGCCCTGAGGCATGAGTTAGTGGAGGTTTCAGTCCTCACTTGGCTGGCTCCAGGGCAGAAGGCAGCAGTTCTTGGCAGAGGAGCACAGCGGAGAGCAGAGGAGGAGCAGCAACTGTGGCATGTCAAGAAGCCTCTCTCCCTTCCTTCAGCGCAGACGGTGAAGACTGGAGCTCCTCCAAAGTGGCACGGCTACGAAGTGCAGCGGTGCAGATCAGAAATCCTCCAAGGCAGCAGGATACAGAAGCCTTCCCCAACTCGTTTATATACCCTCTTTGTGCTGAGTCACTCTGGGGCAAGTCCTCCCCACCCTAGGTCGGGCCCCCCACACCCCAGGGTGTGGAATCTACTAGCAGATCCAGCCAAGCTCCCATCTCAAGTTGACGCAGTGCATCAACCACCACACTATTATAATGCCTAATGTCTGCTTCAGGGGCGCATGGGGTAATAGCTAGCTCGATGGAATAAAAGACCGTCACTTTGGGTCATTATGGGAACAGATAAGGAAAAGATTTTCTTCTCATCTGACTTGGATGTATTACTAGGCTATTCAAACCAGCAGTAAATAGCCACACATGGCGCACTAAAATTAAAATCTCTAGCACTCAAATAGAAACTCATTTCCTCTACTCGACTCACCACAATTTAAATGCCCACACCACTAGTCAGATGGCTGTGTATTGGGCAGCTTAGATCCGGATTGTTCTGCCACCCTAGAAAGCGCTCCTGCACTCTGCTTCTCCCCTATGGTAGAACCACACACACATGTGGGTGTTGCCTAAGCCCTGGGGATGGATTCCAAGAAAGTACACAACGATCCACCCGGCCAGACTGCACCACAAAGATCGTTCTCACGCAGGGCAGACCAGCGGGGACCTGGCTCTCGGTGCCCGTCTCTACCTCACAGAACAGAGTACCTGTCCTTCTACTGGATGTCTCCTTGGACCAAAGGTACTGTTGACTTTTGGCTCCATTCAAACTATAAACATCTAACAAGCTCCAGATGCGCAAGTAGTAGATTTAAAGTCCTGTCAGTACGGACACTGGTGCCTGAAATGAAATGCTTGCTGGTCTACTTGACTAAAATGTGAAGCTCACAGTTTATTGGTTTAACCAACTGAGTGCTAAGAGCCCATTTTCAGGCTGGAGCATGTGTGTGTGCGCACGCGCGCGCACTGGCGCACGCATGCGTGCACATGCATGCACGCACTTTCTCCAGGCAAAGCTCATAGCACAGTTAAAATCCAGCTTTCAGCCTAGAGCTTTGGGGGTAATAATAATTTTTTATGGACCTGAAATACTCTTTGTGTTAAACGTGCTGCGGCACAAAATGCTTTCCTGTGCTGGGTGATAAAACAAAATTGCTGATAAACCACAACGTCTATAAAGAGTCAACGCAGAAGCAGCAGGAGAAACGGAGCCTCTGTGCAGGCTATGACGTTATCCTCGGCATCTCCTCTGGGTAAGGCTGGCTGAAGCTTACGAAGCCATGAACAATCTTCCCAGGGGACATGACACCTGGTGAGCTGTGCAGCAGGTTTAGATGGCAATATTATACTACCAACAGCTATGCTCAGTATTTCACTCAAGAGTGACAGTTAAGAACAAAAAAATTTGCTCTTGCCAATCAATGGGAATCATAAAACTTTTTTTTTTTTTTTTTCTCTGACACCAATTTCATCTCTCTGCTCCTGTTTAAAATCTGACCCTGGCAAGGTGATGCAGATATCCATTTCCCCAGCTTTCCTCTGGGTGCAGGAGCAAAGCTGGAACCTTGTGTGGAAAACAAACAGAGAAGGCTGGTTGTCAGGAGAGGACAGGGGTGTGGGGGAGAAGGCAGGGGTGTAGGGGAGAGGGAGGGGTGTTGTGTAGAGGGCAGAGCTGTTGGGGAACAAATGGCAGCAAGTTATCAGTGTTGTCTTTTCACTCATATACTGGATCCCCAACTTGGAGCTGAACAAGCTGGCAGCCCATAATGCTATCCCACACAGAAAGAGACAAAAATAAGCCCCACAGATGTTAGCTCTCTTTAGCCAAAGACCAAGGAAGGAAAGGCTAGTAAGACAGAAAGCTTTAGACAATAATTGCCCTCATCCAACCAAACACCATAGGAAGATGGTGACACTGCCCCCATTCATGCCCCAAAGACTGAGCACAGCAGGGGCAGCAGGGAGCTAGCACTGTGCGGTTGTGCTCTCTGTCTCCATGGATAGAGACCATGTGAGGAGTCTGCACTTCTACCCTCACTCAGCAGCAGGGAGACCCTCCCTCTTCCCTGACAAACAAGACCCTGCTGGAGAGTCAGGTGCTGTCACCAGTGGTAACCAACCACTAACCAGCCTCCCCTCTTGGGCCCCCAGTGAGCATTGGGGAGGGGCCAGCAGGAGGTCTCCATGAAGGGCAGGAGAACTGCCAGAGCATCGAGGAGGCTTCCTGCAGTGCCACAGGATGAAGAGGCAGCAACTGTAGGAAGCCAGCAGGTGTGGGTGGGAGATGCCCTGCGCCTGCACTGCATCCCTACACTGCATCCCGTGGGGATCCTCCTCAGGGGTACTGCACTGGGATTTACAAGAAGTGCCAGTGAAAGAGACTGCTGAGGAATGCAGGGCGTCTTTGTATCCTTGGTCAGTGACATGGTAATTAACAGCTTCCTTCAAAATAAGTTTTACTTTACAAATACAAACAGCTCCCCATCTAAGGTAAACAAGTCCATAAATTATAGTTAGATATCTAGTGATATAGATCCCCTCCCCCACTCTCCCATCAAATACTCACTAAAGTGCAATATTTTCAGCTACAAAACTGTATCAGCTAACAATCCAGTACAAAATTCATTCTTTTTTCTTGTCTTTTTTGTTTGTTTGTTTTTTGTTTTGTATTTTAGGGAAGGGTCTACAAGGTGTTCAGGGTCTCACTACTAGATCAGACTGGTAGTGATCCTCCTGTTTACAACCTCCCAAGTGCTGGGATTACAAGCATGCACCACCACGCCCAGCCTCAATTGCTGGTCTCAGCGTGCCCCAGGGGTGGGACTGGCATGGCTGGCCCACAAAATGCATTCTCAATTCAAAAAAACATAGCTCTAGGGATAGAGGGAAAGAGAAGACCTAAAAATAAACAGACTTATCTCTTCTCTTGCAAGGTAATTCAGTTTGACTCTTTGACTTTTGGAGCATAAGAAGCTCAGTTTTTAAGATAAATCTATGAGCATTTTTTTTTTTTTTTTTTGTCTTTTTTGAGACAGGGTCTCGCTGTGCAGTTCAGGCTGGCCTTAAGCTCACTTTGTAGCTCAGGCTGGTCTCGAACTCACAACAATCCTCTTGCCTCAGCCTCCCTAGTGCTGGGATTACAGGCATGCGCCACCTGTATGTTCACTATTTTATATTCATTTTACTTAATATTTCAGATCCTTTGGAAACAAGCAAGTTCAACCAGACAATCACTAAGCCTCCTCCCAGCCCGGCCTCAGCGCTAATGTCTGGATCCACGTCCAGCTCATTCAGAGCAAACTGTTATGCAGGAAATCATAACCACAACTAAACAACAGCATTATCTTGTCATCCACAAACTAATGTCTGTTGCTTTAAACCAGCATTTCCGGTGTGGTTAGAAACTGTACAGAACAGAAGAAGAGACACAGATAGGTCACTGGGTAATGAGAAAGTATGAATTATTTGGAAATGACAGTTCTTTTTCCTCATTGCCTTCTGCCTGTAACCAATCTGCACTCTGTGCTTGGAAAAACAATGATGGCCCATAAAAATTGTTTTTCCATGGTTCTGGCAACTGGATGCAAGATGGACAATAATGTTTGCAGGAAGAGCATTTGCTTTCTGAAAAACCCATTTGAGGGCTTTTACCAACAATGACCACCTCAAAGTTGAGTGTAATTAAGACAGTGAGAACTTGTTTTGCATTGTTCAGACCCTGCCATCTACATCATGGCTTTGGGATCAGGATCTCGTCCTAACCATTCCTAAGGCCAAATGTCCTGGTGGGAAGAAAGGGAGAAAATTGGTGTGACATCTTACGAAGAGAAATTCTTACAAGCTTTCTTCAAAGACATCTTACAAGATATAACAGCCCTAATTCAGCACAGCTATGGGAAGAATTAAGTGTAAATAAATATAAAAATAGCTATTAAGTTTCCATTCAAACTCATGCACATGGGTTTAATACTAATAATTAAGGAAGGAGAGCTAGCAAAACACATGTAAAGTTTAGCTAAACTGAAAATTCTTGAAAAATAAGTCAAGACTTTCGGAAAACATGCAGCACTACTGGGTTTGCCTGTCCCTGGTGACAAGAAACTGAGAAACTGAAACTAACTCCCCTTACATACCCTCTCTGCTCTCACAGATATTATGTCACTCCCTGCCAAGGAACCCAGTAGATTGGCCACTGGACAAAACATGGACACCACATGGCCCCAATTTTGTCTGGGCTCCACGCTCTGTTGCCAAGAGAGCAGAATTCTCCTCTCCCTCTCCATCCACGTGACACATGCAGGTAGAAGCCCTCTTCTGAGTCTCATTTTCTTACGTCTGCTTCTTCAAGGGTGTATCCTCTCATATTTTGGCATTTAAGTAATTATTATCAATCCTCTAGGACCCTAGGTTTGTGCCTATCTTGATTTGGAGTTCTTTTTGTGACACCGAGGGTAAGTGGATAATACCATTTTTGCCCCATGGCTTCCCTCACATCAATATATCAGGGCAGAAAAGGGGGGCTGGGATACACACATGGTACCTGGTTAGGTGAGGCGTAGAGAGTTGGCATTGGATATTCAGTCCTGATCAGTTCTGGGCTCCACACGCTTGCCAGGGCTAACTCAATTGCAGTATGTGATTTTCTATAAAACTATACAACTTATAAAATACTCCCATCCACATTATGCTATTTACTCTTCATGGTAATGATGTATCAATATTACCATTCTCTAAGGGAGAAGAACACAGCACAACAGAGGGGCCTTCTCCAAACTGTGGCTACTAAAGGTCAGAGAGGACTTGAGCCAGAGATTCAAGGTCAGTGCCTGGTCCATCTAACCCTTCTGAGATTCAGCAAGGGGGCCCAGTAGCTAGGGGGACAGCCTATTCCACCTGTAGTGCTTCAAATACATAACTTACATAAGCTTTCATCTCAGTTACTATTTTCTTCTTGCTGGACAAATACCGGACTCCCAGAATTAAGGAAAGAAAGGTTTAGCTCATAGTTTGTGGAAGTTTCCGTCCATACTCGGCTAGCTCCAGGGCAGACTGGCGAATGGCAGAGGGCAGCTATTCATGGTGGTGGAGAACAGAAAAGACCCAAGGGAGGAGCAGTGGCTGGGGCAACAATGGCAACAGAGAGCAAGTCTGTCTCCCTTAGGCTGCCTTCAGGCTGCCTGCCCCAGGCCAGCTGTAGCACTCACACCCATCTTCCCCGCACTAGATCATGAATCAATCACAAAGTCTAGAAGTCCGTCCCGTGACTTACATGAGGCTTAGGACACACCTAGATACAAACCATAACAGCTTTTCTATGTAAAAACCATGGGCACTCCTGGAAATCCATTGCTCCAATTCAGCATTCCAAGCCAGGAGCCCTCCACGAAGTTATTAATATTTTAAATGATGAACAATATTGCTATAGTTTAGATCTAAAATACCCTCCAAAAGATTCACATAGGGAAATTGGGCCTGGTCAGAGGGGAGGTTCCTGGGGAATGACGTGGAAAGGCAGGTTCTCATTCCAAGCTGCTCCCTCCCTCTCTGCTTTCTGGCTACCCTGCTGGGAACAGTTTCCTCCCACCATGCTTTTCTGCCTTGAAGCCAGTCAGCCATGGACTGAACCCACTACAACCCAAAATAAAACTCTTCTCCTTTAAGTTGCAGATATTTTGTCCCCACAATAGAAAAGTGGCTTAGAAAAGTACAAACCACAACATTTCTACATGAAGAACTTAGAATCTCCGCTATTTTCAACTATAGAATATATGAAGTACTCTGTAACTATCAAAGCCTCCCCTAACAAAATGTCTGTGAAATGTTCTTTAACTGGAATATTATTACTTTTTTCACACATAGAAAAGAAAAAAAATGGGATCCCCATGTGTATGCGTCTAGTCTCAGCTGGTCTACCTACCCAAGACCCCCTGAGCGCCAGCCCTGGTCCCCCCGTGCGGCCCCATAACCACTCCAACAAGAGGAAAGAAACTATCGTGAACCAGGAAAAACTCGCCAAACTGCAGGCACAAGTGCGCACTGGTGGGAAAGGAACTGCTCGCAGAAAGAAGGTGGTTCATAGAAAGCCACAGCAGATGATAGAAAACTTCAGTCTCATTAAAGAAGTTAGGGGTAAACAATATCTCTGGAATTGAAGAGGTGAATATGTTTACAGACCAGGGAACAGTTATCCACTTCAACAACCCAAAAGTTCAGGCATCTCTGGCAGCAAACACTTTCACCATTACAGGCCACGCTGAGACGAAACAGCTGACAGAAGTGCTGCCCAGCACCTTGAACCGGCTGGGTGCCGACAGTCTGACTAGCGTAAGGAGACTGGCTGAAGCTCCGCCCAAACAGTCTGTGGATGAAAAAGCGCCGCTTGCTACCGAGGAAGAGGATGATGCCGAGGTTCCAGATCTTGTGGAGAATTTTGCTGAGGCTTCTAAGAATGAGGCGAGCTGAACTGAGTCAGCTTCTGAAAAAGATCAAACTTGGAAGAAATGACTGGGAGCTGCTATTTTATATTATGACGGCTTTTTAAAATTGTTTTTGTTTATGGATCTGATAAAATCTAGATCTCTAATAATTTTAAGCCTAAGCCCCTTTTCACTGCAGCTCTTTTCTGTTTTTGCTTACATACAATTCATTCCTTGCAGCCAATTAAGCTGGAGAAGCCTGGGAATAAAGTTTGAAACAGATTAATAAAAAAGAAAAGAAAAAAATGGCTAGTCGAAGTTTTAAAGAATGTTTACAGTATTGTCTTTCATTAGGTGAAAGATACCAAGCTGTTGTGGTTTGTGTTCCCTAAACCACATAGTCTGAACACCTAAGGGCTTAGGTGTTTTCCCTAAACCCTTATGCACTCATAGATAGGGAACTTCAAAGGTGGCTGGATTAGACTATGTGAAGATGGGTTAAGGATATATTGGCAGGATTGAGGGTGGTGCTGGCATTAAAGCACCACCTGGATGTGGGTGACATCAATAAACAGGCTTACAAACTGTACACGCACTACAAAAGGGGGAAAGGAACAAGAGGTAGGTGGCGGCGGCGGCGGCTGCGGCTGCCTGCTGCTTGTCGCCTTCCGCCTTTGGCTTGCCACGCCATGAACTATTTCTTCTCTGGGATGCCCTTCTTCCATGCTACCCTGCTTTGGAGCCCAGCTGACTATAGAGTGAAAACCTCTACAAACTGTAAGCTGAAATAAGCCTTTCATCCTTTAACTTTTGGTTCTTGGCAACAAGAAAGGTAACTAAGATACTAGTCCACTAATTCATACCTGTAGAAATAAATGAAGATGTCACTATACAGCTGCTATGCTTTATGGTTCTGTGACATTTTGAATACAACATTATAATTCATTAAAGACAAATACCTTGTTTAATAATAACAGAAGTCATCTGAATGAGAAACATTCTAATCCAATCCTCAGTCAAAAGCTAAGCAACTGATTCTATGAATATCAAAACAGGTTGATTCCTATAATCTATAAAACTAGTTTAACTGTCCTCACTCTTACATACATACCTTGGAAAGGTATACTAAAACTATAAAGGTAAATGTTGAAAAGCAACCAAACCTATAATATTGTAAATTTTAGCCCAATCAAAAGTAGTCAGATCAGCAAAACTCATGGGAAAACAAAATCAGAAGTTTGCACCCATTAATCTATTTCTGTAACAGACTAATAAGGCCAGTAAATTGAAAAGAAGAAAACAACAGAATACATCTTGGTTTAAGAAAGGTTTTTGATTTAGTTTCATACAATAAAAGAGTAGCTAATTAGAAAAATATTTGGAACACAAAACTATTTGGTATGTGGATACCTAGGTGGAGGAGTGTATCTAAGAAGTAACTATAAATTAGCCAGTGTCAGCAAAGCAAATATACTTCATATTTTAATTTAGTATTTCTCACTGATGCAAGAACCCTACCTCAGTAGAGAGGGAGACCTGGCCCAGAGGTGGTCTCGCTGTCCTCAGGACGCTTCCTGGGAAGCTCTAGCAAATAGGAGAGGAGAAAGAGCAAAGGGAGTGTGTGGGGCCAGTGGAGGGAGGAACGAAGAGGGTCCCATCAAGGAAAGCATTACTTGGGAGCTGGGGAGATAGCTCAGGAGAATAAGCACTTGCCTGGCAAGTGTAAGGTCCTGAGTTCAATCCCCAGTACTGCCAAAAAAAAAAAAAAA
>PVKA01000108.1:134831-178458 GCA_004027165.1 Ctenomys sociabilis | reverse complement strand
GGCAGAGCTGGCATGGCATATGGTGCCAGGAATCGAATCCTGGTCCCTGTGCTTGCCTAAGCAGGAGCTTAATATGCTGAGCTATGTCACCGGCCCTTAGAAGGAACTTTAAAAGATTACATGGCTCAATAGACAAATGTTAGCTTTTGTTTGCCTTTGGTGAAATGAAAAATAAATACATAAATAAAAGCACAAGATTAAGTTTTTCACAGTATTTTTAAATTGAACATAGAGCTGTCTTTTTGTAGTAAGCCCTCCACCTGCCTTGTATGTGTGGCGGCGACAGTGGGGAGCATGCTGATTCTGCTTGAATGCTCTTACTTGAAAACAAGCGATGCTTGCAGTGCTGTGTACATCCTCTAAATCATTTCAGAAATGACATTGGTTGGTGAAATCCAAAAGTCTAGGCCTTCTTTGGTCCTTTTCATCTAAGTAAATTAGTTTGCAACATAACCAAGGCTACTCCATTGGAAAGATCACCAGCATCAGCCGGAAGTCCAGTCTAACTGTGTGGCTGGGCCAAGGCTTAGTCTGTGCCACGTGACCCCCTTGTCTGATATCTAAGCCAAACTGGAGAAGAAGGTGACATGCTGAGGGCATCCCAGGGGCATCAGAAGCCCAGGCTGTCACTCCAGATCAGGAAGCAAAGACGTTACCTCATCTCCCTATATGAAAAACCAGCAAATTAGAACAAGGACAGGCCTGGCCCGAAGAGGCAACACAGCAGGAAATGGTTATTTAAGATTAGGATTCTTATGTTTAGATGTGTGTGGTAAAATATTGTCTGGATTGATTTTATATGTTTCTTTTGATGAAGCCAAATTAACTTCAACCAACCATTAGAAGTACTGCTGGTTATGAACAGCAGTGTCACATATTCTAAAAAAAATCACCCTGGAGGCCTCTTGATTAAAACATTTTAAGACTCTTTTGATAATTAAAAATCCCTATAATAACTACATTCATTAGGAATTACACCTTGGTAGGTCCTAACCTAGACTAATTACTATAGAAACTTCAAACAGAAAAGTCTTCCCCTGCACCCTTTTGCTCTTCTCCCTAGGGAAGCCGCCCCCTCTTCCTTTCATTAGAGGAAACACCCATCAGGGGCTCGGGTCTCTTAGCAATGCTCCCGAGTACTAGGAACAGAGGGTTGGTTCTCACAGGGGAAAGGAGAGAAAACTCTTGCAACGGTGAGTGTTGTGTGTCAAGCTGACTGTGCTAGCAATCACCCAGAAAGCTATCATTTTGCTGTGTGTCTGTGACATGGTTCTGCAGCAGAACAAATGATTTGATGACCACCAGCAAAACCAAGCACAGCGTTTGAATACATAGACTGTGGAGAAGATCTGCCCTGGCTAACGTGGGCCTGAATAGAACAAGATGGAAGAAAGGCGAATTTGTCTCTGCTCGAGTTGGGACATCCACTTCTCTGCTCTCAGCCACCCAGCACTCCTGTTCTTGGGCCTCTGAACTTATGACAGAGACACCATGGACTCCCCTGGTTCTCAGGGGCTTGGGTTTGCAGCTTTTGTGAGACTACCGCTTCTGCAGTGTAGACCTTCATGGCCTCAATCATCTCATGAGCCAGCCCTGCATAGTAAACCTGCTTCTATGTGTCCAGAGCTATCCTGCTGGCTCTGTCTCTCTGGAAAACTCTCCCCCATCTCTTGCATTCATTGACTTAAGTCCCATTCAGGCAGAATCACCCTAACTCCTTGAACACATGCGGTGTACAGACAAGGCATGTGCACGTGTGATCTTAGTTACCTTCTTTTGTCCTCTCATTTCCCCCATAAAAACCTCTGGCCCAGAACACTTACTGGATGCCTTTTGCACCTGCATAGCTGTCTGGCACCCCGCTGACTGACACTTAGCAGTGTGGACATGCCACTGACACAGCACCGCTGGAGAAATGAAGAACTGTGCCTGGACAGAGGCGACACATCACCCCCACTGCTCCACCACTGAAGAGCAGTGTGACCCAGTCACTTTCCTTCACAGACCTCTGTTCTCTTGTCTATAGAAAGGCAGAAGTAGAACTCAGGAGCTGTTCCATTCCCACAGTTTGGCATTCAAAGTTCTGCAGGAGAACAAATGACTTAATGCCACCAGCAAAACCAAGCACACTTATCGCAGTGCGAGGAAAGAAGAAGCTGTGGCTAACCGTAGCCAAACTTAGACTCTAATGTGAGGTTCTTTTTACAGTTAGTTTTGGAATATACTTACAAACCAAAAGGGAGCTAGATTCCAACCCTGAAGTCAGTCCAGCCATCATTTTCCAAGAGCAAAACACAGAGCTGCAGGCCTTGGGCAGTGTGCCCACTGCAGGCCCGTGGTCAACTGACTGCACAGAAGTCCAAAGGATGGGGCACCCAGTACTGGAGGGGCTGGTCGGCTCCGTAGCCCAGTCTCTGACAGAACACCTGACTGGCACGGCTCCCCGGCTGGCACCAGGCACTGCTGGTTACTTAGCACTCAGAACAAAGGCACTCAAGCCTGGAGCTAGCTGGCCTCCCCCGTCTGCTGTAAAAAATCAGATTGACCCCAGACCAAGTCAAAACATCAGCATTTATTAGGGGTCTGATGAGTCTTGAGAAACAGAAAGACTTGCTCCCTGAATAGAAGAAATCAGTTCTTTGAACAATATGGCACAGCTTGAGGGCCTGCCTAGGGTGAATGGGAATTAAAATAATCAAAATCAATGGTAATAATGTGCTCAAGGAGCAGTTCTGAAATGCAGATTATACACTCTGTAGTCAGCTCACTAATGACATTAGATAGTATGAAATACAAACAGGAGAAAAACAATCTAAGCCAATTACGCTGATTATGCGCCTGACATCAAAAGGTATGGCAGATGAAACCAAATTTCCATATATTAATATTTAAGCCAGCACAGAACAGAAAGTGCTGCACATAATGAGGACCCACTAGATTTCTGTACACATAGCTAAAATCTCTAATCAAGCCAAAAACAATTTTCTAAATGATAATTAGCAGTAATCATGTTCTTTAAGAACAGGATATTATAAAGTACAAACTGCAGTATTTTTTTTTTTAAAAAAGAAGTAAAATGCATAATTCCATGTACTAGCTATAGCACAGAAAATATAATACACAGAGCCAACTTCAGGGTAGCCCTCCCCAGATTTTATCAAGAAATAAATGTCCAATCAAGAAAACAATTACATATGTGATTGGAATGATCAAAAAGTAGATTAATATTTATCAAAGAAAGACCATATTAACTAGGTAGGAAATATGTTCTCCAGGAGAGAGGGAGAGAGAGAGAGAGAGAGAGAGAGAGAGAAAGAGACAGAGACAGAGACAGAGAGACACAGAGAGAGAGAGAGAGAACAATAGAAGTAGAAAGAAGAAAAATCTAGATCTCCTAAGATATTTTGCTTAAAAACAATGTACAGTTCTATCTAAGTATTTAGCTGCCTCTTTTCTTTATAAGACTGTTTTACAAATAAAAATTCTCGAGGCCGGCCAGATAGTTCACCAGACTAAAGCACCTGCTTAGGCAGAGCACAGCGGCTGAGGTTCAATCCCCAGCATTTCATGCCTGGCCTGCCGTCAAGGTGTGCCAAGTTGGCAATTGAGACTGGGCGTGGTGGCGCGGGCCTGTAATCCCAGCACTTCGGATGCTGAAAACAGGAGAATCACTACGAGTCTGATCTATGTAGTGAGACCCTGTAGACCCTGCACTAAATACAAAAGTAAAAAATTCACTCAGGGTAGAATTCCTACCAAGGGAGCAAAAAAGAATATGAGCTCCATTTGTCTTCCTACCTGCATTCCAGTTAGGAGTTGTGAAAATGGGGAAATGGCTAGTTAAAGCAACAGTGTACACATAGAGTGTTCTACCAGTCACACCCCATCCCGAAAGCATGTCTTAGCCTACAAGGCACTTTGTAAGAACAGGGCAAGGTTGGTGCATAGAACAAGTATCACGGAAGATAGGATGGCTCTATCATGCTTCTCACACCTGTGCTAGGCAGCTTTCTACCATAATTAAAAAAAAAAAAAAAACCTGCAATGATCAGCTCATGAAGAGAAAAGGCTTTTTTTGGTTTATGGTTTTGGAAGTCTGTCCCTGATCAATGGGACACAACGCTTTCAGGCCTCTGGTGGCTAGGTTGCACATCTCAGTGAGATCATTGGGACAGCAAGCCCTTTTCCCTGGTGGCCAGGAAGTAGGAGAAAAAAAGAAGGCAGAGGTAGAGTCCCAAAAATCTCCGTGGAGGCCACACTGCAGTAACTTGACGATTTCCCATGATGCCCCACCTCCTAAGGGTTCCACCATCCCCCAGAAGCACCATGAAGACGGAAAGTTTGTAAATAATACATCGACCTTTGAAGAACACTCTAGATCGAATGGACAGCGTCATCGTGGCCTTCGGAGCCCTTTGGGACAGGTCCAGATGATACACAGATGATACATCACGTTTCTTAGCTCCTTGGCAATGTGTAAAATGCTGCTGTTAGCAGGAGGAACCACGGTGGAGCACAGAAAAGTGACGTTCCTCAAGTCCCATGGCTGAGAGCTAGGGCTAACTTGGAAGGGACACAAAGACAAAGTGTTTCTGCTCTCTGCTCAGAGGAGATATCTCAGATAAGCTGGATATTGAATCCAGCTCAGGAATGAGCACCAATTTGTCTAACGAGCTATGATATGTGCAAGTATTTAATTCCAGAGGTTTCAAAGACTTCCATCTGAATGACACACCAATGAGTTTCCTGTAATATCGTGTGTGATAACAAAGCCATGTTCGCTTTTGGTGTCACTATAACCAGCCCCCCCCACCACTAGCTGTACCTTTTTAAAGAAAATTCCAATTAAGTCAGCTGAGATTTTTTTAAATAGAAATAAAAAAATTCAAATTAATTTGTACAGCATCCAGTACTGTATTGATCTCCTTGCTCTTTGGGTGCCTCAGGAGCCGGAGGGAAAAACTTTGAGAAGAAAGATCAATGGCAAAACCCCACCAAAACTGGATTTACTCAACTGCGCTGAACCTCATACGTAAAAATGATGAAGATGGTAAATTTTCTTTTATATGTATTTTATCACAACATAAAATTGGGAAATAGTTTATGAAGTTATACCTGAAGCTAAAAGTAGAGAAAAGAAAGCAAACCAAAAAAGGTTAAAAGAAGAAAATGTCTCCACAGGATACGAAGAAACAGAATTTCAACTACATTCACTGGGTTCTCACATTCTAGCGTATTACCTTCTTTTTCTATTATTTTATGTCTTCTCTTTCCTTCCCTTCCTTTTCCTTTCCTCCCCTTTCTTTTTTCCCTTCCCTTTTCAGATAACCAACCAATAGAGCCAGCAGTTGATTTTGCAGTGAAAGAAGTCTAACTAGCCATGATGAAAAACAATGAAATCTACACCAAGGCATAAAATACTCAATATTCCGGAAATTCAACACAAGAACAGAATATTAGAAGCTGTTAGAGAAAAGAAACAAATCACCTATGAAGGAAAGCCCATCAGAATCACAGCTGATTTGTCAACATAAACCCTCAGTCAAGGAGAGCTGTTCACAAAGCTCTCTCTCAAAATTGATGGAAAAACAAGACCCTTCCATGACAAATAACAAAGACTGAAGCAATTCATGACCAGAAACCAGTATTCAAAAATGTTCTACAGGATATTATAGAAAGAGATAACAAAGACTACAATTCCATGAAACACACCAGAATGAATACAACAAGCAAGGAAAGAATTTTTTTAAGCCAAGAAATTAAACAAAGGTGAAAAAAAGGAAGCAATGACAGGAAAATGACATGACAAGGATAAATAAATACATATCAGTTACAATCATCAATGTAAATGGTCTCAATTCACCAATCAAAAGAAATAGGCTGGCAGAAGAGATCAAGAAACAAGATCCAACAATATGCTGCATACAAGAAATAGATTTATTTTAAGAGACTCATGCTCTACCGACTGAGCTAGCCAGGCAACACAAAATACATTTATTTTAAAAAGAAATTCATGGACTGAAAGTAAAAGGATGGAAAAACCATACTTCAGACGAGATCGGGCGCGTTCAGGGTGGTATGGCCATAGACAAAACAATACTTCATGTGACAAGAAACCAGAAAAAGCAGGGGAACTTGTTCTATTTATAGACAAAATGAATTTTGAGCCAAGACTGATTAAGAGAGACAAAGAAGTTCACTACATTCTTTTTTTGTCTTTTTTTTTTTTTTTTTTTTTTTTTTTTTTTTTTTTTTTTTTTTTTTTTTTTTTTTTTTTTTTTTTTTTTTTTTTTTTTTTTTTTTTTGAGACAGGGTCTTACTATGCAGTTCAGGCTAGCCTTAAGCTCACTTTGTAGTTCAGGCTGGTCTCGAACTCACAACAATCCTCCTGCCTCAGCCTCTCGAGTGCTGGGATTACAGGCCTGCTCCACCATGCCTGGCTGATCACTACATTCTTATAAAAGGAATAATCCAAGAGAAAGAGATAACAACCATATATATATATATATATATATGTAAGTATAATCATGCAAATAGCAATCACTAAATATACATGTATCAGATACATCAAACCAATGTTAACAAATACAAAAGAACAAATAAGCACTAATACATTTGTAATGGAGGGCCACATTACCCTATTGTCACAAATAGATCAACTAGACAAAAAAAACTCAATGAAAAGCTATAAGAACTGAACCAAACTTTTGAACAAATGGAGTTAGTAAATGTCTACAGATTGTTCTAGCCCACAACATCAGAACAGACATGCTGCACACAGAATGCTTTGCAAAGTAGACCACGTCGGAGCTCACAGAATATGCTTAAGTAAATGTAAAGGAATTAAAATTATCCCATGCATGTTATCAGACCACAATGCAATGAAATTGGAAAACAATGGCAAAAGATACCATAGAACTTCAGGGCCTGGGAGATAGCTCAGCAGTCTAAGCACCTGCTTGGCAAGTGCAAGGAACCAGGTTCAACCCCCCAGTACCACCTGCTGCACCAGCCATGTGCCAAGCAAGCCACTGAAACCAGGTGTGGTATGCACACCTGTACTCCCAGCACTGGGAAGGCTGAAACAGGAGGATAACTACAAGTCCGAGATGTGTAAAGAGACCTTGTATCAAATAAATAAATGATTTTAAAAAATAAAAAAGATCTTCATAAACACATGGAAATCAAATAATACTTTTCTCAACAACCAATGGATTATAGATGAAATTTAAGAAGAAATTAGTTTCTACAGTTAAATGATAATGCTAATCTAACATACTGGCATTTATGGAACACAAGAAAGAATGAAGGAATTTTATAGTTGTGATTTCCCATGTCAGGAAAACAGAGCAATCTTAAATAAACAAACTAATGTTGAACCACAAGCTTCTAGAAAAAGAAGAATGAGTCAAAGCCAAGGTACATATGAGGGTGGAAATTAGATCAGAGAAGAAATTAATGCAATGGAAAACAATACAAAGAATGAATGAATCGAAGATTTGGATCTCTGAAAGATCAAATAAAATTGATACATCTTTAGCCAACCTTATTTAAAAAAGGAAAAAAGACTCAAATCCAAGCAATTAGGAATGAAAAGGGTGAAATCACAACAGATCCTGAAGAAATACAGAATATCATTAATGCTTACTTCAAAGCCCATATTCTAATAAGATGGAAGATCCAAAAGAAATTGACAGATTCCTAGATACATCTGAATTACCAAAGCTGAATCAAGAAGATATAAAAATTTTAAACAAAACATTTCAATTAAATTGAAAGTGTAATTAAAAACCTACCAACAAAGAAAAGCCCAGGCCCTGATGGATTCATTGTCATGTCTACAAGAAATTTAGAGAAGAACTAATGCTGCTAATTCTCAAACATTTTAATGAAATTAAAATCAAAGCAGTACTCCCAAATTCATCCCTGCATTACCTTGATACCAAAATCAGAGATGTACCCAGCCAAGAAAAGGAACCACAGGCCAATCTTTCTTTTTTTTTTTTTTTTTGTCTTTTTGAGACAGGGTCTCACTATGCAGTTCAGGCTGACTTTAAGCTCACTTTGTAGCTCAGGCTGGTCTCGAACTCACAACAATCCTCCTGCCTCAGCCTCTCAAGTGCTGGGATTACAAGCATGCGCCATCACGCCCGGCTTGGCCAATCTTTCTAATGAACATAGACATTAAAAAAAAAATCCTCAGTGAGATACTGGCAAACAAATGCAGCAAATCATGAAGAAGACGCTTCAACTTTAAAGAACCTCTGGCCCCTGGGCCTACTATCACCTCTCTTATTTAACATAGTTCTGGAAACATTAGCCACAGCAATTAGACAAGAGAAATAAAAGGTAAAAGGATAGGAAAATAGGAGTTATATTATTTTTATTTGTAGGTAACATGATACTCTACATAGAAGACCCCAAAAACTCCATCAAAAAACTTATAGATTTCACAACTAAAATCAATCATGTAACTGGATACAAAATCGACAATCAATAGCATTCCTATATACAAATAACAAACTTATAAGAGAGAAATTAAGGAGACAATACCTTTCACAATATTTTTTTAAATGAAATATTGAGGAATCAATCCAATCAAGGAAGTAAAAGAAAAACACAGTACTCTAAAAATGAGATCAAAGAGGATATCAGAAAATAGATTGTTCTTGGGTATTGCTTGCTCCTGAGTAGGAAAAACCAATATAGCAAATATGGCCATACTTCCAAATTGTTATATAGATTTAACACAATTCTGATCAAATTCCAACAGCGTATCCCACAGAATTAGAGAAAACAATCCTAAAATTCATTTGGAATTAGAAGAGACCTACATTAGCAAAAGCAATTTTGGGTAACATAGATAAAGCAGTAGGTATCATAATCCCTGACTTTAAGTTAAATTATTCTACAAAGCTGTGATGAAAATAGGATGATACTGGGAGAAGAAAAGAAAGACCCAAGAATCAGTTGAACTGATTAGAAGATGGAGAAGCAACTCCAAACAAACCCAGACACCTTATCTTTGACAAAGCAGCCAAATATGTTTACTAGAAGAATGATAACCTAATAAATGGTACTGGAAAAATAGGCATTTATGGAACACAAGAAAGAATGAGGGAATTTTATAGTGGTAAATTCCGATGTCAGAAAAACAGCAATCTGAAATAAACAATCTAATGTTCAACCATGAGCTTCTGGAAAAAGAAATCTGGGTCTTCTATTTAATAAATGGAACTGGAAAAATTGACTTTCCTCATGCTGAAAATTAAAACTAGACCCATATTTTTCACTACATAGTAAACTATAGTTAAAATGGATCAAAGATCTAAATATTAAAACAGAAACACTAAAATCTACTGAAGATAGATTAGGTAGAACTTTAAATTTTTTTTTAATTTTTTCGTATTTTTAGGGAAGGGTCTACAGGATGTTCAGGGTCTCATTACTAGATAGGACTCGTAGTGATCCACCTGTTTACAGCCGCCCAGAGCTGGGATTACAGGCACATGCCACCACATCCAGTCTCAATTGCTGTCTCAGTGTACCCTGGGGGTGGAGCCAGGCCTGGGATCAAATCTCTGGCCCCTCAGCCTGCTTGCAGGTGCTTTAATGTGCTGAGCTATTTGGCCAGCCCTAGGTAGAACTCTTGAAGACACTGATATAGGAAAAAAACTTCATAAACAAAATTTCTATTCACAAAGAATCAACTACTGGGACCTCATCCTATTAAAAAGCTTTCGCATAGAAAAAAAAAAAAAAGCACACAGTGAAACGGTAACTCACAGATTGGAAACAAATTTTGCCATCTGTTCCTAAAACAATGGAGTAATATCTAGAATATATGAAGAACTAAAAAATAAATAAATCAGACCCCTCAACTTTAAAGATGCATATTCCAAAAGTGGGCTTATGAACAGACCCTTCACAGATGAAAATGTAGAAGAGACAAATAAATATATGGAAAACTTGAGCCGGGCGTGGTGGCGCATGCCTGTAATCCCAGCACTCGGGAGGCTGAAGCAGGAGGATTGTTGTGAGTTCGAGACCAGCCTGAGCTACAAAGTGAGCTTAAGGCCAGCCTGAACTGCATAGTGAGACCCTGTCTAAAAAGACAAAAAAAAAAAAAAAAAACCTCTTCAGCATCTTTTGTCATTTAGGAAATGCACATTGAAACAACACTGAGATTCCCTCTCACTCCAGAAAGAATGACTGTTATCAAGAAAACCAACCAAGGACAAGTGCTGGTGGGGCTTTGGGGATAAAGGAGCCCTCTTCTATTGTAGGTGGGAGTGTAGACTGGTTCAACCACTGTAAAAAATCAGTGAGACAGTTCCTCAGCTAAAACGAGGGCCAACCAGATAGCTCAGCAGATTAAAACACCTGCTTAGGCAGACGCAGGGCCTGGGTTTGATCCCCTACCTGCAGTGCTGGCCCTGCCCCCAGGGCACACTGACCCGACTACTGAGCTGGGCATTCTGGCATGAGGCTGTCATCCCAGCACTTGGGAGGCTGAAAACAGGAGGATCACTGTAAGTCCAGTCTGTATAGCGAGACTCTGTAGACCCTGTACTAAATACACGCACACACAGGAAAGCTAAAACTAGAGGTTCCATCTGACCCTGTCATTCCCTGCCTTGGCAACTTCCTAAAAGAACTGGAAGCATCATAGCACAGTAATATATGCACAGCCTTGTTCATAGCAGCACAGTTAGTTTGGAAACAGTTCAAGTGCCCATCAGTGGAGCGATACCTGAAGTAATCATGGGCAATCTTGGGTCATTTCTGACTAAACGGATGCACCTTAAGACTTTAGTCTTAAGTGAAATAAATCAGGCACACATGCTTACATATCACATTGTTTCTCTGGTGTGAGAAACTCAAAGCATAATAAATTAGGTCCCAAATATAGAATAGATATTGGGAAATGAGAAGAAAATGTTCAAATGAGAAAGGGGAGTAAGGGAGGGGGGAAGAGGAAAGGAAACAAGAGACAAGAAGAAAGAGAATAGAAGAAAAATAGAAACAAAGTTTTTGTAAATAAAGAGAGGAAGAGGGGTTGAAGGGAGAGGGAGGGAATGGGAAAAAAGAATCAAAATATATTATGTACAGGTACAAATTCCCTGCGATGAATGTTATTATTTATATCTAAAATGGACCAATAAAATGGAGAGATTTATTTCCTGAAAAAGAAAGAAATGTTGATAGCTTTCATTCCAAAAAAATACAAATTTTAAAAAAGGAAGAGGTGAAGGACAAAAAAGCTGGAAGAGATGTTTTTTGTTTTTTTATTTTTTGTTTTGGTGGAACCAGGGATTGAACTCAGGCAAGCGCTTATTCTACTAAGCTGTCTCCCTGGCCCCTGGAAGAGTCTTTTTTAAGTCCTAGTTCATACAAAATTTTTAAGAATAGCTGTCTTAGTTATTTTTCTCTCATTGCTGGGACAAATACCAGACACCCAAAATGAAGGAAGGAAAGATTTATTTAGCTCACGTTAATGAAGGTTTCAGTCCATACTCAGCTGGCTACAAAGCAGATAGGCACAAGGCAGAGGGCAGCCTTTCCTAGAAGCGACAAAGAGCAAGAGCACAAGGGAAAGGTAGCAGCAGCTCAAGCGGCTAGCTTCTCTTCCCACCTTACATTGTAATGCAAATTAACTGCCCCAGGGTAGCTGCAGTATCCACACCCACAATAATCAATCACAAACTCCAGGAGCTTCCCCAAGATTGCAGGAGGCTTTGGGAGGATATCTACACACAAACCATAACAATAGTCATCTAAAAAGAAAAGGAAAGCATCATCCTTAGTACTCACTAAGCATCAGTGACATGTTAGGCACTTTGCTGGTCACTGTAGAGAGTAAGTTGACATTAGCTTGTCCAGGTTCCTACAAGAATTCACCTCTCCTGAAGGCAGAGCTGAGCCCACAAGGCTGTATTGACACGTCTCCCCAGACAATTGGCTTCTGCCTCAAGTGCTGTAGGATGTGAGGATGCGAGTGTTCGTGAGCCAAGCCTGTTCCTTCTGGGGGATTTGTCTGCCTGGCGTCACTGCCCAAGGCACAAGACACTTAAACCCTGGAGATGAGCTTAGGGAAAGGTCGGATACACATCCATGGTGGGGCCTCAAATACGGTCTGACCGCAGAAGTCTCTACTATGACATCTGCATCAGTCGTGTCTGCTGGGAGCTGCCTACTTTTAAGACTTGACGTTCCCAAGCCTTGGGATAAGGATGTGGCCCCGCTTAGGCTGCAATATCATATCCCCTTGTGGGCCTTCTTCCTCCAGAGAGTGTTCCTTCCTTTATACAGTAAACAGCTGATCAGCCCCATGGACTCAAGAGACCCACGGTCTGGCTCTTAATCCTGTAGGAAAATAGATACTGAATGCAGTACTATGTGAGGCAAGCTCTAGGACAGGGGATGAATCCATGCCAAAGTGCCAGGCAAATGAGCGAGCTTGCGAAGAGTAAATACAATGGGACAAATCTGCAATTACCAAGTATGACTAAAAATTTGTGTTATTTAAGAAAAATTTATATAATATCTACCACCTGTAGTAGATAAATACTTGATTCAACCACGTAAGACAACCTAAACATCTCTCCATCTGGCATTGTGCCAAGCAGAATGGAAGGACAATGAGCGCCATGAAATGGCCTGCAGAAGCTCCATTGCGAAGGCTGGAGGCCAGCCCAGCATAGTCCTCAGGGCTGGAGGCCCTGCCCAGGTCAGTGCTGAGGCAGGGACTGGAGGGGCAGCGGGACGCTTCCATCCCCCAGCAGCCACCCCAGGGGAGATCAGACTGGGAGAGGAAGGAGACAGAGGTGGTGCTGGCACAAAGGAGCAGGGATGGAAGGATGGGCCCTGAGGACCACAGCTGGCTCCAGCCCCTTCCCCTCTGACACTTGCTGTCTGCTCCCTGGACACCATGAGTGCAGCTTTCCAAGGTCCTTGTCCTGCCTAATGGCAGGTCTAACCCGGCAGGGCCTGGTGAAGATGGCTGGAGGTCTCCAAACCCTCATGCAGAACAATCCTATTTGCCTTCACATTGCATACCTCAGGTAATTGTCATGGTAACAGCGCGCTGAGTAACACAAGAGTGAAGTTTAATTTCAAGCCATTATGATAAAGATTCAATATTCTTTAAAAATTATTTTCATTATACAAATGCGTAAAATACAACGCAATGATTTAATATGTATATACAATGTATAATGACAAATCTAGGTAGTTAAAATTCCCATCTCCTTAAATATACTATTAAGCTTAATCTTCTGATTAACACACAACTGTACATATCTGCCTACCAGAGTGACACTTCAGGGCCTGTACAGACTCTGCTGATTGAATCAGATAGTCAACATTTCCATCTCCCTATTGCTGCTTTGTGTTAAGAAAGTTTGAGGGCCCTGGGAGATAGCGCAGCGGCATAAGCACCTGCCTGGCGAGTGCAGGGCTGTCTGTAGCAAGGGGGAAAGACAGCCTGAGTCCCCCAAAGTTCCTTGCTCAAAGAGGAAAAGGAAAAGGAGGTGATGAGGAAAGGGAGAGGGGCAGAGGAGGAGGAGAAGGAGGAAGAGCAAGGGGAGCAGGAGAAGAATCAGAAGTGGAAACAGCCGCAGGATAGGCTGGCTGGCTCTGGGAGAAGGACAGCGCCTCAGAATGCCCGCCCCTAGCGGTAGAGGAGCGCTGAGCTAATGATGCGTCAGCTGCTGGGATCCCTAAAGCAGATCTAAGCAGAGCCGGCCTTCGGCTGCTCACACACGGAGCCCTCCTCACTACGGCTTTACTCTTGGCTTCTACCGCTCCCAGTGTCTTCGGTCATCCAGCTCCGGATCCCAGCCTCCGCTCACCGTCTCTGCGTGGTTTTCTGCGCCACCCTTGCAGCATCCCCGTCGCCCTGGAATCTTTTTCCAGCTCCTCCCTGGAGCGCACACTCCCAAATCCATGCATCATTCAGGATGTGCAGTCATCAGTGCCTTGTCATGAAGATGCATCTGGCAGGAAAGTGCTGGGAACAAGAGGCATCTCTGTGAATTTGTGCACTGGTGCTACACAGGGTAGCGGCAGCACGGCCTTTGCCCTGCCGTTGTTCTGTGTTCGAGTCTTCTCACCCGACCCATGCCCTCTACCTCTCATCTGCTAAGCTCTGTGAGATCGGGCACTTTGCTGATTTTTGCCCCACACTATTTCCAGCAGCACCCAACATTTACTGAGCATTCAGGAATTTCAAATGAATAAAGCAATCGCTGTTAATCGATGATGAACTGATATTATGTTCTCAGACAGTTTATCACACATATATCCACATAAATCCAATGTCATGTTTTTATTATATATTTTACCTGCCTTTTAAGATTTTCTTCCTAGCTGATGAACAAATTCTCCAAGGTCTGACAATGAATAAGTGGTTCTTACTGCTCTAAATGCCATGTTTACCAAGCACTGGCTTAGCCAGACAGAATGAACAGTATTCCTAAAGACAGCCACAAAATAATGGGGAAGCGCCATATTGTTAAGTAATGAGGAGAGACCACATGCTTTAATGTTTTGTAGCAATGAATCATGACACTTATTAATAATCACCCCTTAATAATGGAGAATTACAGCAGTCTGCCTTTTAATGCTGCATCAGGCAGATAAGGCAATAAACTTTGGTATAAACTGATGAAAAATGTCAAGAAGGGTAGTATTTATAAGGAAAACATAGTCACAGGGAATTAACATCCGAAGGGTTTATGTATACATTATAAAGAAGTAGAGGAAATCAGCAATTATACAACAGAAAGTTCAGATGAGAGGATGGTAGATGGGTTTTCCCAGCTATTTAATTAGGAGAATCTGCGGGCTATGAGAGCTGTTTCCAAGGTCTGATGAATACAAATGAGCGAGACCCACCCCACTCTGTGGATCCCGCAGCACACTCTCTCAGTGCTGCATGTTCGAGGGGAGGAGAGCTGCCGTCCAGACACAGTGGCACGCCGCTTGTTCACACGTGGTGTCACGCGCCCTCGGCTTTGCAGGGACTGGGAAGGACCTCTGAGCCGGAAAGTGACCGCCGCAGTGGACAGAAGCCAGGCTCTGAGTCACACACCCACTCCTGCAGAGGAAGCGGCCCCTCACTGGGCTGCTTGGGAGTGGGCATCAAAACCATCATCAAAACAATAAAAAAAAAAAAAAGTGAAAACAGACTGGGAGAAAACCTGTATAGACTCCAACAGTCCCACCTGAATAAACAAAGGAGGTACAAGCACATGCACACATGAACACCCACTCAGGAGCGCAGTAGTTTGGTTTTTGCCAATTCTACTACAAGCATTATTCAAAATTACAGTGGAATCACATAGAAAAATAAGTTTGGGAAACACTATGTGTATCCTCACGGAACCCCTTTAGGACAAGAAAGACCTTTAACAAAGAAACATACTGAACACTCGTTCATACTCAGTTGTTATTGTCTGATTTGTGTACTCCCTAAAATCCCTAAATTGAATCTCTAACCCCAAACTAACTGTGTTTGGAAAGTAATGAAGATTCAGTGCTAGGAGTGGGCCCTAATCCAGTTGTATTATCTCAGAAGAACCACTTGTCTGCTAACATTGTTTACGTCCTTAAGGACAAGAAGAAAACTTTCTATATCACAAAGACAGGATTTTTCCAGGGGCTGGGGAGATGGCTTGGTAGAATAAGCATTTCCCTGACAAGCACAAGGGCCTGAGTTCAATCCCCAGTTCCACCACCACCAAAAAAAAAAAAAAAAGGATTTTTCCCTCTATTCTATCAGATAAGAAATTTTAATTAGTTGATTTTTATGGAATATTCTCCCAATTCCTTTTGATCATCCTAAAAGTCTCAACATTCATTAAATAGTTAAAGAATACTTCTCTTGCATTAAAAGTAGTGGAAATAACATGACTGGAATCCATTTTTTTCAAAATCTGACAGGTGATTGCCTTTTTCACAGTTCCTGAAGAAAATGTTTTCCTAAATTTGAACCAGCATATTTCTGTTCAAGGAAACAAATACAATCTTATTCCTCAACACTCTCCCCAGATGATATCCATGAATTATGGTTCAATGGCATAGCTATTCATCATTTCTTTTTTTTTTTTGTCTTTTTTGAGACAGGGTCTCGCTATGCAGTTCAGGCTGGCCTTAAGCTCACTTTGTGGCTCAGGCTGGTCTTGAACTCACAACAATCCTCCTGCCTCAGCCTCCTGAGTGCTGGGATTAAAGGCATGCGCCACCACGCCCGGCTATTCATCATTTCTGTACCTGGCATAGGGGAGTTTAGGATACATCTTTATGAGTACAATATGAATCTAGGTAAAAACCTGCATGACCTACCCATGTCAGAGTTTGTAGCAATGAAAGTCCACCTTTGTCCTCATAGTATGAAAAGAATGGTATCAATTGGCAGCTAAAATGGTTTTCCAATCTACAATCTATTCCCGATGGTATTTTGGCTAGAACGTGATCTATTTTAGAGATGGTTCCACATGTTACTGAAAAGAATGTGTTTGGTTGTTTTTGGGTGGGCCACTCTCTTAGTCTTTCTGTTCAAAGGTATTGTTCAACTCTGCTATTTCTCTTTTGGTTACCTGTCTAGTGGATCTGGTTATTTGTGTTAGTGGGGGTGTATAATTGCGTTTATGTTTATCTGAGCTGTGTACCCAGTTGTACTTGTTTTATAAAGTTGTTCCATTCTTTAGTGCATGTAGGTTAATAATTGCTATCTCTTCCTCTTGGGTTGTTCACTTAGCAAACACGTAGTGACATTTGCTTCTCTTGAGCAGTTTTGGCTTAAAGTCCACTCTGTCTAAATGTAATACAAATAGCTCAGCAGATTAAAGTACCTGCAAGCAGGCATAGGGGCTGGGGGTTTGATTCCGGGGGCCTGCCGTGCCAGCCCCACACCTGGAACACACTGAGATGACTGGGACTGGGTGTGGTGGTGTGCGGCTGTGATCCCAGCTCCTGGGAGGCTGTAAACAGGCAAATCACTATGAGTCCAGTCTAGTAGTGAGACCCTGAACACCCTGTAGACCCTTCCCTAAGATACAAAATAAATAAATAAAAATAAAAAAATAAATGTAGAACAGATAAAACTGCTTTTTTTCTGGTTTTCATTGCACAGAATATGGTTTTCCATTCTTTGCTTTGTAATCTATGAGTTGTTTGGGGGTCCAAATGCACTTCTTGTGAATAGCATTCCATTGTATCTTGTTTCTTCATCTATTCCGCCATTTTTGTCTTTGAGCTGGGGAACCGAGACCATTCGCGGAGAGTTGTTACTGATGAGCACTGACTCATTCATTTCCCTGTTGCTGATTCCCTAGCTTTATCCTCTATTTCACAATGTTTAAATGATTAACCTTCGATTAGCTGAAGGCCTCCATTATGCAGAAGTATTACCATAGTAACATTTATTCGCATTTCCTGCAGACCCTCTGTGGCAGAACTAAGCCTGTCCTTGACCTTAGCCCTGATGATCCTCTGAGCAGCCCTAGCCACAGATACTCACTTAATAAAGGGATTATGAGAAATATGTGTCTAGGCCCATACACCAGATCAGGGGACAGATCTGTGCTTCAAATCCAGGTCCTCTGAAGCCACCAAACTGCCCTATATTTCCTAGATTGTTTCCTCTGGAATTTATCTAAGCTACTTAGTAATGATTAGTTCCTTCAGTAAAATAGTGACAGCCTTCAGGTACTAGGAGAGAGAGAAAATATGTGTATGTTAGGCTAACAATAAAGCAAGTTTTACATCAGAGTGTGCCATGTTACCAGGCATGGGGATATGCACATATTGGGGCTGGAGAGATAGCTCAGTAGAATAAGGACCTGCCTGGCAAGCACAGGGTCCTGAATTCAATCCCCAGTACCACAAAAAAACAAAAACAGAACAAATCCTGAACATGGGGATATGCACATATAATCCCAGCACTCTAGAAGACTGAGGCAGGAGCACTACAAGTTCAAGTTCCACCAGGGTAACTTTGCAACTTGGTAAGACCCCATCTCAAAATAAAAAAGTTTAAAAGGACTAGAGGTATAACTCAGTGCAAATAGTTGAACCCTCTATACCCCCCCATGTCACCAATCCAATATTGATTAGTAAACAAACACAAAAAGTAATTGTACAGCCCATCCCCAAAGCTGGGCAGATCCTTCTCTGCGTCTGGCTCAGCAGCAAGCTCCTGGGATGACAGGCTTACACAGAGACAGGCACCAGGCAGTGCCAGAAGAAGTGGTTGGGTTCCTGGTTGGTCTCAGCTGTTGAAGTCCTAGCAGGTCAGAAGGAAGTACGGGGCATCCCAGCTGATCTCTAGTCCCAGAGCTACTAGACCTGGAAGATTCCTGTGCTTTGCTTTTTCAGGGGTGAAGGAGATTTAAAGCAACAACATTTTAGCTAGTTGTGAATCTTGAATATAATCTATGTCAGCAAATGCTTTAAAAAATTATTTCTGACATTCTTTATGCTAATTAATAAACCCCATGGAGTAGATTTCCAAGTGTTCTGAAGATCGGTAGCCATCTCTGAAGTGCAGATTCTTCATATGAATACTTCAAATGAGAATAATTGCCTGTATTTTTTTTTTTTTTTTTTTTTTTTTTTTGGTGGAACTGGGGATTGAACTCAGGCCCTTGTGCTTTCCAGGGAAGCACTTAGTCTACTGAGCCATCTCCCCAGCCCCTAATTGCCTGTATTAATGACAAATCTGCAGAGAAAACAAGCACAGGGTATGAATCGGTGTGTGTGTGTGTGTGTGTGTGTGTGTGTGCGCGCATGCGCACGCTCACACACCCATTTGTGTTTATGGCCCAATATTAAAAGAATTGGCTCATGTAATCACAGAAGTTTGGAGAGTTCAAAATCTGATGGGGGAATCCACAGCCTGGAGATTCCAGAATCACGTGATGTTCAAGTCCAAGCGCATCCTCCTGGGGAACCAGGAAGAGCTGGAGCGGCAGAGGAAGCTTGAAGGTCAAAGGTCATTTGTGGGCAGAATTCCTTACTGGGTGGAAATGCTCAGTCTTCGTTCAATCAGGCCTTCAACTATTTAGACGAGGCCCACCCACTCACAGTATGAAGAGTTTCCATATTATTCGAAGTCCATTTATTTAAATGTTAATCTCATGTTAACACTTTCACTGGCAAACATGACCAAGTATTTGACCAAGTATTTGACCAAGTATCTGGACACTGTGTTTCAACCAAGTTGGCAAACAAGGGTAAATACTTTACTGCCCAATTGTAGCATCCGCTGCCTTATGTTGTTTATACTTTATTATTATTATTATTATTATTATTATTATTATTATTATTATTTAATGTATTTGTTACGGAATCTCACTACGCAGCTCAGACTTGATGTTCCTGTCTTTAGCCTCCCCAGCACTGGAATTACAGGTATGCACCACCATGCCTAGTCTCTATATTTTGTTATTTTATTTTATTTTATTTTTTTATTTTTGGTGGAACTGGGGATTGAACTCAGACCCTTGCGCTTGCCAGAGAAGTGCTTATTCTATTGAGCCATCTCCTCGGCCCCAATTTTATTATTTTAAATACAAGTCTAGGGCCAGCCAGATAGCTCGGCAGACTAAAGTGCCTACTTAGGCAGAGCACAGTGGCCGAGGTTCCAGCCCCAGCTTGCCGTGCCAGCCCCACCTCCGGAGACAGCGACTGAGACTGGGCGTGGTGGTGTGGGCCTGCGATATCGGAAAACACTACGAGTCCGATCTGTGCAGTGAGACTCCATAGGCCCTGTCCTAAATACATAAATTAATAAATGTCTACACTGTACTCATGAGCACATCTTTACCCGAAATTCCTGTAACAAATACCATACGTGCACCCCCAGTACAACTAAACAACTTCAAGAGTGAATTAATTTTCTCTGAGGTAATGCCCGCACAGCAAGGGCTGCAGCTCTGGAGGTCGGCTGCTCTCTCTCCGCAGAGTCCACGTGACACCGAGGCACGGCCACTCTGCAGACCTGAGCAGAGCTGCCAGGTCTGCTCCGGACACTGCAGGCCCCACTGTGGGTGGGTGCACAGAGGCCGTCTCACCAGGCTGCCAAGTGTCCACATTTCTGCAAGAGAGACAGGACAATGCCACCAGCAGTGTGGCCAGGCAGATAATGGGTGACTCGCGGCCTCCATGCTACACCCTCAGGCGAAAGCTGGTGAAGGCAGGAAGTAGGAGCCATCCATAGGTAAAAACCACACACGTGTGAGCCACTTTATTTTTCTCAGAGCACTCTCCTCTCTTCAGAATCATCTTGTGCATTTATTAGTTTATATGTCTGGGTTTGCAACAAGCAAAAGGGAGCCAAACTGTTCTTCAGCCTGGGGGCTCTGAGTCTGACAGACTTTGATGCCCCTTGCACTTAGAGGTCCTGGGACTTTGGAAGCTGCTGCACTCTTGCACTCTGTTTATTCATGCACAATGGGATGATCCCGGTATTGAATATCACAGCGGGCCAACCAGAGAACCTCAATGCTATGCAAAGCATTTGTCCTCAGCTTCTAGGAAAACCAACATCTGATGTTGCTTGTTCAGGCTCCCATCCCCTCCCCAGGACATCTGATATCCGATGACCATTGATGGGGCACGGGGGATACAGAAGCTGAGGGGCCCCTGCCCCCGTACAGGCCAACTCTGAAGGCCACTGAGCCCGAGCTTCCACGGGGTCAGCAGAGACAGACACCTGCCACTTTGCAACTTTCTTCTCTGGGCAGTGCCTCCTCTCCTGCTGCCCTCTAGGGCCCTTGGCCTTCACTGCCCAAGGGCGCTGATCCAAAGCTTCCCATGGTAAATCTCCTGCACATACTCCGCCTTCCCGGAGTCTGACTCCTGGAGAAGCCAAGCACCGGTCCTACCACACAGGCTTCTCAAGGAGAGTAAGCCCAGCAGAGGCACAGAGCACAGTGTGGTGTGCAGTGAGCACTGCATGATTACTGGGCTGAACGAATAAATAATGCTTTGTCCAGTTCGTAAATAAAAGCTATAAAACAAGACAGCAGGGATGCAGCTCAGTGGTTTAAGCACCTGCCTGGCAAGCTTAAAGTCCCAAGTTTGATTCCCAGTACTGGAAAAAAGAGAGACAAAGAGGGGTTCCAAGACTATCCATCCTGGCAAAAACTTATCTATGCTTAGATTATATTGAGAACAAAATTTAAAATAAAGTTGGTAAGGCGATTAGTGATATTTTAACACCATTTCTTTTTCTGGTCCAAAATTCTTCCACACCAGGCCAGGATTCGTTTGCAAAGTGTACAAGAGGAAAAATGTGAAATCCAATTCTGAAAAATTGCCATTTGTGCCCTAAGTTTAGACCAGTTATGTCTTTTTTCATGTCAGCCAGAAGTACTCAGATGTGACAGGCAGCCCTGTCAGCATCCATCCTTCTGGAAGCTTCCAAGCTGTTTGATTGCTTACATTTCCCCCTCAGTTCTAATTGTTGCAGCAGACTTGGTAAAGACGCAAGGTGCCTTCCATCGGCATCACCTCACCCACCACGGGTGACACATGCAAGCCTTGGGGAGCACTGGGGGGCACAGGCAACACACCCAGCCGCCTGCTCCTTCTGCAACACCATCTCCTCTTTAACCCTGGACTGCTCACTTCAGGGTTAATTTGTCACAGTGGCACTTCCCATCTTGAATGTGAAGAGCGTATTGCACTAATTAACTCTCCAGGCCTCCCTAAGAATGTTTTCTGAAGCTCACATGGAGAGCCACTGGCCCGCGCCAAGGGCAGAGGGCAGCTCGTGGCCTCTTTCCTTCTCCTGAAAATGCACATCCAGCCCATGTGGACATTGCCACTGTTACCACATCCACGGATTAAGCTGCTCAAACTGAACAGCAAGGAAGTGTCCAGGGATGTCATCGTTCCCACAGAGCCCACGCGGAGCCCATGCAGGGCCCCGTAGCAGCCCCTCCGGATGGGCTACATCGATTCAGCAGGGAGAACAACTTTCTCAGCGACACCCTATAGCGACGTCAACCATAGTGGAAGCAGCCATTTTCTTCAGGACAAAATGCTGGCTACGTCAAGAATATCCTTCCACCTCTTTGTGTGTCACTCTTAATGCTGCCACTAAAATTGCATCTGAGGAGAGGACACTTGGAAAGATGATGTAATTTGTCCCAGACTTTTTGAGAACCACTCTGCAATGCCCATGTTCTGTCCCCTCCACCCTTGCTTAGCTTTAATATATGTCAGCTCCTCAAAAAGAGATCATGGAACACTCTCACCCCTGCAGTCTCAGAATTTCCTCTCTCTGAGAGGTGCAGGTAGAGATTGTACACTAAATGGTTCCTATCAAAGACCTTTAACAGAGATGGAGACCACAAGCCAATAGTCCCTTCCGTCCCTACCTGTACCTGTTCGTTGGACAGAAAGGACTCTAGGTTTTACTCCACTACCTGTCAATGACAGTCTTCCACATTCCAGGTGGCATGCATCCTGTGATCCACTTGGGAGTGTAGCTGTCACACTTCCAGAGAGGTGTTGGTTTTGATGAGATTCATAAACTTTTTGAAAGAGATGAGTGATAGAACTAACCCTGATTTGTAAGTTTTGAATTTATATTGCTTCATCCCATGTACAAAGCCATTTTTTCTACCAAAAAAGGAAACCCTCAAATACACTTGAATTGTATTTCTCACCTGGAACAGGTACGTACATTCCAGACTACTGAAGCTCTATTATCACAGGGCTAGTGCCTGTGCCTTTCACCTCTATAGATCTGAGTTGAGTGGTCTTCTCTTACCCACACTGATGACTGATGATGCGGGTCGGGCTAGCAAAGTGTCATTGCTCTTAACAGAGGTCACTCTAGGCAATGCCTTAGTCTACTAAGTGTGCTTCCTTCTCGGCTCACTGATCCCTGCTCCTGCTAACTCTGCAAGGTTATAAAGTAGAAAGGGTTTGTTTGGAGTTATTGTGAGACAGGAGAGTAGAGTGGAAAAGAGACCGTAGTGGAAAAAAATGACACAACACCTGCATCCCGGTCCTGGCCAGCCTTCAGCAGGTCACTTCCTGGTCCTCAGTATCTTTCTCTGTAAAATGGGGCTATTAGCCATCTCCACTCTTGAGGGGCTTAGGAAAAGAAGAGCTCGTGGCTAGAAAGAGCTGCAAGTCATATACAAATGAAAGATTTCTGCTATCTTTTCTTATTTTCACTTCTGGAGTTCCACACAAACCCAGCACCATGCTTTACCCCAGCACCACCACCATCACCACCGCCCCAACAAGGGGCCTAAGCCCCTTAGGCCTTACCTGCTCCTACTGTATCAGGAATTTTCCAATTTCCCCTCCCACCAGGTCTGAGTTCTGCTAGGTGTCAGCTGAGAACCTGATATTTCCCGTAACGCTATGAAAAAGTGCTGCTAAGTACTCAGTGGACGAGCCTGAAGTTCCTGGATCAATATCCTTACCGGTACAGGGCGGCTGGGAACAGAACAGCCTGAAGGTATAACACTGCTCAAGCATAGGGGGCAGGGGGCTGACTTCCCCAGTATCATTCCAGGAACCAGCAGCTGGCTGAAGTGGATTCGGATTCTTCTAAGCCAGCTCAAAATTATCCACCTGAGAATTGCTGGTATATATATATTTTTTTTTTTTTTAAATCCAAGTAAGTCTTCCTGCACATCCATCAATACTTCTAGGTCTCTATCCTTCAGTTTCAGTTTGGCTTATTCTCAAGAAATGCAAACTAGAGATCATATAGACCTGAAGCAAACCAGTGGAGGATGACAGTTCTGTCCTGAAATCCTACAAAGGCAAGGGCTCATATCCTTAAATGATTTTTGTTTGTTGTCTTGTTTTTTTTGTTCTGTTCATAGCACCGGGGATTGACCCAGGGGCTTCACACTGATCTGTATACCCAACCATTTTTCATTTCTTTTATTTTTAGGCGTGATTTCACTCACCTGGGCTGAGGTTCAAATTGCAGTCTTCCTGCCTCAGCTTCCCAGAGTGCCACCACACCTGGCAAGGGAAATGCATTTACACCAATCCCTGCACAGAGTACCTCCAGTTAGTGCACTACTACCTCGCCCCTACTACCCCCAGGAAAATCTAAGGTCAGGCAGTCAAAGTCATCTTTGGGGAAGAAAACAAAAATTTCCTAACTCCTGACCTCAGTTTACCATTCCTCACACACACCTATGTTTTACAAAAGAGCTCACTCCTCAGGTTTTAGGGGGAAACTTGCAAGGAGAAACCCAAAGTGTTCAAGGCCTGACGGGAGACAGATGATGGGTTCAGGTGATACGTCTGGGGAGGGGCAGGTGCAGAGACCTAGGCAGGAAGGGAAGAGCAGGGACTGCTGCCGTGTGTGCCGGGGGCCGCCGGAAGGCCTTTGCAGCACCCAGGACCACTGTGCCAGGACCTCCCTGAACTTCTTTACACTGACAACAGTAATTGAAGGTCAAAATTTGAAGTAATTAAATTCAAAATTTAGCTCATCTCCTCTCCCACCCAGAAGTGGATCAGTGGGTCTGAACTTGGGCTCTGCATTTTTTTAAACGCAGGGCCTTATGCATTTTAAGCAAATACTCTATGGCTGAGCCGCACTCCTAGCTAGCAGAGAGACATCTCATCTTGAGACCTTCTGGCCTCTGATCTCATTACACAGGGCAAAGTAGGGGGTGGGGTTGGCAGGGCGACAGCACTGGGCCTCACTGATGCGACACGCAGGAGCAGGTGGAACCCCCAGGGAAGGTCTGCATGAAGATAGCAGAAGGGAGCAGGTAACCCGGCACACACCTGTCATCCCAGCAATCAAGAGGCCGAGGCAGGAGGCTCCCTATGAGTGGGAGGTCAGCCTGGGCCACATAGTGACCTTATCTCACAAAAACTAAAAAAAAATACTGAAAAGGAGGAAGGTGACTTGAGAGGCCCTGGCTGGCGTATGTAATGACACAGTGTGTATGTGGTGTCTAATCATTGCCTTAGAGGGCTTTAAAGACAAATGCCAATGAGCCTTGGTTGTTTCCAAGGCTGACAGCAGCGGTATCCATAAACAATAACAATTGGCGGCAAGAATAACCCCTTTGGAGTCAGTGAGGTGATACAGCCACTGCTCCAACTTCACAGGAAACCCATCTCTGCTTTTCCTCACTTGAACAAGACACGAAGTGTTTATAATGTGTTTAGCATTGCACGGAAAAGGAATTTACACAATTTAAAATATAAGGGGCTGTGGAGATAGCTGGGCAGTCTAAGCACCTGCCTTGCAAGCAGAAAAACCTGGATTCGATCCCCAGTACTGGCCCTGAAACCAGGCATGGTGGCACATGGTTGGGGAGGCTGAGACAGGAGGATCACTAGGAGGCTGAGTTGCATAGCAAGACCCTGTACCAAATATATAAATATATAAATAAATAAATAATTTTAGGCCTGGCAAGATAGCTTAGCAGACTAAAGCGCCAGCTTAGGCAAGCTTAGGCAAGCACAGGGACTGTGGTTCAATCACATGCTATGCCAGCCCCACCCATAGGGCAAGCTGAGCTAGCCAGAGTCTAGTGGCGCATGTCTGAAATCCCAGCACTGGGGAATGTGAAAGCAGGAGGTCACCATGAGTCTAAACTGCATAGTGAGACCCTGCAACAACCAAATACAGAAAAAAGAAAAGATTTTAAAAATAAATAAAATAAAATATATTATAAATATCTATACCATCTGTTTTATTCTTTCAATCATCTCAAAATGGAATATTCCAGTGATGATTTCTTTAGGGGAGACTCAATTTTGAAAGTGCTCAAAAAGTAGTAATGATTCTTACTATTTCATCAGAGATGTCTTATATTTTTCTAGGTTCAGACCATATAAGCCAATACCGCATGCTACCAAGCAGCTTAAAAATCTTTTGGTCAGCCATACGTAACACAATAGCAGAACACCATGATAATAAAAAGGCTGGGCGATTTCATTTCAGAGGAGTCTCTTATGCTTTGGTTATATCAAAGCCACTATGATTTTGCTTAATCTAGAGTCAAATTCATCTCACAGTTTAAGTTTTTATAGATGTTCTGCTCCAGACCTCTCTGGAAACATAAATCACTACATCTGCTATTGAGTCACATGCAATGCCAGGTTGCATTTTTGTATTTTAATGATTTTATTTTGGTCCCAGGGGGTGGGGGAAGAGGCAAGAAAGAGAAGCTGTCAGAAAAAATGAGCACATTCCAAAAGCCAAGTAAGCTGTCTCCCAAAAAAGCATCCGTTTCTTTGTTGTTTATCATACGCTAAAGTGATTTGCATAGTGTTATTGAGGGGGAAATTTCCATTGCTTTTCCATCATTCCGAAAGACAGTGGCTGCCCCCATTGTACTTTGTTGCTATGGGAACAGTGATGTACAGTACGACAAAGAGCAAAGGTAACAAGCCTGAAACAGAGATATTAACAGAGAAGTCATCTGAAAAGAGCATGGAGGTTTCTTTCCCCTGGGAGGAAAAAAAAATACATGTATATGTGCTGTAGTATATAATAGCTATAATCTCCACAGGAATGATATAATACAGACATTTTGTTGTATTTGTTTCAACTGATCTTATTTTTTTAACCTGAATTGTGTGTGTGTGTGTGACCAGCTCAGCCCGCCTTGGGGGTGGGGCTAATGCAGCACGTGATGCCCGGGATCGAACCACAGTTCTGCGCTTCACTAAGCTTGTCTAAGCAGGCACTTTAGAAAGTTGAGCTATCTTACCGACCCTAAGACCTGAAATTTTTTGAGGTTAGGGGAGGTTTTATTGGAAATAAGGAGAATAGCTGCTGGATTTCCAGAAGGGATTTCGAATGGGCTGGCCCTAACACCTGAGTATTTTAAAATCTGAATAAAAATCATAAATTACATGCTGCAGAGCTTGAATTAGATTTACTTATCCTTTCAAGTGTGAAACAGCATTTAGCTGTGCTCACATAAAAAGAGACTAGCTTAACGTTCGCCTAGCCAACTTGGGAAGAATCATCTCAGATTCCTCCTATTCTCAGGGCATTTCTAAAGCCTCGGTTATCACACATGTAGGTTAACCTAGAAGTCCACCGGCTCGACTCTGATTTGCATGCTCAAGACAAGTACAGTATCCTGAACTCTCTAAATCTTCGTTCCCTCCTCTGGAAAATAGCATAATACCACTTGTGTCACAAAGCTGTATAAAGGTTTGACCTAATAAAAGTCTTGGCACATGTCAAGCATGTAATAAATGCAGACAGAGTGGCATTGAAACTGATTTTCTCAGCATGCCCCCAGCTGAGTGGAGGAGACAGTTTAGCAAAACCTAGTGGGTGGCTAGACATTTAGGAGAAAAGGATCCAGGATAGGCCTGTAGCTTGCTGCAAATAGCCCATGAAGTGGGTTATCCACACAAGCAGATAATCAAACCTTGGCTGCAGTGGAGAGCTCCCCCCACCCACCCAAGATAAAGGCACCAGTGGGCACGCTAATTCCAGGTTGCGGTTTGACACTGGGCTCTGGACCTGTTGACTTTCCCCACAAGCTCAAGTATTCAGAGCACAGAAGTATCAAATTATAATATCCGCCCTGTGGCCAAGGCAATTTGGGGGCAGGGCAAACCCCTCCCTCCCCCTCTCTGCCATCGTCCAGACTGCTAACTATTTGGTGCCAGTGGTTACGGATGATTCCATTTCCAGAAATGCAATGCAGCTGGAAAATATTTTTTCTCATAGTGGAAAAAGCCTGCACTGTTAGGTATCTTTCTGCAAACACAGGAAACCATTATGATCCATACAGAAATTAACTCTAAGGCAATATAAAGCAGAGGATTCAACAATCTCAAAACAGAGCATAAAAGCCCTGTTGGTATCATGGGCGAATCTCACATCATCTGTGATTACTGACTGTCAGGAAAGCTGGTCCTCTTCACTACAGACGTAGCTGGGTGACACTGGAAAATGTTTGGAACCACAGACTGAGATGTTTTGAGGGTCCTTTGATTCCTTTAAGTATTTTATGAAAAACAGAAAATAAGCACACTCTGAGCCCTATGTTTTGTTGCTTCTATTTTTATCACATAAATGCATTGGAGGACCTTCACACCGGGAATTCACTCAAAAGGCCTAATAGCCACACTGTGTTGCTTTGTTCTTCTTCCTGGTTTCCAGAACTCCTAGGAACAGAATTCGGAATGAAGCCTCTGCACACCAGGACCAACCCTGAGTCATGAAGAGCCGCAAGCCCTCACTGCATTATCTTGTATGTTCCTTAGAACAGCCCCAAAGTAAGTAGGTTACTTTTGTAAAAGAAGGAGTCAAGGCTGAGAGGGGCTAAAAATCATCTATTTAAGATCAAAATATGAAAAATCGCTAGAGTAAGGGTAAATCTTCTGACTCCAACCCAACTGTTCTTTCTTCAAGCAGTAGAACACCAAGCAGAATTTCTCTGAAAGGTGGAACGGACTTCTCCCCAATATCTTGGTAAGGGTCACTCAGTTGGTTGTCAGGATTATGTAGTATACAAGGGACACACTATACAAGTCCCCCGTATGGTTGCCTCAGTGGTAAACAATGCCACTTCCTGGCTGACTGGGTAATATCAGGAGATCTAGGAGATCTTCATATAAATTGATGGAACCTGTGATATTTCTTGCTTGTATCTTGGTATCTTCTACTATAGAAATATGGCTATATATACATCCATTATATAATAAATGCATATTAAATAATTTGTATGTTATAAATTATATAATTAATTGCATATATAATATAGATGGCAAAGACTGAAAGGGAGGCCTTCACTTGGCCTAACCACAAGAAGCTTTTTAGAATCTATTCTGATATTCCTTATGAAAATTTCCAACAAAGAAAACTTTAAATGAACCTACCTAGTCATTCACGCCTCTTGCTGTCCTTGTATAAGTAAGTAAGCAAATTTTAATGACTAAAAGTATTTTGGAAACAAGTTAGCTGTGGTAGAAATAAAGACTAGAGAGAGAAAATATGTCTCAGAAGATAACTATAAGTGTACCAGTTACAGTGTTTGATTCTAGTCTTGGTTTGCTTTGTTCTTTTTTGTTTTCTTACTGTCACTGTTTTTTTTGGTTTTGAAGTTTCACTGTTGACTGCATCCTAAGTTTTTATACTTTCCTCCAGTATCTGATTAATTCCCTAAACTAATATTTCAATGTTTTTTCCCACTCTATTGATTTGAAGTTACTGAAATTAAACTGCCCCTTTCTGAAGTCCCATAAACTAAAGCTAAACAACTTACAACTTATAGTAGGGTAATTCTAGATCACTTTTTTTTTTTTTTTTTTTTTTTTTTTTTTTTTTTTGAGACAGGGTCTCACTATGCAGTTCAGGCTGGCCTTGAGCTCACTTTATAGCTCAGGCTGGTCTCGAACTCACAACAATCCTCCTGCCTCAGCCTCCCGAGTGCTGGGATTACAGGCATGCGCCACCACGTCTGGCCTTCTAGATCACTTTTAATATTTAAGTACAATGGGGCTGGGGAGATGGCTCAGTAGAATAAGAGCTTGCCTGGCAAGTGCAAGGGCCCGAGTTCAATCCCTGGTTCTGGCTAAAAAAAAAGGATATATAGATGATAGATAGATAGATAGATAGATAGATAGATAGATAGATAGATAGATAGATAGATAGATAGATAGATATAGATAGATATCTAAGTACAATGAATTAGCATATCCTTAATTTTTAGTGAGAAGTTATAGCTTTCATTTTCTCATAGTTACTTGTGAACTGTATGAAAAATACACTCATACTCACTATTTATATTTAACAGATAGCAGAAATTTTGCCATGTTTAACTCAAGTCCCTTTAATTTTAAGGAACAAATCATGAATACAGTTAAAATACAAACCATCCTCCACTCTTCCCCTCCTCTTAAGAGGTAACCATTATGCATAATTAGTATGTATCTATGCATAATTTAGAACATCTGCTATTTATATCTTTAAACCATATACTATTTATAATTTTAAACCCAGACACTATTTTTAGAGTACAGAGTGGCATTACACCATGCATGTCCTTTTGCAATTTTTTTCACATCAAGATTAGTTGCTTTAGTACATGTAGGCCCAATTCATGTATTTTAACCACCATATATTATTCTGTTTTTCACAAATAACACAGTGTATCTATTCCTCTATTCCACTGGTGCCCAGTGTGGGTCACAATTCCCTGGATTCCTTGAAGTGCAATATTTATGTACACGAGTTGTGTCCCGCCACTACTTTTCTGTGGGTTTTATGCATTTCATAGAAATTTTACATGATATAATGCACTACTTGTCTTTGACTTTTTTGAGCTTTTGTAAATGTGCTCTAATCTTTTACCCACAGAAAAAGCTAGTTGGTGGATTCGAGCCCTGGGATGGTATCAGCAAGGCCCTGCTCTAGTCACTGAGGGCTGGGCCACTTCTTCCAAGCTGCTGCTCCCCACAGCACTCTTTAAGCAGTATATTCTTGAAAAAGCCAGAGAAGGGCCAGCAGTATAGCTCAGCGGACTAAGCGCTTGCTTAGGTAAGCTCAGTGGCTAGGGTTCAATTCCTGGTTCTGCATGCCGCACCAGTCCCGCCTTGGTCGCTATGAACGTGGGCTGCATTGTGAGACCCTGTCCAAAAAAAAAAAGAAAGGGCCAGAGAGTAAAAGTTAGAAGTGAAACAACTGAACCAGAGGCAGGCTGCACCTCCTTTACTGGCTGTTACCTGTTTGCTCTATAAATTAATACCACAAAATCTGCCCTCCCAAGCACTCTCTGCAGCCTCTATGGCTCGCACCATTTCCATCCGCGTCTCTCCCCTGCACCCAGGAGGCTGAGCTGCTGGCCACTGGCTGAGCTGCCTCATCATGGTTTTCCTCCAAGATTACTGCGATGACTGTAATGGATAGCTGTTGCTTATTGAATTTTAGAAATTGAAATAAACATCTCAGTCTGAGATTTTTTTTTTTTTTTTGAGAATACCAAATAGTGAAAGGAAAATAAAAAACAGCATTAGGAATGATACAAAGGGCTGGAGAGATAGCTCAGCAGACGAAGCAATTGCTTAGGCAAACTCGAGGACCGGGGAACAATCCCCGGCACCACGTGCCGCACTGGCCCCGCCCCCAGGCACACGGAGCTGGCCACTGCGTCAGGGTGTGGTGGTGCAAGCCTGCAATCCCAGTACTGGGGAGGCTGAAAACAGAAGGATCACTGCCAGTCCAAACTACATAGTGATACCCTGTACAAAATGCATAAAAAATATATATATATTAGTTAATTCAATTAAATTGAAGTGATTCAAGATTTTACTAAACAAAGTAATAAGAATTCAACAATGGTTTCTGTATTACATGATGCTCTCTTCAAAGTAGTTGTTCACATTACCAGATATAAACATGTAATATCATTTAAAGAAAAAAAAACAGAACAATAACAAAGAAGTTATAAGAAGTTCAAAAGAGGAAAAAAATGAGTAAAAATAATTTTAAGCATTAACTGCTCCTTTCAATGAGCATCTGAGATGAATATACATTTCACAAATGAAGAGATACAAATGGCAAATAAATAGATGAAAAAATGTGAAACATCATTGGTCATTCAAGAGATGCAAATTAAAACAATGCTGAGATTCCATCTTATACCAGAAAGAATGACTATCATCAAAAAGTCAACCAATAACAAATGCTGGAGGAGCTGTGAGGAAAAAGGAAACCTACTGTTGATAAGAGTGTAGACTGGTACAACCACTATGGAAATCAGTGTGGAGATTCTTCAAATAGCTAGGATTGGAGGTCCCATTCAAGCCAGGTATTCCCCTCCTAGGTATTTTTCCAGAAGAACTGAAAACATCATATGACAGCAATATATGTGCACCCATGTTTATAGCAGCACAATTTGTCATAGCTAAATCTTGGAAACAACACAAATGCCCATCAACTGAGGAGTGGATAAAAAAGATATGGTATTTTTACACAAAGGAGTATTGTTCAGCTATTCAAAAAGATAAATTTGAGACTTTTGTAGATGAATGGATGCAGCTAGAGACTGTATTGGCAAGTGAAATAAATCAGATCCACGTGTGCAAACATCGTAGTATCTTGCTGGTGTGAGAACCTGAAATAGTGAAAATCTAAAAGGTACAACAGATACTGTTAAAGGGAAAGAAACTGTTCAATGAGAAGGAAAACCTAGGATGAGGAGAAGGACAAATGAAAGAAGGGAAAAATATATTTAGGTATGTGTACAGAATAGTTTGGATAATTGTATTGTCGATTTCTCCTGGTCTTTTGCAATTTCTTTTTAATTCAGCATGTTTTGTCATGTAGGCATTAACTGGTTTTAATGTAATCAAATGGATAAATCTTTTTCCTTATGTTCCACATATGTTTTATTTAAGACATCTTCAACTGAGGATGGTGGCATACACCTGTAACCAGAGGCTGAGGCAAGCAAATCTCCACAAGTTCAAGGTCAAGGACAGCCCATTTTACAGGATGAGACCCTATCTAAAAAAAAAATCGCTTCATATTCCAAATTCTTAAAATTATGGTGATCCACATTTCCTCCTAAAAGTTTCTTAATTATTATTTTCATATTTAGCTCTTCGATCCACTTGGATACTCTCTCCTCCCTGCAGAATATGAATTAAAATATTGTCTACGCTGAGTCTTAATTCTACATCCATTATCTATGTTAACCACAATGTACATGTGGAGTTTTTAAGGAGAAAAAAAAAAAAAACTTTGCCAGAAGTTCATACAAGAAACATCAACATGGGAGGAAAAAAGTTAACAAGTTACAAGGTAAGAAATAACATGAGTTCTGTGATAAGCTACTCAAGACCCATGTGAGCTATACCAGAAAACCACAGTTGAAAAGCAAAAACTTCAGCCACACTAGATTCCCTATGTAACTTTGTGACAGTACAGAGATAAACTGTAAGCAAGAACTTTGAACAGAAATCTACAACCTCCTCCCTCCAGAAAACACAGATAAAGAAAATTAGGGCGATCTCTACAAAAACAAGAGGCTAGTGGCTGGGTTGGGAAGCTCTCCAGGCCAGCAATGGTAGACAAGTGCAAAGCCTTAGAGGCAGACCAGCCTAGGACAGAGCCAGGCAGGCCACAACTGCATAGCTACGGAGGAGGTTGCTCTCCAAGCTCAGCAGGAAGGAAAATTAACAGGCAAAGTACAGTCTCTCAGAAAACTCCCAACTTTCTCACACCATTACTGAGTTTTGCCAAAGTATTAAGTTGAACTGTATAACATTGTCACTTCTCAGAAAAATGGTTGACTCTCTTCCCTTGATATAACTTGACATAATAGAAAAGGTAACTCCGAGTTCACAGTTGCTCAGGTGTCTCTTGCTCAAAGGCTTAGTCCATACAGTGGAATTTTCTACTCAGTTCCAAAGAAGCAGCTCACCGATGCTGGCCTGACTCTCTTCCCCCATTCCCATGGGTCAGCACACTGCAAAGCTGTAAGTTCAGTTTTCTCAGACTAAACAAGGGAAGTCCCTGGCTTGGCCCCTCAACTTCCTTCTCCAGATGATCAGAGCATGATCTTGGGAATACGGTTCTAAATAACCTTTTCCAGAATCTGTCCTCTCTAACCCATGAGCAATGCTTTTCTCAGAATTGGCTCTGTTCTGTTTTCCTACCCTCCATTGTTGGGTCACCCCAGAAATGAGATGGGAAGAAAATTAATTAAAACCATCTCCAACTGATACACTAAACAAGCAAAGCACCCTGGGCCTTTTACACAGAGCCCAAAGAAAAATTTTTTCCTCTTAGGACATCCACTGAAGTCACCGTCTAAAGAGTGCTCTTCCATCTGCCTTTTTCAACTATTTTATACCAAACCCTGGCTCCAAGATCACCCCATGTTCATCCTTCCAGCTGTCCTCTGGGCAGTAAGATCACCCAGCTCCTCTACACATATGGGTTTCCAATGTTACACTGGATTTTCCATTGTGAGAACAGGATATCAGCTTATATTTGTACACCAGGAAAAGGGAAGGAAGCTCAACAAGCCACGCATCTGTGACTTGAATTCCCAAGCTCACCCTTAGGCAGATAATCTCTTTTTGCCCCCCATATTTTCAACCCTATCTGATGTTGCTTCCTTAGCATCATGACTAATTAGATAAGAACATCTGAAGTGAAGGAAATTGGATTGGAAGCTTTAAAAATTATCTTCTCATCATCTAATTCTATGAATAGCATATACAGGCATCCTAACACCCTGCTAATCCCTTCTCTAAATCCTTAGCTGTTACGTAATTTGAATATCAACCCTAAAACCACAGGGTGGGTGTCTTCTCCTATTCTGGTAACGGGCTCTTTTCACACTTTCCTAAAGTGCATTTTGCCTGAAGGTTGCTTTAAGGTCACCCCTGGTAGCCAGAAAGTCTTTTAAAAAAAAACTTCAAAGAATTGCTTTGAGCCTTCCAAGGTTTTCCTCCCTCTATGACTCCACACAAAGGTTCATCCAAATTAAATATGAAGGGGAAGAGAAAGTTGAGGTGAAATTTCAGAGTGTCCATTCTCCTGAAAACACTGTCTGAGGTCCTCCACGGCAGCCCCAGAACCCTGGGCCACATAGTCTCACCAGCACTTATGCTCCTGAGAGCCTCAGAGAAAAGAAACTGAGCCTGGCCTCTAACCAGCAGCCATCCATCAAGTTCCCCAACCTTCTTGGCTTCCTTAGCATCTTGTGGACCATCTTTGCCCCTCTTTACCTCTAGCATTCGCAGGGATCCCACAAACTCACCATGATGCCTCTGTAGGAGGTCACAGACACAGTAAAGCAGCCACTCCTTCATTGCACCAGTTTGGATGTATGGGGGCACTTCAGAACTCGAACTAAATGAAGCCAAATTCCATGTGTACAATCAAATTCCATGTGTAGCTGGATTTAGAGATCAAATGCTATCACCAGAATTCTGTCTGTCAACTCTCCTGTTGGCCTACTGGGTTGGCTTCATTCTTAGCTTTACCTCAAGGTCCCCAAGATGCAGACAAGCCCAGCCCAGCCTCACTATTTGTCATCAAAAAAACAGAGAGGGGTGGGGGAGATGGCTCAGTAGAATAAGTGCTTCCCTGGCAAGCACAAGGGCATGAGTTCAATCCCCGGTTCTCCAAAAAAAACAAAAACGAACAAAACAAAAACAACAGAGCATCACCCCTTCTGTTACTGTCTACCTGTTCCCATGAGACTCCCCCTCTTCATAAGCAGATGCCCCAGGGCAGAGGAGATACCTCAGTAGAATAAGTACTTACCCGGCAAGCATAAGGCCCTGAGTTCAATTCCTAGTACTGAAAAAAAAAAAAGCAGATGCCTAGATACGAGTAGCACAGTCTAAGGCCCCGGGTCGGTGGCTTCAGCCGCTCGCCAGCTGTGCTCTTTCTCAGGTCCACATTCTTGGGCAGTTCACCACTTGGTCTGCTTTCTCATCTGTGCTATGGCACTTCTTCCAAAAGCTCTCCCCAGGTGTCTCCCTGTCCCTTATCAAACCCCTCCCTTTCTTGAGACCACTCAGAAAACACACAGCTACTCTGACACACCAGACAATCACCAGCTCCTGGGGAGTGGGAATTTTCTTCTTTCTCTTTGCTGTCCTGAGCCATGATGAAATAGATGCACAATATGTCACTCTCATACGACCAGCGGATGTCCGTGGCCCCCTCATCTTTCAAATCACATGATTGATCTGATTCTTGTACTCCAATCTCCATTTAATTGTTCTCTCTCTCTCTCTGTATCTCTCTCTGTTTCTGTCTGCCTCTCTCTCTGTCTCTCTGTCTTCTATATCTTTCTGTCACTGTCTTTGTCTCACTCTGTCTCTCTCTCTGTCTTGCTGTTTCTCTCTCTCTCTCTCTCTCTGTTTCTGTGTGTCTCTCTCTGTCTCTCTCTCTCTCTTTTCTCTGAACCAGTTCCCAAAACTGAGTCACCAGCTCTGTGATTATCCGACCTTCCCTCTGCCCTTTTTCACACCTACCTGTCTCTACTCCACACTCCTCACTGTGTTCTGTGTGACCCCAAATCCTTTCCTTTCGCTGTACACAATGAAAATGGCTTCACCACAGACTGATTCTCCCAGACTCAGTGTGCAGGCTGCCGGCCTGGCGGTAGCAGAGCCAAGACCTCCTCTTCCAAAGTGCCGGAAGTCAAAGCTGCGCATCCGTCCAGACAGTGTCCCATGAACAAACCCTTACAAAGGCAGTGGATGGTAATGACACTCAGGTGTAGTGTGACACTGCACCGTGCAGTTGACACTGTGACTCTAGATGAGTCCCAGGATTGACACAGAAAGTCAGATTCAGAGATTTGCAAAAGGAGGGCTGATGCCCAAATATATGAGGAAGAGCTTGTTACTGGTAAGCTCGTATCCAATATGGCTGTGTAATTTTACATACCTGGAAAATATTTTAAAACTCCTAATCTATAAAGCACATTCTATAGGAACAGCAGAGGCAAGGCTGAAACCAGGCAGGGCCACTCTGCACTCTACCAGGGTTTCTCAACTGAAGAGGCAATGAGTGCAGCCGCCTTGGCTGTCACTGCATCTGTACTTTGTCCTTTTGCCTCTGCCCTGGTTCCAGATGGGGAAGGATCCTATCCTGTCCTTTGAGACTCCAGGAAAATATTATCCCAGTGATGCGGAGGACAGGCTTTCTCTTCCATAGTAACAAACACCACCACAACAGATGCTCTTGGTGCCAGGGTTCCCTGCCACCAACCTCACAGGGCAGGGCCTTGTCCCAGCCAGGGTCCTGCTTCTGGCAATGCACGCCCAGGGTACCTGACAACCAGATGAGGAGTCAGAGGGGCCCTGCCAGCCCTGCACAGTGCTGGCAGCTCTGCCTGCCCCTGGGCCTGTGAGAAGCCAATAAATACCTGAATACCCCGTGTGTGCCAGCCATGCTCCAGACCAGGCTATTCCTTGGTTTTCCCTTTGAGTCGAGTTAACAGACGGCTAAGAGCTGCAGCCAGTGGTTGGAAATACAGCAGAGAGAATAGGTTATTGGACCCTAGCAGTAATCTAGTAATGGCTATTTTGTTGAAATCAACAAAATCTTATTTCTCTGAGTGCTGGCATCACGCCCCCCACCTGCTCCTCGGCTCCTGGCTCCTGTCACACCACATGTTGTATAATGGCTTATGAAGAGCACCTCCCGTCATCTACTCCTCGAAGCTTAGGAATCACTTTCAAGAAAAAGGCTTTGGGGTGAGACTTCACACTTGGCAAATCTGAAAACCAACTCACAGGCATGGAAAGCAGACCCAAAACTAGTTTTCAAGGCAATTTAGGTCATCAATTTTGGACAGATACAGAACTGGCCTCAAGAAAGACCTTGACGAGAATGTTGTAACAAAATAGGAAGAAACAATAAATTGAAAACAAACAAACAAAAAAAAAAAAAAAAAAAGAGTGTGTTGTGCCCCAAATAAAAAAAAAAAAGCTAAGGCTTTATCAGGTGGCCCAGTTCTAAAGGCTGCTGAAAGATTATATTTTTGGACTACATACAGGGAAGGGGGGCTGTCCTTAGTGGAATCTTCTTCTCACCACCCTGTTCACTTTCCTTCCCTTTCCATTCTGCTTCCTGCTCCCTGACAGAATTGGACTTTGACTAACAGCTAAATACAGGACAGGACATAGCAAGAGCAAGCAGAGCAACCATGTTACCAAATAACAACTTCTAAAAGCTAATCTTTAACCCATTGGACTTAAAAAACAAGGCCCTTTGGCTTGCCAAAGCCAGGAGTTTTAACACATAAAAGGCTTTCTGAAGTTTAAAATATGAATGGACAAATCTGCAGAAGAAGAAATGCAGAATGCCAGTAATTACATATTTTAAATGTTCGACCTCTCTGGCCATTACAGAAATTAAGACAAACACTGAGATCCCAGTACTCCAGAATGATCAGCCACCATAAAAAAATCAAATTATAAAAATGAAGCTGTGGGAGCAAAGGAGTCTTTCTGTATTGTTGGTGAGGATATAGAGTAGAACAACCACGATGGAGATTCTTCAAAAACTAAAAATAGAAATCACATTTGAGCCAACCATTCCCTTTCAATCCCCAAAAGAGTTAAAGCCCTCCTATCACAGGGACATGTGCATGGCCATGTTGATAGCAGCACAATTCGTAAGAGTTAAGCCTTAGAACTGGCTTTTCTGTCCAACCGAAGAATAGGTAAAAGAATCTTGATATTTATAAAATATGGAGTAGTACCCTACCATAAGAAAGGCTAAACTTGAGGCATTCATAAGAAAATGCATGCACCTTGAGACCTTAATGAAATAAATGAGGTATGCCAGCTTCAATTGCACGCAAGTTCTCCTTATACAAGAAACCCAAAATATAAGTCAAAGAGCAAAATAAAAGATAGGTAATGGGAAATAGGAAGGCAGATCTTTTGCACATGGAAAGGGGCCGATTGATGGAGGAGGGAGAAGGGGAGGAAAAGGAATGGGAACAGAATTTAGATGTGTTGTTCCAGGTACAAATGCCCCATGAGGAATGGAATCATTATGTACTGCAAATATGCAGTAAAATAAAGACATAAGGGAGTCCCACTCTTACATGGGCACTGAAGGACAGAGATCCAAAGTCTGCAGATGGGAACAAAGATGTGGGGCACTGAGCCAGGGGAAGAGCAGGATATACTATGGCCCAAGCTTATGTGTATCCCCAGTTCAATACTGAAGTCCTACCCTATAAGGTGATGGGATCCGAAGGGGCTGCTGGGAGTTAACCCTTGAGAATGGAGCCCTCCTGAGTGAAATCAATGCCCGGATGGAGGAGGACCAGGACCCTCCACTTGCTGCCATGTGAGAGCACAGGAAGAGGAACTCACCTGTGCAGTCTGCTGCACCTCAGTCTTCACCCTCCCCACTTGCAGTGCTGAGAGAATAATGCACCTGGGAGGGGGCGTCTTATGACAGCGTCCCAGACAGGCCACATGGACACAGCAGTAGGACCCAGATGGAATTAGGTGAATAGCATCTGAAGACCAGAGACCCAAAGATGTTTCACAGAGAGCCAACCCTGCACCAGAAGATTCCCAGACCCATGCTACAGGTGCTGCTGATGGTGGAGGAAACGCCTGTGAAGCTCAGTCATCACTGATGGATTGCTGCTTTTGAATTCAGAAGATGAAATCTTCAGCTATGAAGGAGAAAGTGATTTCAAGCTGAGATTAAGTTCAACTGCTTGTGAATTTGTGCCCATTACTGACTACTAATTAGCTGAGCGTGGTGGTGCCTGCCTGCAATCCCAACACTCTGGAGTCTGACGCAGGAGGATCACTGTGAGTTCAAACTGAGCTTCTCTCAGTTCACTGTAGCGCAGCCTGGGGCTACATAAGTGAATTCAAAGGCATGCTGTACTTACATAGTGAGACCCTGTTTTAACACAACAAAACACTATTAATTAAAGCTACTGGCTTCTGTCATGGCAATACTATATAAGTCTAGAAGAAGGAGGAGGAAGATAAGAAAAAAGAGGAGGAGGAAGAAAAGGAGGAGAAGAAAAAGAGGAAGGAAAAGAAAAAGAAGAGGAAGAAGGAGGAGGAAGAAGCTGAAGAGGAGCAGGAGGAGGAAGAGGAGAAGGAGAAGAAAGACGGAGAAGAAAAAGAGGAGGAGAGGAAGTGAAGATATATGACACTCACTATTCTTTTTCTTTTTTTAATTTCAGAAACTTAATCTATAGTCCCATCGTGGCATATATGTATTTTATCAATCTTCACAGCACTTATGCGCTATTCTAGACTGGGTGCAAGGAAATCCCAACTTCTCAGGAAGCTGGGACAGGAGGATTACATCTTCGAGGCCAATCTAGAAAATCTAGAGAGAACCTATCTCCAAATGAAGAACAATAAGGTCTGAGAATATGGCTCCATTAGAAGTGCACCCCTGGATTCAATCCCGAGTACCAAAAGAAAAAAGAGGTATAGGAAGGGGAACGAAGGATGCCATTCCAGACATTTTCTTGAATTACGTAACTATCTTTAAAATCTAATTTCAAAACAGGCTGAGCTGTTCAAAACCCCAACCTGATGGGCACTTTCCCCAGCATCCAGTTCCCAGGCACAGCGCTAGGCACAGAGCAGTCCCCATGTGTCGAAGCGAAGCAATGAAGGACGGTGGCGTCAGAGGTGAGCTCCCGAGTCGCCGTCCTGCAGCCGCCGAGTTCATTTACTTCCGACGTGAAGGATGACAGCGAACGTCTGTATCTCAAAACTTAAACTTGTGCATCTGTGTATGTTTCCACGCCATTGGCCGCCGTTTTCGTTTTCGTATCACACCTCCATTCCTTTATCTATTGAGTTTATCTACTAGAGTTCCATTTCTTAATCCCCAAAATGTAATTATCTAAGGCATTAAGTAGTCCAGAAGGCCAAAGATTTCACTTCTGCTAAAAGTTTAAATGGGATCAGGTACAATTCGCTCCTATTACAATTAACATATAAATAGGGGCCAGCCAGAGATAGCTCAGTGGAACAAGTGCTTCCCTGGCAAGAGCAAGGTCCTGAGTTTTATTTCTGGTACCACAAAGAAAAAAGGAAACATACAAACTAATACATAAAACTGGTCTTGAGCTCTTCTTTAAGGGAAAAACATATACACGGAAGAAACATTCTATTAAAATAGGGTCCTGCAGGTGAGCAGACTTTCTTTTCTCCCGGGAGAGAGAAATCAGAAATGGAAACAATGTACTTCCTAATAAATCTTTAGTTTTAGTAAGCAGTTAAACATAAGCAAAAAACGCAAGCTTTTGGGTTTTGCCACCTGATCATTTCTTCATCTGTGCATATTTTTGAACACATAAATATTTTCATAGATATATGGCTATCTGTGCAAACACCTTTTGCCCTAGTAGTTTCTACATTTTCATAGTTGGGGAATTTAAGATTCTTTCTCCACAAAACGTGAGTCAATTTTTGTTTTCCACCCACCAAAATCTCTCACCCAGTAATTACTATCTTTATCAGTGGAGCGTCACTGTGTGCTACACAACAATTTAATCTTCCTAAAAATAAATGCACAGGGGAGAAGTTCCTCTCAATGATAAGCAAATAGCAATTATTATCCCCTGCTATTAAAATGCTCTCAGCTAATTGCACAGATACCAGCAAAGAGATTGCCTTAAAAGGCTGGGTAGCAAACAGGAGTGATTCAGAGCTCTGAACCTTCTGGTCTGATTTAAAGGACAGTCTACAGCGAGATTCAGTAAATATCTGTGAAGAACCATTCACAGAGAGCAAACAATTCAGTGCCTACAAAGAAAAAATGGATTTGAAGAACATCCCTAGATCACTGCTGAGGAGGAAGTATCTCAGAACGAAAACAGAGCAAATGTACTCACAGGAAAACATTACCAACCACACTGCCTAAGCTTTCTTTGTTATATATACAGTTTATCATCCTGAACTGTATTTACAAAGAGCACATGTTTAAAAAAGAAAAATAAAAAAGTATGGGGGGCCAGGGAGATGGTTCTGGCAAGCACAAGGGTCTGAGTTCAATCCCCAGTTCTGCCTAAATAAATAAATAAATAAATAAATAAAAGTACACACAGATTTCACACCACAGATTATTTATTTCACAGAGGGCTCATCCTTTCCTTGGCATTTTTTGTGTTTTTCATTCCAGCAGAAATGGGGTTTTACTATTTGACCTATGTGCTGATAATACACAATGTGCTACAGTGTATCTCTGCAAGGAAGGAGAGAGAATGTTCTAGAAAGTTCTAAGATTCCTCTTCACCCCCAAAGCAATAGAGATAACTCTGAAGGCATCCTGGCTCAGCTAAAATCCAACTCTGTTGAAATATTTTGTTTAAAGAGAAAAATGGTGCCTTCTAGCTCGCACTGCTTAAGGCAGCTGCTAGGAGGGAAGCAGGTGGTGGAGTCTACCCTGAGGGCCTCGGAAATATTAATATTTGAAGTTCTCACATTTCACTAAAGTTCACGGCAGCTTCCTAATACCTGGAGGAAGACAGAGCAGGAAAATCGCCAGCTGCCAAGTGGGGAATACCTTGTAATTTAGCCAGAACAGCTCTGTTTATCTGAATCTAGTCTCAGTCTCCTATTTGTCCTGAACTCACAAAGGCAGCGTGTCAGGATTTCAAAGCTGGCTGCTCCCTCTCTCTGCTGCAAAGACATAACATGTCATCAGGCTATGGGTTCTGCCAGCGCTGTGATTTGTTTGTCTAGACGCCGGTCATTGAACTCTGTTTATTACTAAACACTGTGTGGAATGGGCAGCAATTCAAAGGGCCTTGCAACAGAGCCTTCGAGGCCCTTCTCGCTGATCCCAGCCAGAACCGCTTTGTGGACGTTTTGTCTTCCCAGTTCCCACTGCTTTGAGAAGTCTACCTTTCCCAGGACTTCTCACTGACCACTAGACTACCCGTTCATCTTGCTGCCACCCAGCACGTGACCCTAGGCCGTTTGTAGCCCTCAGAGCCCCTCCCCGCCATTGTTCTGTCAGGCTTAACAATTATATTCTGGCTGCTCTATGGAGAGCTTACAAGGAATGACTAATGCTTCATACTTGAAAATGGACCATGATGGGAAAATGCTAGCAAGCACAGACAGCGTGCAAAAAGCAGGGCACGCATGCACGCACACACCTGCACAGGTAGTGTGAACTCTGAATGCTATTTTTGTTTTTGCTTTGTTTTCCTGAGGTAGGGTCTCATTATGCAGTCCAGACTGCCCTTGATCTTAGTATGCAGTACAGGCTGGCCTCAAACTTGGAGGGATCTTCCTGCCTCAGCCTCCTAAATACTGGGATTACAGGTGTGTGCCACTATGCCTAGTCACATATGGCATTTAAATACTACCCTTTTTTTAAGATAAGAATGTGGTCTTTAAAAGCACTCTTCATGTTTGTTTTTAGAAAGACATGTAATTAGGTGGTCCATAGTTATCATTTTTATGGATAAATGTTAGCTTAGTGTCTTTGTTTTTCTTAAGTATTTTTTTTATTGTCCTCTTGAGATATTCTCACTATGCAGTCCAGGCTGGTCTTTCACTCACTCTGTAGCCCAGGCTGGTCTTGAACTTACAATGATTCTCCTTCCTGCCTCAGCCTCCCAAGTGCTGGGATTATAGGCATGTGCCACCATGCCCAACCTAGCCTAATTTTAATAAATAAATTAATTCCATACATTAAATTCCATACCTAAAGCATGGATCCCTAACCTTTTTGGCTTGCCTGGGAGACACTGAAAGAGGAGGAATTATTTCCTGTCATGTCCAAAATATTGTGTAATATTATATATAGATATAGATATATACAATGTATGTATATATTGTATATATCTGTAACAAAATTTCCATGCCGACATACAAAAACTAATAAGTAATTATTTACTTTTCTAGAATTAGCAAGGTTGCATATGTAATTATAACAGTTATCATGAGTAAAATCCTATTTGATACATTTTTGTATTTCTTATGCCAAGGTTGCTAAAAAATTAGTTTGACTTAATATATTATTATTTTATGGGTTTTTTCCCCCTCTCTGGTTTTTTTTTTTTTTTTTTTTTTTTTTTTTTTTTTTTTTTTTTTTTTTTTTTTTTTTTTTTTTTTTTTTTTTTTTTTTTTTTTTTTTTTTTTTTTTTTT
>PVKA01000108.1:0-134731 GCA_004027165.1 Ctenomys sociabilis | reverse complement strand
TGTTTTGTATTATGTTTATTGTTTTATTACACCACAACTTCAACTTCAACTTTGCTAATTAAATAAGAAAATGCACAACTGCTTCATAATATGTACGTAGCACCTACGTGAATATGCACAGGTGCATGCACTGGAAGGCAGGAGGAAATATGGTCAGCAGTCACTGTGTTAGTCAGGCAGCAAGCTCATGTAACATCAGGTGCTCACAAGGTTTTCTTTTTTAATGTATTTAGTACAGTATCTACAGGGTCTCACTTTGTAGAATTGATTCATAGTGATCCCCCTGTTTTCAGCCTCCCAAGCACTGGAAATTTCAGGCATGCACCACTATGCCAAATTGCTGTCTCAGTGCACTCTGGAGGCAAGGCCAGTGCAGCATGGCATGCTGGGGATCAAACCCCAGTCCCTACATCTTCCTAAGCATGTGCTTTAATCCCTGAGCTATCTGGCCAGCCCTGTCCTCACAGTTTGAACGTGACTATGGCCCGTGCCAGAGGCTACACTGTGCCCTCCGCACACAGCCTTCTGTTGTTCCACAGCCTTAGGTAGCCTGTACTCCACCGCACAGTAGTCATGAAAAACATCACTAAAGGTCACACATGTTAAAAATGTATGGTTTCCACTAAGACATCCACCGGCTGGTGAGTACCATGGCAAACGTGGTCGCCACAACCAAAGTCCCAGAGATCCACGATGTGACGAGGATCGAGTGCATTGGTGCACACTCCCACATATGGGGACTTGGGCTGCATGATGCCTTGGAGCCTCACCAGGCTTCACAGGGAATGGTGGGTCAGCTGGCGGCCCGGCGAGCAGCTGGTGTGGTGCTGGAGATGATCCGAGAGGGGAAGATTGCTGGGTGGCAGTCCTCATTGCCAGCCAGCCGGGCACCAGGAAGACTGCTATCACCATGGGCATGGCGCAGGCCCTGGGCCATTCACAGCCATCGCTGGCAGCAAGATCTTCCCTTGGAAATGAGCAAGACTGAAGCGCTCACACAGGCCTTCAGCCACTCTATTGGCGTCCACACCAAGGAGGAGACTGAGATCATCAAAGGGGAGGTGGTGGAGATCCATATTGATCGGTCAGCAACAGGGACGGGCTCCAAGGTGGGCAAACTCGCCCTCAAGATGGAGACCATCTACGACCTGGACACCAAGATGATGGAGTCGCTGACCAAGGACAAGGTCCAGGCCAGGGACGTGATCGCCACTGACCAGGCCACTGGCAAGCTCTCCAAGCTGGGCCGCTCCTTCACACGCCCCCGAGACTACAACGCCTGGGCTCCCAGACCAAGTTCATGCAGCACCCGGAGGGGGAGCTCCAGAAGCGCAAGGAGGTGGTATACACCATGTCCCTGCACGAGACTGATGTCATCAACTCCTGCACCCAGGGCTTCCTGGCACTCTTCTCAGGTGACACAGGGGAGATCAAGTCAGAAGTCTGAGAGCAGATCAATGCAAGGTGGCAGAGTGTCGTGAAGAGAGCAAGGTGGAGATTATTCCCGGTGTGCTTCTCATCGACGAGGTACACATGCTGGACACTGAGAGCTTCTCTTTGCTCAACAGGGCCCTGCAGAGTGACATGGCACCTGTCCTCATCATGGGCACCAACCGGGGCATCACACGGATCCGGGGCACCAGCTAGCAGAGCCCCCACAGCATCCCCATCAACCTGCTGGACCGGCTGCTCATCACTGCCACCTCACCCTACAGCAAGGAGGACAGCAAGCAGATCCTGCGCATTCGGTGTGAGGAGGAAGACGTGGAGATGAGTGAGGATGCCTATACTGCTCTCGCCCGCATCGGGCGAGGCGTCGCTGCGCTACGCCATCCAGCTCATCACGGCAGCCAGCCTTGTGTGCCAGAAACGCAAGGGTACAGAGGTACAGGTAGATGACATCAAGCGGGTCTACTTGCTCTTCCTGGAAGAGTCTCTATCCATGCAGTACATGAAGGAGTACCAGGATGCATTCTTCTTCACAGAGCTCGAAGGGGAAACCACGGACACCTCCTGAGCTGGAAGTCACCCTTATCCCACCCTGTTTTCTACAAAGTTCAGATGCTGTGAATTTGTATAAAATGGTTTTTCAGCTGGAAAAAAAATGTATGATTTCTTACAGCTGCAATACTGGCTACCAAGGGCTTCTCATGACCCCTGGACACACCTGACCTAGAGGGTTAGATGAATTCTTCGAAAATACAAGTGCTTTGGACAAAAATCAATTGTTCCATGCAACATTAGTGAAATACTCTGATGCTAATAGGATAGATTATTTTAAACTCTGGTGGCAAGGGATGAAGACAGCCTAGTGCATGCTGGCCCCGCCCCTGGGGCACACTGAGACTTTGATTGAGACTGGGCATGGCTGCGCCCACCTGTAATCCCATTGCTTGGGAGGCTGAAAACAGGAGAATCACTACAAGTCTGATCTATGCAGTGAGACTCTGTAGACCCATTCCTAAGTTAAAAAAAAAAAAAAAACACACAACCTAGTGGACCCACCTAAGCATCAAACCCACAGGAACTTTGTACATTATCTGATTGGACTCAATCTGTATTTCGTTTTGCTTGCCAGAAATCAAAAGCTATTTTTCAAAAGGGATGTTAGGCAAAACAAAATAATACTTCCAAGGGACTTCAGTGCTTTTGTTTTGTCATAATTTGGTGTTCAAATATATAATTAGACAAGGGAAACAACAGGATCAAAACCACCTAAAATTGAAAATGATAACCCGAGGGCTGAACAGAAAGCCCAGTGGACTAAAGTTCCCCCTTAGGCAGAGCACAGTGGCAGGAGTTTGATCCCTGGCATGCTGTGTGGGCACTTCCCCTGGGACACGCTAAGACAGCAATTGAGACTAGCTGTGGTAGCCCACCTGTAAACCCACTGCTTGGGAGGCTGAAAACAGGAGAATCACTATGAGTCTGATCTATGTAGTGAGACCCTGTAAGCCCTGTAGACTCTGTACTAAATACATAAAAAATAAAATAAAATGATACCCTGGAGCTCCTGGTCCATCTCTGTGACAGACTAAGGAGCCTAGCACCTGCAAGCTAGAGCTAGTGATGGGTGACTACTGCTTCGTGCCATCTAATTCCAGGACACTCTGTCCTGTGGGTATTCATATACCCCAGTAGTTACATTGAGAAATTCAGGGGAGAAGGTAGGGGAAGAGACCAGTCTAGGTGCTCCCCTGCCCACCCTCACCAAGGCCCTTGGGATGGCTCCCCAAAATCCAACAAAGATGAGATGACCTAACTGTGCTGCCCCAAAGAATCCAGGATGAGACTACAATGTGCCCGAGTGAAATCGTGGGGCTCTGGCTGCAATTCAGCCCTTAGAGAAAACTGCTAGGGAAGCCAGACATCGCAGTGTCATCCACACGCCTTGATTAAGGAGACTTACCACAAGCACACCACTGATGCCTTGAAATAAGATTCCGCTTACCCAGCGTCAGGCCCCCAGCTGCCTTCTGCTTCGGACTTCATCCCTGTCCCCCCCGGTGCCCCACCAGATGAGTGCCCACAAATGCCAAAACTGGGATTGAGTTAAACTGGATACAATTTTTAGACTCCTGAACAAACCCCAAAAAACAAATGGTCATTTTCATCCAAGTGAACACAACACATCATCAGAGGTTGAAGGGAATGGCAAATAAGCATTTAAAAAAAAAAAAAAAAAAAAATTTGGACATTGATTTTTTTTTTTAAGAGTCTTTTTTCCAAAAGGTACCAAATTATAATTTAACTCTCAAGTTAACTCTAGCTCCCCTTATTTTTCAAGTCATGCAAACACAAAAGGTTTTAGTTTTTTTAATGTATTTGGTACAGGGTCTCACTATGCAGCTCAGACTCATAGTGATCCTAATGCTTTCGGCATCCCCAGTGCTGGGATTACACGTGTGTGCAACCATGCCTGGGCTCAGTGGCTGGCTCAGTGCACCCCAGGGGTGGGGCCGGTGCAGCATGTGGTGCGAGGGATTGAACCCAGGTCCCTGTGCTTGCCAAAGCAGGTACTTAGTCCACTGAGCTATCTTGCCAGCCCTATAGAAAGAAAAAAAAATGTATCATAGAAAAACTGCTTCTCCAGGGCCAGGGAGATGGCTCAGTGGGATAAGCACTTCCTGGGCAAGAGCAAGGGCCTGAGTTCAATCCCTAGTTCCGCAAAAAAAAAATCCTAGAAACCCAGATACCCATCAACTGAAGAATGGAGTATTATCCAGCTATAAAACAGGACAATGAAGGTCCCAAGCTCCTCCTCCGACATGAACGGCCAAGTTCATCAGGAAAGCCAGCATGACAAGGTCCTCCAGCAGAACAGCCCAGGAGAACCAGCAACTTCTCCAAACAGCTTCCCACCTGTCTCCAGCAGCTTCTCTGGTTCTGCATCTTATGCTGCTGGCAGCAATGCTGAAGTGAGCCTCCACCCCCAGCACCAAGTTCAGTCCACCTGAGTGTAACAAGCTGACCACCAGCTAGCAGCCCACTGCCCTCCCTAACCCGCTGAGCCCAGATGAGGCCTCCAAGCGGGGTCCAACAGGCCCTCAACCCACTCTTCACAGGAATCCTCTCTGCCTCTGTTCTCCTGCAATCCTTCCCCACCCCAGCAAGTCACAGCAGAAATCCCAACATGTAAATTACTGCACACACAAAAAGAATGAATACTCAATTCTGAACCAATTATTTCCCTTTTATACTTAAAAAGCACTTGGAACTGAACTTTTTTAAACAAAATTCCTAGGGCCCAGCATCTCTCCAAGCTAGTTTTAATGAACAGTTCAGGAACCCACAGAGCCCAGGCACCAACAACACAGCCTGCCAAGGCCACTAACTACTCTGTAATGTGAATCACTGTGCTGGGAGAAAAGATAAAATATCAAAATTCTAAAACTGGCTGTAAAGAAATCATGTTGAATGGTTTGTGGAGCTGTACAAACACTCAGTCCTTGTATGAACACATATCTGACTCTCAGACACATATGCCACATGGTGTTTGGTGGCCCGGTGAGTGCACCCCCTGCTCTCCCCACTCACACCCTGAACCCACATATCCACCCCAGGGGGCTCAGCAAGCACAGGCAATTACTCAGGCCTGTGGCTAAAATCGGCCCTTCTTCCTTCTGCAAAGCTGTATTTCACATGGGGGACGCAGGCAAGGAGGACTAAGGATCCTGGCAGCCTTCTGGGAGCTGAGTGTTAGCCCAGTGCGTCCATCAGGCTTAGCTCCTCTTTTCTTCCCAGGGAAACCCTGTTTTAAAGAACAGTAGAACTCTGAAGAGCACAGAGCAGATCTGCAAAGGCGATGGCATGCCAACCCCCTGCACCAAGCCGCTTCGGCTTTTCTTCCTCCTGCTCTGCTGTGGAGCAGTTCTGATGCTTCCTGAGCCAGGCTCTGGTGCAGCAGCAGAGCTGAAGGTGGGGCTGTGGGGAAAGAGTAGGGTGAAGCCTGGGAGCTCCCACCCCATCCTTCCTCCCCAGGAGAGAAGGCAGCTCGGGGCCAGTGCCACTAGGAGCACTGCAAGGTTTGAATTAACCCACGTAAAGAACTTGGCCCTACATGGGACCTGGAGATGGGCAATTGTGCTGTATGAGACTGTTCTGAAGCAGAACTGGGACCCCATGAAATTCTTGAACTCCAAAGAGGCGAAATGCCTTGTGCAGGCCTAGGTACCCTGACAGCAAGTCCCTCTTTCAAAGTCCCTCACCCAGAGAGGCACAGCTTTGGAAGTTCTCAGCCTTGAGACCTAAGCAGACCATGATCTGCTGGGGCTGCAGGTAGCATGGGTACCCCACACACACACTTCCTGTGACAGGTTTCCTAATCCCCGCCCAAAGGCCCAACCCAAACAACCAGCAGCATTAAGGCACTCACCTGGGCTTTCTGAACAAAGCACAGCTGAAAGCATTTGCAAATCCCAGGGGAGTGTCTCCAAGCAAGCGTCCTCCTTTCTCTTCACTCAGGTATAGCCAAAGGACTTCTGCAAGGCAACTCCCGGGGCTCCCCAAAGGGACAGCCACACATCCGTGGGCAGACCCTCCCCAGGGTGGAGCCTGTCCACGTTTTCATCAGCTACAGACCTGGCTTCCCTTTAGGGATTTATACAGAGTTGCTTAATGCTGTCCTGGGACACGGCTCCCTCCTGTCGCTGGTCCCCTGAGTTGGCCAGAGGATTTGGGGCAAGCAGAGAAACCCTATTTCCCCTAGGAAACACCACTAGGAGGTCACCACTTATCTGTTCTATTTGGTCTCCTCTGTGTCTTATCTCAATCTTGCCTGGTGGAATGTCCCCTAGATACCTCCATCAATCCCACCTAGGGAATGAATGGAGAGTAGCTTTCACGTCTCTTCCCAGGTCCCACTCCCTAAGGGTATAGATATGTAAAGTGAACTTCCGAGAGGAACTCAAACAGTGCTCCTGCATCCCAAGAATGCGGTTGTCTTTTACTGTGCTGTTTGTTGCTTTGCTTTGCTTTGGACAGGAGATTTTACAAGATAAGATAAGAATGGGTTTGGTTTTGCTTGCTGGTTTCTTTGAAGCCTTCCTTGTCTCCCCACCCCAGCCCTCTTTACCTTTTGCACACTCCCCACGGATTGTTCTTAATAAGATCCTTGCAGGCTTTTTGTTTTATTCTGTAAAACATTTTCTCAGTGACATGATCATATGTTTGCTATTTAGTCCACCAGATCTCAGAAAATTCCACACTGAGAGCGTGGAAGTCCACTCCCTAGTGATTCCTAGGGACTGGTTCCTCTGTGCCCAGCAGTCAGTGGAGCAGAGGCAGCTTTGCTTAGAGTCTGCTTGGGGCTCGGAAGTGTCCTCAGTGGGGAGGAGCCGCGGAAGCCTTCAGGTGGCTATTTGCTGCATGGTGTTGCGGACAGAATAGAAAGACCCCAGGCAGGGGCTTCCCTCCTCTTCTGCGGAGGGAGTTCAGCTAGTTTTGGTCAGGCACAGAAGGACAATTTGGCTTTTCCCAAGGCGATGGCCCCTTTGTGGGGCATTTATTGCCTTGGACAGGGCTTCCAGGTGGGGAGATGACTCTCCATGGTTTGCTTCCATTCCGCATATCTTGTTCACTAGACCTTGATGACTCTTGTTCCCGACACCTTTCTAAGCAAAACTAGAATACCTGAAAGACTCTTGGCTCAAAAAGTCTCTTGTGTTGTTGGTGGAAATGTGTATTTCTATCCAGTGCAGAGAAATGGAATAAAAATAACATCTCCGATAAAATATATATAATGCCCCTTATAATAATTAATCATCTCGAGAAGATCTGGATTAGCCTAGGTAGGCAGCTGGTCACAGCCTCCGGTGTCAATTCCCGGGGAGGACCTTAAAGATGCTGGCTTAGTACCTCTGAAGTAGGTATTGCTGTTCAGGAAGTTAAAATGTTTAATCAACCCTAGAATTTTATTGTAGCCAAGGAATTCAGCTGAGCACGCAGCTCTGTGATAGAAAGCACGCTCAGCATGTGCAATGCCCTCAGTTCCTGGCACTGAGAAAAGCCAACCAAACCCCACACATTCACAGAGCCTATTTTGAAGTACATGCCAACATTTTAGTGGAGATATACTGTGCCTTGAAAACCATAGCCTCTGGGACACACAGCTTTTCCTTCTTTTCCCTTCCTAGAGCTCTCTACTATGGGAGACCAAATACTCCGTCAGCTCTCTTTAGCTTCCAGAGCCAGGGCTCTTGGGCCAACGGCCTACAGATGAGTTTCAGGAAGTGCTTCCTGCTACTCAGTTTTAACCTGCAAGTTTTAAATCCAGTTTAAGGCCCTAAATCGCTTCCTCTACCTCCATCCTTCAAGTTGCCCAGCCCCTGTCCTAGTCTCAACTCTTGGCACACATTTGTTCATCCAACAAATATTTACTTAAGCCCCTATAGGCAATGTGTTGACTCAAGACCCTATCTTGCTGCTAAATCAGCTTCTGTCTTCTGGCCCACAAAAATTCCTCCATCACTGACTGCACAGAAGTAGGACCGAAGTGCTTTTCTATTGAAGATTCAATGGCTAAAAGAGTCCTGTCACATAGACCTCCAAGGACAGTGTCAGGCAGGCTATTTGAGCAGTGAGGAACAGACTCACAGAGCAAATCAACATGCTGATATTGCATACGTATTAAGGTCATTTAAAACACCTGGCAAGGCATACCAAGAATTAGCTGGGCTGTATCAGCACACTTAGGATAAGGAGTAAGCCAGGCCCAGGGCTATGCTGGCTGAATCCTACTTGTACAGTGCTTGCTTACACCCTGACTCTTTCTCCATTAAACTTGGCTTCTCTGCTACTGATGTAATTTAATGAAGGACCCAAACTGAAGCTTGAGCAAGGGGTCCAGCAGATGGAAGGTGCCAGAAGCCAAAGATGCACTGGCTCTACCAGGGACACAGGAGCAAGAACATCTGGCAACAGCTGTAACTTGCCAAGTAACACACTGCTGGAGCAGGCACATCTGGGCCCACAGTGGGGTCATGAAATGAGTGCCAACTTAGGGATGTAGGGATGACACAGCTGTCAGCCCAGTGTGATCAAGCCAGCAAGTTAACCTTTCCAGTCCTTCTTTATCTGAAAGTGGTGTTCTACATTCCATTCCATTTTTAGCATGTTTCTCAGGTTACTCCCTCACCCCCTATACTTAACATTTCTAATAAATCCCTCCTGCATCTCACAGTGCTGCTTGATTCCTCATATTCTGCATGCCTAACCCATCCTGGGAGTTCTGCCCACGGTGAATAAGCTAGGAGGACATAGTGTGTGCTGAATACATCTTATGAATTTGAAATGCCCTGTTTGCTTTTCTTGAATTATTTGAATATTCCCAATAACATATAGGAGGACATATTAAAGATATCCTAAATGAAAAATATAACTATAAAAGTATATACATATATATATATATAATGATTATAAGTAGATAAGAATATGGTTTACATGAATGGAAGGAGGAAAAAAATGTAATGGGAAAATGTGCGAGGTAATGAGACTATCAGTAACTTTTACTTCAAAACTTTGATCTTATTTGTAGGGCCAGGGATATAGCTCAGTGGCATAAGCACCTGCCTAGCAAGCACAAGGTCCCAAGTTCAATCCCTGGTACCACACACACACAAAAAAAATACATAGATATTGTTTGTAAAATATTTTCAGCAACATTTATTATTTTTAAATAGCTTGACACTCTGCATATATTATAACCTACTTGTTTTGGATAAAGAATTTGGGTGAGGAGTATTTGGCTACAAAAACTCTTCAGTTTAAAGGATTTGATGAAGTAAGGTGAGCTCAAAAGGTACAGGAGCCCTGGCCCATTTATCTCCTTCAACAATACACATTTTTTACATATTTCATAGCAAAAAGTTTAGGCAAGACAGTTAAATGTGCTTTTGCTTTTATTTAAAAGTAACTACTAAATACCTCCGGCCAGGAAACCCTCCTTCTCCTATTTATTCTAGGTCCATTTGTCTTCCAAGTCCACTTATTTGACTTCAAAGTAATAGAGAAAACTGAAATTTCTTCTATATGTTTTAGTGGAACTGTAACCTTTTCTCGATTGCATAAAGCAAAAATGAGGACTCTGGGAACATACTTATCACCTCTTGAGCAATGTTCCACAATGCCAATGGCCCCGTTACTGTGACAGAGATTAATACTTGCCATTCATATCTATACTATGAGTCGGTCTCTCAGAAGAGACAGAGACTTACAGAGGCCTTGGAAATTCCAAACTCTTAGAATTTTTAAACATAACTGGATCACAAATTGAAGAAAGAGACTATTTTCAAGATGTACTATTCAGAAGGAGGAAGCCACTGGTGGTCACCAGCAAGTGACCACCAAGTCCTCTTGCAGTGTCACCAGAGCTGAGCTGTCCTCTTAGCAACGTAGCTGCTCCCAGTGGTGACACGAATCTCTGGGCCTGGAGCACCTTCCCCCCTGGATTTGCTGGCTGCCTGAGACGAGGCGCATGTGGCTTGAGCAAGGACAGATGAAACTAGTGTGAAATTTTCAGATGCCACCAAAAAATTTAAGGACGTTCTTGAAATGTGTGAGGGTTATCTTTTGAAAGCACTCAAATGCTTAAGCAACTCAAAGGTCTGCTAGACGCAGAGATAATTCTTCAAGTTCCTTTTGGGCCAACTTAGAGCCCCTCCCCTAGCGTCCATCACTAACACAGACTGGTCCTGGGTTAGGTCTCTTCTCTGCTTGGAAGAGGCGTCAACCCACCAAACACGTGCACACAAAAGCACTCGCTCTAGCAAAAACAGAATGCACTCTCTTTTGCTCAAAGTCAGTCCCTCCATTGACTTCATATGTGTATGAAGAACATGAGAAATAAGGAAAGAACTTTGTTTGAGACAAAACAATAACTTTCCTTGGCAACTATACATTCAGTGTTACTTGGTCAATGACCATAGGTGTATGAAATAAATATGAGAGAAACAGTGAAGAAACTAACCTATTGGAAACCAATTCAACCTTGGTCATGAATGTACGGGGACTCTAACCAGGTCACCTTGTGTCTTCAAGCCATCTTAGAAGCCTTGCTGGAATTACTCTTTGGGCCATTTTAAATAAGAAAAGAGTATGAGGATATTATTTATAGCCATGCTGTGTTTAATCACCTACTCCATGCACTGAACCAGGCCCCCAAAGACTGTCTGCACCCAGAATAGGGAAGCTCTCTGAGCATGGAAGTGTCTCCCGTGCCACACCACCCACGGGACCACAAACCAGAGAATTAGAGGACTTCCCACAAGGAACACTGCCACTGTGGAGCTTTCTGAGCCCAAGTCTGCTCCAAAACATAGTACATGGAAGGCCAAAGGCAGAAAGATTACAATTTACAGGCCAGCTGGAGCTACATTGTGAGACTTGTCTCAAGAAAACCAAAACCAGCCCCACGCAGGGGAGCTCCCCTAAGCCTTCTCTGTTTACTATCTTGTAAAGTCTGGTCTCTAGCATGAGGGAACCCGACACTACCTCACCATGCTGGAGAAACCCAGGACCAGTGAGAAAGGGTTTCTTGGTGCTCAAAAGGTGGATCAAGAGTTACAGTGCAAATTGGAGAACTGCTTCCAACCTTCAATTACTTATTACCATCCCCGAAAGAAAAGCCCAGAGGAGTGACTGAGCAAAACAGCCCTGGTCCTCCTTTAGCCAAAATGTCAAACCACAGATCCCGAAAAAGGCAAAACGAGAGTCTGCTTCGGGTTCAAGCCATGGCAATATTGCACTTACAGCCATCCCGAGGACTAAGAAAGCAGGGCAGTCAGGGTGGGCCCTGCCTCCTCCATCCAGAGAGAAATTCCCAAGCCAGGCTGTGAACGTAAGTTTTCCCTACAGAGTTTCCATGACCACATAGAGAATGAGGAAAGGATTTGTCCTAAGACTTCCACCCAAATCTAATGTTCTCCATGTAGGACTCTTTTTCTTCTCTATCCCTTGTTAGTCATGTAAAATCTACCCCTTTCTTGCTGGGGGTAGGAAAACATCTTGGGACCCAGGCCCCAGCCAAGCTGAAAGCCCCTACAGTGCAGTGTCTCTATCTGTCCCTCTGTCTGCTCTCTGTCTCTGTCTGTCTGTCTATCTCTGTCTCTCTGTCTGTCTGTGTGTCTGTCTCTCTGTAAGTTCTCTTTCCAAGTTTCAGGCTTCTTCCCCCAGGGATGAGTCTTTAGCTCCTACCAAAGCCCAGGCTTTGAAATGACCCAGGCTCCTTCCTGCCTTGTCCTCCCCATCCCACTCTGCCCTACTCCCACCCCAGCGGCGCATGCTCCTTTCCAGCTAATTTATCTACTTGCACCTCATATTTGAACTGAGCTCTCTCTGAGCTTCCTGGCTTGGGAATTTCTCTCTGGATGGAGGAGGCAGGGCCCACCCTGACTGCCCTGCTTTCTTAGTCCTCGGGATGGCTGTAAGTGCGATATTGCCATGGCTTGAACCTGAAGCAGACTCGTTTTGCCACTTTCAGGATCTGTGGTTTGACATTTTGGCTAAAGGAGGACCAGGGCTGTTTTGCTCAGTCACTCCTCTGGGCTTTTCTTTCGGGGATGGTAATAAGTAATTGAAGGTTGGAAGCAGTTCTCCAATTTGCACTGTCACAGGAAATAGGGACCTTCTGCTGGGCCACAGGTGAAATTCTCCCTTAGACCTCAGGGTCCTAACCTGGGCAACTATCAGACTCTATCATAGAATCCTGCAGTGAGACTGACAGGGACAAAAGCCACTACAGAGTCTCCCTGGGCTGTCCTAACTCTGCTTCCCTTCATCCCTTTTTTAAGCTTGTGTGTGTGTGTGTGTGTGTTTCTGTCTCTCTGTGTGTGTCTCTCTTTATCTCTCTGTCTCTGTGTGTATCTCTCTCTCTCTCTCTCTCTCTCTCTCTCTGTTTTCCTTTCCAGGCTTCTTCCCCCAGGGATGAGCCTTCAGCTCCTACCAAACCAGGAGTACCCCACACCAACCTGGGGTCACTGTCTAACTGACCTAATAACCATATACAATCCCCACAGGCCACCCATACAGAGTCAGGCACCTGTCTGCATTCTACTTATTCCTGGGTGTGTTTTAATTCTTAAAATATCCATTGATAAATATTTGGGGAGAACCAAATCTCTGGATTTCCCTCCTGACCTGACCACATACTAAAAGGTATTGGAGTAAGCCCTAAGGACGGACACATCAGTCACTCAGCAACGCACTCCATAAACACTGGGATTAGATTCATTTATTCCTCTGGCTGCCACAGAGGTCAAGCTGTTCCTTCCCTACCTCCCATCCAGATTCTTCCTCTTTACAAAACTCCTGCCACACGGTTCTCACTGAGGCCCACGTGCTGCCATGCCGCAAACTCCACTTCAGTATTTCTTGACTCTGCCTCAGAAGAGCTGGCTATGATGGTGAAATGTCACAGAAATGAAGCCTTTGTACACCGGGCATTGAGCATACGTGTGTCCCACACCATGCAACTCAAACCTCAGTGAAAGTCAAGATTATCTTAGACACAGATGTCTAAGGTGTCACACATGTGGGATCCTGGGAATCTTCTCTGGTAACCCATCAGTGAGTCTGAGATTCATGTATGTTTTACACACTATACTCCCTCGAGGTCAGGACTCATTTCCTGTCCCTCTGTCTCAGCTATTCTTCTCTCATGTTTGGAACAAAGTACCCAACATCCAAAATGAAGGAAGGAAAGGTTGATTTAGTTCACAGTTTGTGGAGGTTTCAGTCCATACTCAGCTGGCTCCAAGGCAGAGTGGCACGTGGCAGAGGGCAGCAGTTCATGGCGGCAGAAAACGGCAACGAGCAAAGGGAGGAGCAGGACAGCAGCGGCAGAGGCGAGCCTCTCTCCTTTCCTTCTGTTGTCTTCAAGCTCTCTACCCCAGTGTAGGGGTAGCACTCACACCCATAATCCCAGCCTTGAATCATGAATTAATCACAAACTCTAGAACCACGACCCATGGCTGTGTGAGGCTTTGGGGGGAACAACTAGACACAAACCATAACACCCTCCCTCCTCCAATAGTAGTTTCCAGAACACAACAGGCCTTCTGTTAATTGAATAATGCTGAAAAAGAACCATTCTGTTGACCCTGAGTGTATGCTAATCACACAGTGAACATGGCCTTGATCCTTGGGCAGGGGTGAGACTGGGCCATTTTCATACACAGTTGGCTTGTAGAGAGCTATGCAGACTGTGGAGACAGCTCAGCTTCCCCACTCACCACTGTCTCTTCTCGGGCCCTCGGCTTCTGCTCTGGAGCAGTGTTTACCTCTAGACCGTCCTTAGTTGAGAAATAACACATCACTGGTCTGTTTCCATCTCTGTCCCCAGAGATGTGCTTCTCGCATCCCTTTAAAGTGACTCAGCTCTTTATAGTACACCCATCCATTGATGAAGCCAGGGGGACAGAGCGGGATTTGTAGAAACTACTCCGGTGCTCCTAAAGCAGAAGGGGCTGGCTCAGGGCATAGCCAAAGGGGAAGACACTGATCTAATATGCAAAAGGCTCTGCCTACAATTCCCAGAAAAATGTTTAAAAATTAGTCACCAAAAAGCAAAGGAGCCAATGTGAATTCTCACTCCAGGGGCTTCAGACCACAGAACATGAGGTAAACCCAGTGGCTTCACCCAAGACCCCCAGGTTCCATTTCAGGTCCTGGAAAATAAGAGCTGGGCAGACAATGCAGCCAGAGGCCTGGCTCCACCAGGAGAAACACTCACGCATACATTTGACTTTCCTTAGATCTGATGGATTCTGTCTGTCATCTCTTCTAGAATTTTTTTTTCCACAGTTGCTCTTAGACGTTTCAAGGACCTCAAAATGTTTCTTTTTATTTGTGTTTACTGTTGCTTTAAATTTAGGTGACCCATAGACCCATCAAGATGTTAAAGCTTCCATAGTCACTGGTAAGCATTTTATGAGAGTCCTGATGTTTCTGAATGACGCATTCCATTATGCTTAGGGTTAAAGCTCACACCTATTGAATTAACTTGCGTCAGACAGTGTTGTAAGTACTCTACATGTATTGAGTCATTAAAGCAATACAACGTCCCTGTAAGGCAGCTGTCATGATTGTTGCTATTCTGCAAATAGGGAAAATGAAGCTTGGAGAAATTGGCACTATTATGCAAAATGGAGGTATGCAGGTCCAGGCTTCTGCGAGAACTCCGCAGTGGCCTCCCAGCCCTCGGGACCAAATGTCATTCTGCTAAGGCGGTGATGGTGAACTTTTCTGGGCACTGAAACTGCCACCCCAAACTCCCTTATTATCTCAAAGTGCCACACTGTCATTAAACCTAAGTACTGAGGTTGTAGTTTAGAAACTCATACATTAATATCTTTTGTCTTAAAAGAAAAACACAATAACAGAGCTTTTAATGATACAAACAGCGCTTTATTAAAAGGTAAAATTTGCACTTGGTGTGCTTTTGCCCGATTACTGTGATTTTTACAGCTGTCCACATGCTGGCAATTTGTCAAACCCTGGCTAGGGTGACTTGGCTTGCATGCCGACAGAGGGGGCTCTGCGTGCCCACTCCAGCATGGGTGCCATAAACTCTACCATTTCCGAAGGGCTTTCTTAGGTCTAAACTTCTGGCGAGATAGCTCAGCAGACTAAGCTCCAGCTGAGGTGAGCACAGGGACTGAGGTTCGATCCCTGGCACCATATGCCAGGCCAGCACCACCACTGGCACACTGAGTCAGCCACCAAGTCTGGGTGTGGTGACACATGTCTATCATCCCAGCACTGGGAGGCTTGAAAACAGGAAGATCACTGTAAATGTGAGCTGTGTAGTGAGTCCCTGTACCAAATACATTTTTTAAAACAATGAATAAATAAATGAACTTCTACCATGAAAATAGCAGAATTTTTCATTTTCTATGTGTTTTCTCCAATGTTTACCAAAGACAGTGTTACTAGTTTTCTGAGTATGATATTTCTGATTATCTTACTCTAACTTTCTGAACCCTTCTCAATGTCCTTGGCATTGCAAGATTCTCTAGAATCCTACAAGATGTTCAGCATCCTTAGCCCCAGGACATTAATTAGCAGAACAGCTCACCAAAAATATCGACAAATATCTCCTAAGGATGGACAGAAACTATTCTCTGCTTAGGATATCTGACAGGGATGAAGCAGAATTTTTACTTTAGTCTCACATAAACCTCAGACTTTAGATCAAACCCATGACCTTCCGAAGATGCAAAACAATGGTGCTTAGGTCACCCACAGCCTGATGGGTGAGGAGCAGGAAAAGGCCCAGCGTCAGTTTGATCAGCCAGTTTCATAATCTGATGTTAATGTAGGATATACGTGTTAGAAGCACAGAGCACTGAACACGAATGAGCATACAGATCCCAAAGACTTTGCTTGGCATCTGTCTGGAGAAGGGTCACAATTTATCAGCACATATTAATTAACTTCAAACCCCCAGCTCCCTGGGATGTCAAGTGGATGTTAATCCCTCTTTACTGAGTACAAGTCAATGAACTGGCCAGTGTTCCAGCTACTACAGTACACAGCTGGTCACAGGGAAGCTCTAGCTCAATTTGAATCTACTTCCTCTTTGCCCCATGGCACTAAACTGGAGGTCAAAGATGCAGGTTCCAGTCCTCCCTTGCTATAAGACTGTCTCAGTTACCTTTTACTGTTTGCTGAGACAAAATCCCCAACACCCAAAATTACAGTGGGAAAGGTTTGCTTATTTAGCTCACAGTGCGTGGAGGTTTCAGTCTATACTCAGTTGGCTCCAAGGGAGAGTGGCCCATGGCAGCGAGCAGCAGCTCACGGCAGCAGAAGACAGCCAAGAGCAAAGGGCAGCACCTGCCTTCCAGCCAGCCTCTCTCCCCCTTATACTGTAAACAAGCCACCCTGGGCTGGGGTGTAGAGCTCACACAGGGTCCATGTCCTCCGCTTCCGCAGGATGAGGATGTTTACAAACTAAGGATCCTGGCTCTCTGCTGAGTCACTTAATGAAACTTCTAAACTTCTCAAGCTGACACAGTGTATCCACCAGTACAATCCACCCCGGGTCAACTTGGTAACCACACATTTCCTTAAACCAGTTTCCGGACAGGCCTATTCACATTTTACAACTTGACCATTGTATTACAATAGAACTATGACATTTTGCCCCTGGGTAGAGCTCCAGCCAAAAGACTCATGCACATCCCTTTATGAAAAAGGCATTTTAGTCCATCTCTAAGAGTTGCCAGAGTCCTAACCATTTCAGCTTGTTGAAAAGCCCAAATCTCAAGTGTCCTCCAAAATGTAAGACAAACTCTTACCTGTGAGCCCCACTGTAAATAGAAAGTTAAACACTTTCAACATTCAAAAGCACAAGATAAACATTAAGATTCCAAAAGGTATGCACAGCAGGATACAAACAACTGGAACCAAAACAAGTCCAAAATCCAGAAGGGCAAACATTAAGTCCTGTGGAATATCCCATGCAACCAGTAACTGGTTGTGAGCTCCAAAAGCCTTCCGTGGCTCCACTCCTATGGCACTTCAGCTGGTAGCTCCCAAGGCTTCTCTCTCAGGCCTGCTTTGCACCCTTTTTACAACTTTCCTTAGACAATCCACGTTCCTTGCTTTTTCAGACTTCTGGGCTTTCTGTTGAACAGGCTTCTCACTCACAGCTTCACATGCTGCCCTCTCAGGGCCACATTGCCTGACCTCCAGGCCTTCTTCTGAAGTTGAGGTGGAAGCCTTCTGAACCTCAGAACTCCTACATTCTGCATGCACCTAAAATGAACAGCATGTGGATGATGCCAAGGTCTGCTGCCATCTGAAGCAGTAGCCAGCTGTAGGGGTCAAGTGCCTGGATGGCGGAGTACTCTAACCCTGATTCTGAGGAACCAATACTGTACACTGGTGCCATTCTATAACCTGGTGTGGCTACTACCTCCATTCTGGAACATGGGACTCTGTGGCTTTCTCCTTAAAGAAAAGCCCCTCATTCTTGCAATTCTGAGGCTGCAAAGGGTAAGAACCTGCCACCTCCTGTGATGCCCTCTGGGCATCTTTTCTGCTCTCCTGTTCCTGCTAAGCAGTGGAGATCCTCTCAGCTCTATCTTTGCACTCCACAGCCATCCTAGCACTCCCTTTCTGGCCAAACTCACAGCATCTTAAATCATCCTGCTGGGCTCTTTGCTCTTGACTCTCAACACATATCTGACTAAAAGCTCCCCACAAAAGCCATGCCACTGCCTCAATATTTGACTACCTGGAGATTTCTTTTGCAAGATTAACTCGTCCACTGAGCTTAATCTCAGTCTCAGGCAGTCTCTGGACACAAACAAAATGCAGAGAAACCTGCTGCCAAGTCATAACACAAAGCACCCACAGTCCAACAGCCAATGCAGTCCTTCTCCCCAGCCGAAACCTCTCCATCCTGGTCTTTACAGGCAGGCTTTCTATCAGCCTTTTGGTCTTCTCAACTCTAACCAGAATCTCCCATACAGAACAGCTGAAGGCATTCCAGGTTTTTGTTAGTAGGTGACAACTCCAAGCCTTTCCTATCTCTTCCCATAAGCCATTCCCAAAAGCTTGTAAGGTATTGTCAGGTATAGTCACAGCAACAACCTCAGTCTTCTGGTACCAAATTATTTTTCAGCTTATTTTTACTTGTTGCTGGGACAAAATCTCCAACACCGAAAAAGGTTTATTTATTTACTTCACAGTTTGTGGAGGTTTTAGTCTATACTCGGCTGGCTCCAGAGCAGGGTTTCACATAGCAGAGAGCAGCAGTTCACGGCAGCAGAAGACAGCCAAGAGCAAAGGGAAGGGCAGCAGCTGCCTTCTAGCCAGCCTCTCCCCTCCTTATACTGTAAACAAGCCACCCTGGGCTGGGGTGTAGAGCTCACACAGGGTCCATGCCCTCCTCTTGCATAGGATAAGGATGTTTATAAACCAAGAATCCTGGCTTTCTGCTGAGTCACTTAACGAAACTCCTGAACTTCTCAAGTTGACATGGTGCATCCACCAGTACAAAGACCATCTAGTTAGTTTTCTCTCATTGATGAGAGGAAATACTCAAATCACAAAAGTTAATGAGGGAGTTGCTCAGTTTACAGATACTAGCTTATAGAGTTAGTCAAAGCGAAAATTTGAAATGCTCACTGCTATTTTCAAAACACTGATGGAATTAATAGTACAAGCACAGGGACTCGGGTTCGATCCCCAGTACCACACGTCTTGCCAGCCCCAGAATTATGTCATGCCAGCCCTGAAACAAGTGTGGTGGTGCATGCTTGGAATGTCAGTACTGGGAGGTCTGACACAAAAGGGTCACTGTGACTCTGAGCTGCGTAGGGAGACCTTGTAGCAATTAAATAAATAGCAAACTAAAACATAAAAATAAAATCTCAGCAACAGATTTGGCCATAAAAATACATAATATAACAACCATTGTTAATTTGCTATTTTGGTTTTGAAACTGCACCATATTGATACTTTGTTTGTGTCTTTGTTTTTTGCTATTTGTTTTTACTCTTTAAAATAAAATATGAGCCGGGTGTGGTGGCGCATGTCTGTAATCCCAGCACTTGGGAGGCTGAGGCAGGAGGATTGTTGTGAGTTCAAGACCAGCCTGAGCTACAAAGTGAGCTTAAGGCCAGCCTGAACTGCATGAGACCCTGTTTCAAAAAAGACAAAAAAAAAAATAAAATAAATAAAATAAAATAAAACCAAATTTTAAAAAATGGATATCATATTTCCCTATCCCAATTAATAAATATATTATTTTAAAAATTAATAAAGATTTGTTTAGCTCACAGTTTGTGGAAGCACAGAGGAGTCTTTAATCAGCTGGCTCCAATGCAGGGTGGTGTGATAAGGGGTCACTGTTCATGGCAGTGGACAACAGCAAAAGGGAGAATCAAGCTTTGCTTCCTCCCTTGGATTGTATGCAGGCTGAGGTGGGGGTTGCGCTCACCCCCGCAGGCCAGCACTGGACAATGCACCAATCCCAAACTCCAGAAAGCCTGCTCTCTCATGACCTCAGGATGCTTTAAGGTGACATCCAGACACAAACCCTAACAATGACCTTGGCCATCTAGGTAGGCTACTGATTCCTTCCCTGTGAGAAGAAATAAAACCAAAGTGTCTCTGCAGCAACTGACCATCTGACACTGTGATCTGAGGGTTCACAGCAGGGGGAGAGACCCAGAGGCCAGGGGTAGCTGACGTTCCCAGCATCAGTACTGCGTATTCACAAAGACTATCCTTCTTCCAGAGAGACAGAGAGAGATGATACACAGAGAGAGCCAGAGAGAGAGAGAGAGAGGCAGAGGAAGAGGCAGGAGACAGAGCCCAAGGGAGAGACACAGAGAGAGAGAGGAAGGGGATGGGAGGGAAGAGGAGGGGAAGACAGGCTGTTCCATCATCCACCAGTCCCCTCATTAAAAGAAATCCATTAACATGGTAATGAAACGGCAAAGAAATCACTCCCTGGGCATCACCTCTCCAAACCCACAGGCCGATGACAGACCCCAGCCACCAAGTATAAGACTCTTCCTCCCTGTCACCTGAGACCTTGCTCCTTGTAGGACAGCTCCTTGGCCCTGAGGTTCTTAATCTGTTCCTAGGGGCAAAGTCCCAAGAGATCAGAGTGGGGAGGCAAGACAGGACCACAGCCTATATGCTCTATATATAGATGCTAAATGCTACTCGTGTCCCCATTTCCCGGGGACACCGATGCCAAGAGAACTGAGACCACGAGGCATCGGGCTGCTCAGCCCACCAAGGGCACTTCTAATTAGCTATTGAAACTCACTTAAGAGAGTATCCACACATCCCCAATAAAAGGAAATTTCTAGAATCCTGTAAATACACATTGAAAAAGTGATGTCAAGTTTGCTTAGAGGACCCTGACTGCCCAGTGCCTGCCCTAATCTTAGATACCAGGTAAAAGCTTTTCTCAGTTTTAGGGGCTCAGAACATGCTTCAAAAACAGGACCCTCCCCACAGGGAATCTTGTTTGTCAATTGTTATTTTAGGGGAACAGTATCTCTTCCTGAGCCCTGAATTGCTGCATTGCTTTCTTAATTATTTCTTTTTTTTTTTTTTCCTTTCTTTCTTTCTTTTTTTTTTACAAGCATGCCTTTCCCACACATAGCAGTTACCCTCCTCATGGGGACTGGCACAGGTTCGTAACCCCCTTTCTGCCTTTTGCTTCCCCTCCCCTTTGCCTCCAGATCCCTTTCCCATCTGAAGAAGGGCCACCTCCTTGTTCTATTCACCTGTTATTTTACTCCTTATTTCTACTATACATTCCACATATAAAACCACACAGTATTTCTGCTTTTTGGGGGTGAGGGGGGAAACCAGGGATTGAACTCAGGCCCTTGTGCTTCTCCCTGGCCTTCTGAATTATTTCTTTAATATTTAGAGAGGATACTAAATTCACGATAAAAGAGGCTAGAGGTCATACTACACATATCTTTAAAAAAGTGCTGTTTTTTTTCTTTTTTTAAATCTACCCCTCACAAAGCAGGTGATGGATAACTACTTCGTCTTTTCTAAAGAGTTGCCAAGTTTACCCCTTAAAATCTCCCAAACTCATTGAGGAACTTCCACTGTATCCTTTATTCTAAACCTCAAACTGCTGTGTCAAGTAAAATTGTTCCTCAATAATTATTCCAATGAAGACATCCGTGTTGCCAAGCAGTCAGCAGCCTCGCACAGGGGTCCCTTTGCTCTTTCAGCAGGAAGAAACCCTTACAATCGGAGCCTTGTTTCTGATAAGGGTATCTGTCAGTAACAAAGAAACGTCCATGTGTTTTGTTATTGAGCAGACAACCACCCCCCTTAATGAGTGAGATACAAAAGACCATTAATTAGAAATGATCCTCTATCCCAAGCCCACGTGCAGATTTGCATTTCCAAAAGCTTCATCTTGCCCTTTGAAAAAAGCTTTGCCCTAGTGTTTGCCAAGCTGGCAAGGAAATGGTTGCATCCAAAGCAACACCAAGAGCAACTCTGAGTGCACAAGGCGTCATTTAAACAGCATGGAATTACCAGCCAGTCTTTATGGGGAAGATGCCTAAAGATTGAGTCCACACCGACCTTAATTCCCATCACTGGGAAAACAAACATCAACCGGCAAGAGAGGAGCTAAGATCTGCAGGAATGGCATAGCTCCTGTCTTTTGTGTGCTTGGCTCCTAACACAAACATCACTGAAATGGGGTCTGACAGTGTTTGAGGACCTCTAAGGAAAGAAAAGCAAAAGGAAATGTTTTATTTAGAGAGGCTCATTCTCCCCTGGAACTGTGCATTAAGTTGTCACACTAAAACAACTCAGGAAAGCCACTGTTTCAGATGGGCTTCGGGGATCCAACTCACTGAGACAGTCCTTGTGTTTGCACTTGACATGAGACGAGGTCTTAGAATTATTAGGAGGACAACCTCAAGAGCTCATGCTCTCCCGTGCAAAGGGTGTATAGTGCAGCCTAAAAGCCCAGAGGACACACTACCCAGGACACCCATCCACATATTTTGGGAAAAGGAAAGGGGAAGGATTAGAAAGATTCCACTGGTGAAATTCCCCCTGCCTAAACAATGACCAGATCTTCTGGGTGACAGCTTATCCCTAATGTCACCCAGCGGCCACTTGTAAACATTCTATAACATTCTGTGATATGCCCGTGGTCGCTGCTGGCCCGCTGTCTGGTACCACACAGCTGCACATGGCTGCTGGTGGCTCTCCCCACCCTCCTCCTAAGTCAATGGCACAGCTGTGCCTGGGGTCCAGCCCCCTCCATCACTCTCCTCTGTTCCCTGATGAGGATTACATGTCAACACAGAGAAAAACTGCTCCCCTTCCCATTCCAGTAGCTCCATTCATGGCATTTAGGAAAAGAAAGTCAAGTCTCCTGAAAGTGTCATGCAGGAGTTTGGGTCTAAAATTCAGCAGTGCTGCCGGACACCTACTCACTTGAGCAGAGGCTCTCCTTCCCCACGGACTCAGTAGACATTAGCTCTGCAAAGACACCAGCACAGCAAAGACACCTGGCACATAGTGGGTGCTTAATGGGAGGCTGTGGAAATGAAAGAGATTTGGTGGCCTTGCAAGAGAACCAGATCATGTTCTTTGTGGCTAACAAGATCCCTTAGTGATTTGTGTTTACTTTTCAGACAAAAATCCTCAGAGGGACAGTTTGTACAGAATGTGGAAGAAAATGACAATAGAAAGTTCAGAGGGGGTCAGGGAGATTGCTCAGTAGAATAAGTACTTGCCTGGCAAAAGTAGGGTCCTGAGTTCAATCCCCAGGCTTGCAAAATAAATAAAATAAAATAAAAAACAAATCTTTTAGGGAGCCTACCCATTAGCTCGTTGTTTAAGTGCCTGCTTAAGCAAAGCAAACAAGCTCAGAATTCTGTGGTTCAGTCCCCAGATCCCCATGCCTTACCAGATCTCCCCTTAAGGCATCCTGAGTGGGCCAAAAAAAAAATCCTTCTGAATTTTTGGGGGCCAGAGAAATGGCTCAGTAGAGTAAGTGCTTCCCTTGCAAGCACAAGGTCCTGAGTTCAAACCCCAGTTCTTCTAAAAGAAAAAGAAAGTTCAGAGGGGATGGGGAAATGCCTCAGCAGTCTGAAGTGCCTGTCTAGCAAACCCAAGTGCCAAGTTCAATCCCCAGCCTATGTGCCCTGCCACCCACCCATGGCGGAACATGCCTGTAGTCTCAGTGCTGGGAGGCTTAGACAGGAGGATCATCAGGAGTCTGAGCTCCATAGTGAGACCCTGTACCAAATAAATAAATACTTTTTAAAAATTAGAAGAAAAAAAGAAAAAGTTCAGAAAGGAGCTCATGCTTTTAAGGATATGACATGCACAGAAACAGATGCAGCTGTAGGTGGGGGTGAGGCAGGGGCAACCCTGGCACTGAGTATACTTGAAATGTCTGAAGAATTCTGTCTTCAAACGCAAGAAATATGGAGACGTTTTGCCAAAGCATTAAGAGCACAGGCTGGATATCGAACAACAGCCGTGGGACATTAGGACAAGTTGCCCCCTTAGGTTTCTCATGTGCACAATAAAAATGATAATAGTTAGCTTACGAGGTTGTGCAGGGGTAAGTGAGGCCATACACCAACAAATGTCCCGTAAACGTAAGCTGTTAATCACAATGATACTGATGGGATAAAAATAATCCTTAGGGCAAGAAAAAAGTCGTTACAGTCAGCCGGAAGGGAGGAGGACCCCAAGCAACAAAAGCTCTCATATCTAGTTTGCCCCTTTTTCCAAAACTCAGATTCTTAACTTGGGACTGAAGAGCCTTCCAACTCCCCAAAATCAAACATAAGCTTTCGTGCATTCGCCTAAGATAGAAGCCTGCGGTATTCATAAGATTCTCCAAAGTCTGGCACTTGAGGAAATTAGGAATCTATGCCTTAGGGTGTATCAGAACTCTCACAATGAGTCATGTTTTCAGTTCTGAATGTACACAAAACTCCCTTTCTTCTTCCTCTTTTGCTTCAGCCAACAGGCTGGGCTTTTCAAAAGAATTTTACTTAGATTTTCTAAAGAGAAATTAAAAAGGGAAATAAAGCACATTCCAAAAAAATTGTTTTAAAGAAACATCAAAGTGCAGAGCACTTTCCTGATCGTGAGATAACAACAACGAAGCCCCATGTTGGTGGGGCTGCTTCACAGGTGTGGGGCCCGGGTTTCTTCTCTTGGGTCCCTTGGAAGGTGCATCGCCATCTCTTATTTATTTATTTATTTATTTATTTATTTATTTATTTATTTTTGTCTTTTTTGAGACAGGGTCTCACTATGCAGTTCAGGCTGGCCTTAAGCTAACTTTGTAGCTCAGGCTGGTCTCAAACTCACAACAATCCTCCTGCCTCAGCCTCCCGAGTGCTGGGATTACAGGCCTGCGCCACCACGCCTGGCTTACCATCTCTTATTTAAAAGCTAAAATTTCGGCCAGCTTTCATTTGTCTCCGCAGACACAGACCATTGATTGCTTCCCTCCTAAAAGAGAGTTTGCTAACAATGACCAACAGGGGCTGAGAGTTGAATAATCTCTTGATATTAGGAAGCTGAGGAGAGACAAGGAGATTAGAGAGAAAAATTGGAGGGAACCAGGAAAGAAGAGGCAAAAGTCAAATCAGAGCCTGAGATTATCAACAATAGGGTTAGTTTTATTAAGCAAGAACACCACCATCAATTATCAGGTCCTTAATGTTAACACATTTCAAGGGTTTTCTGGTTGCCTGTGAGAAGCAGGTAAGGAACCCAGTGCACTGACTTCCCCTTCCCTATCATTACGGGAAACGGAAAAAGAAGCATAAAAAGTCTGGGGTTTAAAAAAAATGACTCAAGATAGCTCAGTGGATAGGAGATAGCTCTGCTTAGGCAGAGCGCATCGGCCAGGGTTTGATCCCCAGCACGAGCTGTGCTGGCCCCGCCCCTGGGGGGCGCTGAGAAGGCGATTGAGACTGGATGTGTGTTGCGTGCCTCTTAATCTGGGCAAAGATATGAATGTTAAACAGATACCATCCGAAGTGATAAGCACGTTCTGTGTGAATTGTGTGGTAGTGATACAGGAGATAGGACACAGCAAAGCTGCTGGGAGAAGGAGTAAGAAAAGGAGCGAGTTCCCAAGGCAACGCCAGAACCCACATATAGAACTTCTCTCCAGCTCCCAAGAGATGGGGCTGGCATAAAAGACCAAAGGCCACAGAACGCTGGTCGGCAGGACTTCCGGTGAGAGCCCAGGCTGATTTCTGGGATGCACTATGTTCTTTCACTTTTGCTTTTGCTTTTACCTTCTTTTCCCCTTGTTTTGCCCAGGTTTGCTCTACAGAGCTGATTTCTCCCATACCCATCCCCCCCTCAGTTTTCTTTTCTTTTTTTACAAATCATTTATTTCTTTATTTGGTACAGGGTCTCACAACACAGCTCAGACTCATAGTGATCCTCCTATCTAAGCCTCTCTACCGCTGGGATTACAGGAATGTGCCACCATGTCCAGTTTGGGGGCTGGCACGCTGCCCTCTGGGGTTCCAGGGTTGGCACGGCATGCAGTACCTAGGATTGGACCCGGGGCTCTCAGCTTTCCAGGCAGGCGCTTAGGCCACTGAGCTATCTCCAAGCCCCCCCCCCCACACACACACACTTTTCAAATAAACTTTTTGGCTTGTCTCATCCAATTCTTTGGGCAAGGCAAGGAAGACCTGGAATACAATCAATGGATGGGCCATTGTTAAAGGAACTCCCAAATAAGAATCGGAAATGGAAGGGCCGCCAGATAGCTCAGTGGATTAAAGCGCCAGCTTAGGCTGATGCAGAGGCAGTGGATCCCGATGAGCCATGCCGGCCCCACCCCCAGGGCACACTGAGACAGCAGTTGAGACTGGGCGGGGTGGCCCACACCTGTAATTGCAGCACTTGGGAGGCTGAAAACAGAAGGATCACTACAAATCTGTGTAGTGAGACTCTGTAGACCCTGTACTAAATACGTTTTAAAAAATAGGAAATGCAGAAAAGAATAAGGTGGGGAAAATACAGGCCATAATGAAAACCAGGTTGTCCTACCTTAAATTTATCTTTAGAGGGCCTAGGGAAGCAGCTCATCAGTCTAAGCACCTGCCTGGCAAGCGCAAGGACCTGGGTTCAATCTCGGATACTGCATGCCTTGCCAGCCCAGAACTCCAGCTTCTCTGCTGGCCACCAAAACCAGGTGTGGTGGCACCTACCTGTATTCCCAGTGCTGGGGAGGCTGACAGGAGGATCACTATGAGTCCGAGCTGCATAAGGTAGAGCAAGAGAACATGGCCGAGAGAGCACACTTTTATAGTAATCAGGCCACTCCTGCAGCCACCACCTTTGCTGTGACAGGGGTGTGACCCACTTGCCCCACCCTCACAGCGTGTCACTTGCCACTGGGCTCTCTCTCCTCCCACACTGTAACTTTGAGGTTTAGGTTTCCAACACATGGATTTTGGAAAAAGCATTCCAATGAAGGCAGTCCATAAGCCAAAACTGCATGGGGGAAAAAATCAGAGACTCAAAGCATTTCATGGTAATTTCCTATGATGGGCCTCACTGAGAGTTTTGATTATAAGCACAGCACCTTCTCCCACTTCCTAGGAAGTGTAGAAAATGTTTTGTTTTGTTTTGCTTTGTTTTGTCTTGCTTTACTTTTTCTGCAGAGTAACCCCTTGGAACTGCAGTCTTTCCCTTTCCTTCCAAAATGCCTTATGCTTATTTTGCCAGAAACTACTTGTTCAGAAAATAATGAAATTTCAAAGCATGAGCTCCATGGCAGTAAGTAAGGAGTATGCACACAGTCCAGTCTCTTAAACCAATTTGGCACCGACCAATATAGCAGTTAAGTTCTAATGAAATGTTTTCTCTAAGTTCCATGATCCAGCCCTATTTCTGTCACTGAGAAAGCTGAACTCATTCTGTGCTGGCCCTGTCCAATTCCAGCTGAAGGCCATTCCTGCTACTTTACAGACACCCTTCCAGGATTCACTAAAAGTGACACATCTGAGAGTAACAACAGATACAGACAGCACAAAGAGACAAAGGCAGGCCAAACCTGGGCCCCACCGGACGGCTAAGGGAGGAGGACCACGGCCAGCAGTATTCACATGGCAGGAGGTCTGGCTCCTCCCACTTGAACTTCCTGGGCCTCACACCAGGCCACGCCCACGAGACTCACCTTCCATTCCTCACCCAGGGTATTTTCTCACTGCCGCTGCAGGAGCAGTTTCAGTGAGCACTTACGGCTGTCAGTGAGCATTCTGGCCACCACACGTGTGTGCACACATGTGCACATGCCCACGTTCCTTCCACTGTCATCTCTGGGGTGGCTCTGCTGCTCTCCAGGCCCCCACACCTTGCAGCCCAGGCTCGCACTCTCCCCTTTCTCCTCCCTCTGCAGAGTTCAACTCCTGTAACATGGAGTGTGCCCCACTGCTGGCCCACATCGCCGCAATCCACCTTAAGTGCTCTCTCCCTCTTCCAGTCCTGTCTGCTCACTCGTCCATTCCCAAATAATGCCACAAAATTAACATGAATTTGCTCTGCTTAAAATCACACAGAGGCTTCCCAACACCTAGGAAACCAAATTGAAATGCCTCTGAACATCAAATAAGACATGTTCTAATCTGCACCTCTCTCTAATCTCTCAGCTACGAGCACCACCCTGCAAAGGCCCTGTCCTACCCAGAGTGAACCCCTTTCAGTCCCCACAAATGGGAGAATTTAATGGGTTATAAAGAGCTAGAGTTTACTGGGAGGATGCAGAAGCTGAGGCTTGGGAAAAGGCAAGGACCAGGTGTACTTGGGAGTAAATAGGAAATACAAAAGTGTTCTCAAATTGGCGATCCAGCAGGCATGCCACCATCGCAAAATTACTTCCAAGCCTTCTGTCTGGACTTGAGTCAAGGGCAGAGTTCTCAGGGAAAGCATCTCATTGGTAAATCTCAGCTTGATGCATGATTCCACTGAGGCCATCAAGGGAAGACAAGACTCATTCAGTTCCTTGCACTACATAGTCCAATTATCCCCCATGCCAATGACAAAGGTACAGGAGAAGAATTGCCACAAAAGAAATCACTATGATATAAGGACAGAGTGCAGAAGCATCTAAAAAGCAACAATTGCATACGGCCTGCTTCCTGTTTTTCTTCATACATGAAATAGTATTTCATGCCCTTCGTGCGCATCAGCCTCAACCTGCTCTACTTGATGCAGTTCTAATTTCCCATGTGTGCTGAGCTCCGACATTACTCCCTTGGACAAGTCTTTGACTTGCCAATACTATCATGGGACTTTCATTTGTACATCTTCATCAATCACTTTTTATACAAAATTGAAGTTGTTTATTTGCTTCTGTCACAATCTGCATAAACAGGCAAGCAATCCCACCCACCAAGTGTAGGGTTAGGGGAAAATGTAGATGCATTCCAAAGAGTTCCCTTAAAAATAGTGACCTGCCCAAAATGGGTTGCTTGACTAAATCCAGTCTGAGCTCTGCTTCCTCACTAACGTAATTGGCACCGTATTGTGACTCTTCTTCCCAAACCTAAGCAGATAAACTCATCCCTACCTGGGATTCTTTTTTTTTTTTTTTTTTTTTTTTTTTGGATTCTTAACCTAGGGGATTTTTTGTTCTTTTTTTCATTATCTGTAAAAAGTCACAGTGTAATATGTGGGAACATAGAAACATGTTGATATATTTCCACAACCATCTTGGGTGCTTTTGAGAACCACTCACTCATTTTTAAACCATGTTCCTGCCTAAATTAGTCTGGCTCTCCCCCAGGTCCATTTCTTTACAGGATATTGCAAATTTATTACAAAAGCACTTGCTAGTTGAGCCATTTATGGGCCTAATAAAGTCACTTAAGAGAAAATTAATCTGTATTGAGTGACTTCATCAGGCACAGAACCATCTAGGAGAGTAACACATGCTGGATGGGAAGCCAAGGACAGAGTCTGCAGTAGAAATTATGGCAGACACCTTGGGCATGGTGTCAGGGTAACTGTTACTACCCTCACCCCCAGAGCCGGGGTGGGGGTCAACATGGCATGGTATGCTCTGGTTTCGATGCTGGTCCTCCTACTCTAAACACTTAGCAATTATATATAAAGTATTTTTAAAGTACATTTTAAAGATAGCAAAACAATTAAACCTGTACGCACATGCATGCACATAGAGTTGAAATAAATATCTGTGTACAAGAAAACTGAACAGAAATATAACACAGAAAGATGTTGAAGCTGTGAACCTAGTGAGCTCTGGAGTAGAAAGAGACAGGCAAGAAAACTCCACAGCAATGTGGAATAAAGGCGCCCTTGGTGGTGGAGCCCAGACTCAGCTCATTGGTTAAGGAGGAATGGGACAAGGCATTCCTGTTTGAAAACAATTGCATCTCCTACTTGAGGTTAGGGCTTGTGCAAATGTGCATCTAGAAAAATAGGAGCACACAGGTATGACCAGGATTTAGGGCCTTTTGCCTGTTGGCTCAGAGACAGAGTTGGCAACATCCTAATACCATCATGAGTCAGGGGTCCAGAGTCACCAACATAAGACCTGGTTGTCAGCTGGAACCAAGAGAGCTAAATGGAACTACTAAAAATGCCTAAACAGGAGGAAAAAGTAATCAGAGAAATAAAAGGAACAAGAAGAGAGAAAGGTTATGTGATACACCCCAAAAATACGCTGCACAATTAAATTCTGAAACATTCAAAGACAATTAGCACTGAGAAAAAAAGCAAAAAAAAAAAAACAAACAAAATCAAGACTGAGAACACCTTCATTCCAGGTTAAATGTAAATAGTGGGAGAATCTGAAGGTGAATTTAAAATAGAAATTGTTATACTCCACAAGGGAAAATGAAGAAAATAAGAAAGAGCCATTGAATTGTGAAACAAAATGACATAAAAATAAAATGAGAACAGGTAGGTGCAAAAAGGAACCAATAAAAAGTCCTAGCAATAAAAATCATAATATTTGAATTTAAAAGCTTAATAGGCAAGATTAACTCTATGTGTATAGCAATAGAGATTAGTAAATTGAAAGATGATATAAGGAACTTAGTCAAAATGCAACATAAAAGATTAGGAAGGGGAAAAAAAAAAAAAAAAAAGCATAAAACAGCAGTTAACGGCCAGGGATCTAGTTCAGTGGCAGGGCACTTGTCGCTCCAGCACCATAAAAAATAGCAGTTAAGAGCTGTGAAAACAACGTCTGACAGTGCCAGTCCTACAGGTAACCCACTACTAGTGTGAACTACTGGACTATCTTGGATTATTTTGCTGAATTCATGCACCTACAATATTTAAATGGCAACGGAATACCCATCTCTGACAAAACTAAACAAAAAAAAGGGGATACAAAGAAAGGGTCATTTTGTATCTGTATGTACAAAATAGTTAGGATAGATACATAGCTACTTTCTCTTAATTCAAGGAGAAGAAAGATTTGTACCAATAGTGTTTGGACAGGATATCCTGTCTGTGTCTTGTACTATGGATAACCACTAAGAAAGTAACAATGTACAATGTATTAATTACTGAAACTGTCTTATTAAAAATATATATAATAAAAAAGAGGCTGATACATCCAAACCCTCAGTTAATGAAAGTATTTAAAACTATGAAGAAATCCTGCATATAAGGGATCTGAAGACTTCCGAGATGAACAAAATGGATAGTGACAAAAGTAGGAACTGCAGAGGCTTCAAATCTGGAAGGTATTTTGGTCTGTTGGTACAAAATTATTTTAAGGATTTGAATGTATACAGTGAGGGATTTTTGCCTGTTAGCTTTATTTAAAATTTTACATTATGTTAAATATAAATAAAAGCATAGTTTAAAAAAATAAAAAAATGAAATATCTGCAAGACAGTAAAAAAAGATACAGACTGAGAACTTTTCAAAATGAAGAAAATGCCATATATTTTCAAAATAAAAAGTTACATACCATGCAGAACACTTAAAATGAAACTATAACAAGAATCATTGTGACTGGGTAGATAGCTCAGTGGCATAAGTTCCTGCCTGGTAAGTGCAAGGTCCTGAGTTTGGTCCCTGATACCGCAAAAAGAGAAAAAAAAAAAAAATAACACCGTGTACTGAAGATGCCAAATACTGAAGATGAGGAGAAAGGCTGAGGATGGGCAGAGAACAGACAGGGAGACCAACTCCTAGCCACAGTGGGGGATAGAAGAAGCAGAGTAATGTTTCCAGAGCCCTGGGGCAAACACCATCAACCAAGAATTCTATACCCAGGTGAACTATCATTCACAACAGGGTAAAATAGAACATTTTCAGGCCAAAAGGGCAGATGTGTTTCCATTCACATGGTCTGAAAAAGCAAAACATTCCAACATTTCTTCACTGCTTATTAAAGAGAACTTTAAGTACTGAATAAATCAGATGCCATGAAATTGAATTCAAACATAATTAGCTTTTCTTTTTTTTTTTTTTTAATTTTAGGGAAAGGTTTACAGGGTGTTCAGGGTCTCACTACAAAATCAGACTCATAGCGATCTGCCTATTTACAGCCTCCCAAGATCAGGGATTACAGGTACACACCACCACACCCAGTCTCAATTGCCTTCTCAGTGCCCCTGGGGGGTGGGGCTGGTACAGCCATGATCAAACCCTGGCCCCTGTGCCTGCTTGCAGGTGCTTTAATCTACTGAGCTATTTGGCCAGTTCCACAAATGGCAATTTTGTTTCTTTAGTAATTAAAAGAGGAGTTCGATTCCTCAGCCTGTCCTGCTCAACCTGCCCCCGAGGGTGCATTGAGGATTGAGACTGGGGTAGTGGCATGGGCCTATAATCCCATTGTTTGGGAAGCTGAAAAACAGGAAGAGTCACTACAAATCCAATCTGTGTAGTGAGACCCTGTAGACCTGTACTAAATACATTTTTAAAAAGTAATTAAAAGATTTCAAGGAAAGACTTAGCATGTCTTCAGTTCTCAGTTCCTATTGTCCTGTAACACATGCTATTCATTTTAAAAACAGTTTGTGGCCTGGTGTGGTGACACCTGTAATCCCAGCAGCTGGGAGGCTGAGGCAGGAGGATCGCTACAGGTCTGAGCTACATAGTGAGACCGTGTACTAAATTAAAAAAATTTAATAAATTAGTAAAAATTTAAATAAGAAAATGAAAACAATTTGTGTTACTACACTGTAATATTATTTCTGCATTTTTTGAAGTTTGTAGTTTTTCACAGCATTTTAAAAATTTGTAAACTTCAGACTTCACTAAACAGGATTCTTGCTCCATTTGAGATAATATTACTTTGTATTTTTATCAAGTAAAAAACCTTCTGGAAAAAAAATGAAAGGAAAGATCAAAAATCACCATAAAGAATCAATATGCCATAGCTTGCCTGGCAAGCACAAGGGCCTGACTGAGTTCAGCCCCTGGTTCCGCCAAAAAAACATAAATGAAAGAACCAATGTGCCATGTAATATGGAGTATTTTAAAGAACAATAAGGATTGCAAAAGGCATACTCTATTTCATTTGAAGTCATTTGAGACTTATTTTTAACAGTGGAAAAAATGTTGCTGTACACAGGGTTTCCTTCACCCACCTCCTCCAACTCTGAATGTCTTCCTCAGTTACAGGAAGACCAGGAAACTGACCAAACTAATCTTTGTTTTCCTGTAGTAAGCATTGATCATAATGTCCTGCCTGATTTCCAAAACTTTAAGGCACCATTTTAAATTGACAGGGAAAGTATTAATAAAAGGGATTCCAGGACAAATGAAAATTCCTACACTGCACGTGAGGGCAGGGTACAGAACTCTGATCTGGGGCAACAACTCAGGGCCACCTCACTTCTGGAAGGATTGCAGCCTTAGGAAAAATAAAAGGTTAAAATGAAAGGCTTGTTCTGCCAGATAGGGTGGTTCTCTTTTGGGGACTCTGGTCCTGGGTAGCACCCTCAGAGATTCTTATTGTGAAGGCAGAAAGTGGCATGGATTCACATTTAAAAAAAAAAAAAATCTGACACAAAGACAACAGACTGGGAAGCTCCCAAAAACTGACAGAGAAAGGGAAAGATGAAGATAAAATGAGGCCCAGAGGGAATCTGAACACAAGACCTCGGGCCAGCCATCTGGGGAGAGGTCAAGGTCAGAGCCAGGACTATTCCAATTAATGAATTAAAGATAAACAGACAACGACTCTAGGCTCTCGCATCTGTTCCAGTTGTGCTGGTAACTAGCGCTGAGACCTAGAGGCGGAAGGCAGATTATATTTCTCTCTAAACCTCAGTTTCCTCATCTGTAAAATAGGTCACATTAGTTCCTGCCATATCTAATGCTCTCTGGTTCTATGAGTTCAAATAATGGGGGCTTGCAATTAATTTAATGTTGAAGCATTCTTTGTAAGAAGAGCTCCCTCTTACTGGGAAAGTGCAGGCCAGGGAAACGCCCAGGGCAGTTCCTGTCTGGGGACTAACTGCTTCACAGAATTAGGGCTAAGGAAACAGATTCAGGGTGTTACACCCACCTGCCTGCACAGCCACGTGTTCACCTTGCTGTTTCAAAACTTATTCCCTAGTAAACAACTTAACCAAATGAATCCGGCAAAGGATGAAGACCGAAAGCTACTGTGTTCCTCTAATTACAAATTACCTTGGCAATCGCACAAGCAATTTAATATAAAAACAGGTTACAGCGGAGAACAAGCACAAAATTTGATTCCTAAGCTAAAACTCTCTGAGTCTGCTCTAAACTACAAGCCTGGAAGACACAGGGAAGGCCCAGAAAGAATGATGTGAAGGGTGGCCAGCAAGAGTACAGAACAGCACACTCTTCAGAGATCAACTTGACTAGTCCTCCTCAGGCTGTTAACTAGTCCTCCTATGGAAATGAGCTTTTCTGTAAAAACACCCTTTTGTGAAGCGGAGATTCTTCCTGCCGTGTGAATGCGGCACTATTGCTCGAGACCAGAGCCCGGCACTCACCTCTCACATGTAGAGCAGGAAAGTTTATTTGTTCTGGAATTCCTTTTATCAACACTTAGGTTACTCACGCACTGTGGGCTCCAAACAGTCTTTTTCAAGCAACTGTCTGTGAACACCCAGAGTGGCTTGCCCCTAAAATAAGGTGTTAATCGGTCTCTTGGTAATTCCCAATCCAAGCACAATAAACTGTAATATTTCTTTTTAACTGTGGAGATTTCACCCTCACTGCCTGTCTAGAGCACTGAGACTGTCCTATCTGGGTTTGTTTCTTCATTTTGAGCTTCTTTTCAGCTTATGTTTAAGGTAAGAATAAAGGGAAAAGAAAGTAGTGAGAAGTAGAGTGGATCTTTCTCTCTCTTCATCTGACAGTAATTATAGGGTATTAAAGCCCAGGGCAAACCAGGCTTTCCAATGTCTTCAAGAAGAGCTGACTTAGGAGGAAAGCTTGTCTTTTCTGAAATCTTCCTCATGAGTGCAGGGATCTCCCATTAAATAATAAACACCTCTGAGTGTCTCTGGCCCCAGAGCCAGCTAACTGCCGCCCAGTTTCCCTGGGTGTTGGCTGTGTATTTATTTGGGGCAGGGAGCCAGCCAACCAATTACTAACACTGATCCTTTTCATTATCTTTATTTTCATCTCCTACTTCTGTCCTACATGTTCTCAGATCAGATTCTAGAGCCTTGGAACCCTTTCCCCACCACTGAAAGAGAATTTTCCTAATATGTAAGTGAAGTTGGCCAAACTGCAGAGTGGAAGCAGGAAAGGTGGGACCAATGCTGGCACGGGACACACAGGGACAGCACACCGCAGGCTTCCCCGCTCCCACCTCTCCCTCTTTGGTGGTGCTACCGATGCCATTATTTCAGAGCAAGCAAAGGATAAGGCCTCCGCTTTAGTGCAAACAGGAATCTGACCTGTGATTTATGGCAATATTTCTGTGGCTTTCTTGGTTGAGTAAATGGCCCCAGAACAATGCAATTTCTAAATTCTTTTTCTGAAGTTCTTGTTCTTTGCTTGCAAGCAAAATAGGAACAGAGACTTAGAGGCCAGGATTCCACTGAGAGGTGACAGTCTTGTTCTCAGATTGTCCATGGGAGACACGGTACTGACACACACTCAGGAGGCCACTCCGGGGCCATGTGTGCTTCCTGGTGGGACTGCTTGCCAGGTTGCCTCTCGTGGGACTGGCTGGATCCTTTGGAGTAAAGGTCAGGAGACAGGATATGGGCTTATATCACTGTCTGAACTAGGAGCAGAGGCCAAGCCAGCCCTCCTCTGAAAACTAGCTGCTCAGACATTACTTCACATCTCAGTAGAGTGATGCAATGAACGCTCCGCTGTGAGTTCTGTTAAACAGCTCAGTGTTTGGTTTTCCATCCTCAGGGATATTCTTGTCATGGAGCCAAAGGCTTCATCAAAGGCACTGAGCAAAGATTCTATAATAGCTATTTTTGTTATTGATAGCAATAGTAATGATTATGAGCTCCCTATACCAAGCATTCTGCAAATGCCAATAAAGAAAAAAGGCACCACCTTCCTAATAGTTCACCTCCCCAAATTATTTTAAGTACCTCTGTCAATCATTCAACAAATCCTCATGAAATAGTTTTTATGGGCATAGAAATAGGCAGGGTGCTCAGTTTGTTAGGCGGATGATGAAGTCAACCCATCCCTACCCTCAAGGAACTTTCAAGACAGCATGAAAACGAGTCAGAGCTGGGTCCCACGGTGGGACCAGGAGTGGGTGGAAGGCAGGTCTGTTTCCAGCTGAGGAGGGACAATCCCATGGACTCCTTCTGTGTCTCTTGTTCTCAGGGCTGGGTCAGTTATCTCTGCCACTATAATTCAAGGATCCCCCTGGTGTTGTCAGCTTATCTCTTCCCCGTAGCATGAGGTAGTTGATTAGTATTTTACACCAAGTTTCACGTAGTAGAGTCTTTATGTTACTTCCACTATGGTAAGTGGAAAAAAAAAAAAATAGAGCAAGGACCTCTGAAGTAGTTCAGAATGATATCTAGTAATTAGCTTTATTAGTCACTCAAGATCTGATACCCACTCAAAATCTAGTGAAAATCCTACCAGAAAAACCAAAGCCTACAGCTGTCCTCATTTCTTACCGTAATTACCCTTCCTTGTGCACACAATTTACCCTCAACACACTTCTAACTACCTCTCCCCAGCAGCTAAACACCACCTGCCAGAACCTCCTCTGACCCCTCAGCCTCCGCACCTCTCACCCACTGCTTTTCTGACAACAGCCTGTTTGTTCTACTTGTACAATGTAGCCAAACTTATAATTGTCTTATTATTAGTCTTCCCCATAAGATTAGAAATGCCACAAGGGATGGGAGTGTTTTCTGTCTTGCTCACAGTGTCATACCCAGAGCTCAGTCAATGGCCAGCATAAATACTGAATAAATGAGTAAATTAATGAGCAGTGCACAGGGACTGTAGGCAAATCCTTACCACTCCGTAGACCACCGTTACCACATCAGTACAATAATTCAAACCAAGAATTCAAATTGAGTATTTTATGTCTCTAGGTCTTAGTGAAATCAGAACTTTATTTTTTTCACCAGAAAATCTTGAGTTGGGCTGGCAAGATAGCTCAGCGGTCTAGAGCGCCTCCCAGGGACCGCGGTTTGAGCCCCAGCACCACATGCCATGCCAGCCCCTCCCCGCAGGGCCGGCTGAGCTCACACCCCACCCCCGCGAAAAAAGAATCCGTGATGTGTAGCGAGACACTATAATAAATAAAGGAATTAAAAAAAAAAATCTTGAGTATCTCTGATTTAAAGGCAGTTTTCTAGTAAAGAGATAAAATAGGCAAAGGAGGGGCTGGCAAGATAGTTCAGGGGACTAAAGCACCTGCTTAAGAAAACTTAGGCAAACGCAGGGACCTCAGATCCCCAGCACCACATGCCAGCCACAGAGTCCTGGTGTAGTGGCGCACGCCTGTAATCCCAGCACTGGGCAGGCTGAAAGCAGGAGGATCACTGTGAGTCCGAGCTGTGTAGTGAGACTCTGTAACAACCAAATACATTTTTTTTTTAAAAAAAGGCAAAGGATGGAAAGATTTGAGGCATTCTTACCCTAGATGTATTTTGTGTTTGCCGAGAAGCCGGGAGCTGAGAGAGCGGCTCCTCCACACCTAGAGGTGACAGAGGTCCTGGCATTTGCCCTGCCACCAGAGGGTACTGACAAGACGGAGCTTACAGAATCTTTGGTGATGGAGCCAAGATGCCCATTCTCTGCCTGCCTCCTGCACAGCCTTGGCAGTCATGAGTGGGTGGTCCAAACCTCTGCTTCTAAGCCACCTCAGACCCAAACCAACCCCACGTTAGCTTCAAACACTGAGACCAGAGGGGCTGGCTGGGTCAGAGATGCCCGTAAATACAGTGGCTTTTCTCCTTTAATCAGCAGGAAATACAAGCTCCTGTTCAGAATGAAAAAGGGGAAACAGCACTGAAAGTAATTTATGTGTGAAGCTATGTAGTCGACGCACATGCGAAGTACATCAGTGGTGTCATTCTAATTCATAGCAGACCCGGTTCCAAATTAAAGAGAAAACTCAGTGTTACTCTGTTTCCTGTTAGCAAAGAACACGGGGTTATGTTTTTTAAAACATCCTCTGGATTTTCCAAAGTGTTGATAAGGCTTGGAATCCTGCACTTCTCATGAGAAGAACTCAAATCTTCTAATTGAAAGTTTTGTTCTCACAGTCAAATCTTGAACCTGTGCCCTTTGGCTTCACTTCTGGTTTAGTTCATTCATTCTGATCTTTCTCCAGAAGATAAAATGAGTGTGGGGTGGAACCATTAGCGGAAGCCCATTAATTACTAGTTCTGGTTGTGAAAGGAGAATTACTTTGCTGAAACGCTCTCCCTCAGACCTGTAGTGTGTGTCTGTGTCCCCCGCACCTCGCACAGGCCAGGGCCCACCTGGCAGTCAGTGAGTGTGTGGTGAACTGAAGCCTTCCCGGATGACTCACTGTTGCTCTTCTCCAGGGCCGACCAGGTGGACCAAGTGGCTGATTCAATAGCTCAGGTTGAAACTCAGATTGTATCTAACAACAGGAAGCTGAAAATAGACGTGACGTTGGATGACTTGGTACTTCTCATGGTTTTAAGCAGATAAGTCAGATCCTAGCGTTTTGGAGGACTGCCCAAGATCTGCTTTCCATATAAGCAGACTATAAAATGCAAATGAGGGCCATGAGGAACCACCTGCTTATTTCCCTGGGGCACATCTCCTATTTCCCAAACTGAAATACTTGTCTGCCCACAAGGTCTGAATATTTGGAACTGGGGTTGTCCCAGAAATCTAGGCCATAGGAGCAGAATGTGAAGCCTGGAGTCAAAGAGAAATTTTCTAAATCCAAACCCTTTATAGAATTTCTGCTGCCTCGATGCAGCCATACAGACACAGGCGACTCCCAAAGCTCACAGACCTGGAAAGCACCAATGCAGAATTAGACTTTGTTTGAGACATTATCTTTCTGTATTTCCCAAACTGGTCTTGAATTCCTGGGCTCAAGATCCTCCCGCCTCAACCTCCCTCCCACTGAGATCTACAGGCCCATGCTACCGTGCCAGGCAGCCAAACATATTTTATAGAACGTAAGTATAGGGGGGCCTGCCCATTAGCTCAGTTGTTTAAGTGCCTGGTGAAGCAAAGCAGTCAGGCTCAGGATTCTGTGGTTCAATCCCCAGATCCTCATGCCTAACCAGACCTGCCCTGAAAGCATCCTGCACCAGCACCCCCCCAAAAAAAAAAATCCATCTCAACTTTAAAAAAAAATTTAAATAAATAAATAAGGGCTGGGGAGATAGTTCAGTTGAATAAGTGCTTACCTGGCAAGTAGAAGGGCCTGAGTTCAATTCCTGGTTCTGCAAAATAAAGAAGGGAAGGAAGGAAGGAAGGAAGGAAGGAAGGAAGGAAGGAAGGAAGGAAGGAAGGAAGGAAGGCAGGCAGGCAGGCAGGCAGGCAGGCAGGCAGGCAGACAGAAAGTATTGGAAATTGGCTTTGAATACTTCTGAGGCCTTCAGAGGCCTCGTGGAAATTTCCAGAAGGGAAACGGTGCAGGCACCCCTGTGCTGCCAGGACTATCAGTGCTCACACTCAGTTGTGCACTGCAAGCTCTGGTTTAGCTGCTAAGCAAGCCCCCTGTGTGTGGAAAGCTTTGTGGGGCGGTTAAGAAGGTGGGAAAGGCAGCTTGCGACCAAGCAGCCGTGGCCAGGAGGGCCTGGGGGCATTCCAATAGAGAGTCTCAGCTGTGTTCCCCACTTCCAGAAGGCTTGGACATTAACCTAGGGGAGCATGGGACGCTGAGGGGAAGCCCCTCTCTCAAAAGAAGGACCTTCCTGCAGCCCATACAGCTTTTCATGGTTGCAGGCCACCCCCACACCTGGTGCCTTTCCAATGTGGGTGTGCTCTCTGGGCGCTTCAGGTGCTGCCCTAACAGAAAACAGACCCAGAGAAGATATAAGGGGTGAAATTTGAATAGTGCAGCTTCCCTGCTCTTGGGAACTAAAAGAATTTTCTAGAAAAAAAGAAAAAGACGAAGATGAATGCTGTGGCAAGCAGAAACCCTCTGGGATGATCTGTAGTGTGAACCATGCTGGGTGTGCTGTGTTCACAAATCAGAGCCAAACTGAGTCTGTGTGCTGGGAATCTTCTCTAAAATCCCTACCTTGAGTGAGTGCAGGAATATTTTTGCCTAAGAGCAACACCCTTGAGTAGCTGTTTTCCTGTGACCAACTCATGTGATGTCAGTTTTCTTTACAGAAACAGAAAGAAACGTCCTTTAGAGTTGTAAGAAAAATAAAAGCTGGGCATGGGGGAATATATCTGTAATCCTGGTGCTCTGGGAGGCTGAGTCAGGAGAACTGAATGCTCAGGCTTAGCCTGGGAAATTGATTAATTCATTTTTATTAGTACATGTTTGTGACCAACATATTGCATTCTAGCCTTGGAAACTTAATAACTTAGAATGACCCTGTCCCAATTTTTTTATTATTACTATTTTAAAGACCTGACCCAGTTCAAAGTCCCTGGGTTCAGTGATTAGCAGTGGATAGAGAAATAAATAAATGGAGCATAAGTTACAGTTCCTGTCTAGATGCCTTCCCAAAGATAGAGGGTTAGAAAGAGCTCCAGTCATCTGTTTTGCTTCTGGCCACCACCTACTTTGTCCTCTGCAATGCCTGCCTGCCTCGGAGCAAAGAGATTATGGACTTAAACCTCTACGGCTGTGAGCTAAACAAACCATTACTTCAACTTTGGTTGTTGGGTATTTTGTCTTGGCAATGAAGAAATTTGGTACCAGCATTTGGTACCAGAGATGTGAGGTGGTTGTAGTGACTATGCCTGATCATGAGGTTTAGAAGCTTTTGGGGCTGGTAGGTGGAAAGGTTCAAAGACGAAGTACAGCTGGAATGTCTTAGGCATTTGAATGGGAGGTTCTGGTCAGAGCTCAGAACAGTAGCAGATAGAAATGCTATTAGTAAAGAAAGACCAGAGAGAGAAAGTAACTAAGATAGGGTAGCTCAGGACGCACTCTGGGCAGAGGGGAGGAGATAAAAGAAGGGAAAGGGGAAGTGGAGGAAGGAATAAAAGAACAGAGAAAGGGAAGGGAGATGGAGGAGGTGCGATGTACTAGATCCGGAGCCCACCACGTGATGGACCGGTCCCTCTCCCTAAGTAGCAGCAGTAATGTGCTATGGAAGGAATTTTACTGGGTGACAGGGAGCCTTGCTTGCCCTCCTGGAACCACTATGGCACCCCCTTCCTCACCACTGTGAGAACGAAGGAGCCAGCCTCCCCACCCACCATCCAGCACAGAGCTGGAGGGAGCCTTTCCCTGTGAGTCCCCCCCAGAAGTGCCCCCTTTTCCCCTCAAATTCACCTGCAAGGCCCTGTGAGGTCTGCAGGCAGGCACATTCCTAAAGAGCTTGAGTGCTTCCTGGACAGTAGATGCCTAATTAACAGGTTTCTATAATTCTCCCGCTCTCACTTAAAAGCAGAGCCAGGTCTTTGTCCCCACCTAATTGGCTCTTTCCACCCCTCACACCCCAACCCCAGGGCCTCTGCAGCTCCTGCTGTGAACAATAGAAAGAGGAAAAATGTTTCCAGGATTAGTCTCATAAATCTCTCCCAGGCTTCCCTGGAGATTCTGCACCTCGAGAAAGCAGGGAGGGGTAGTCCTAGGAGGTCCTTCTCAATTCATTAGCACACTTCTGAGGTGCGCACCTAAGTCATCTAAAAATGATCCAACCGAGTGGAAAGGTAGGGTTTCCAGCAGATTGCCAACTCATTCAAAGGATTCGGTGCAGTCCTGGGCCCTAGTATCCAACCATAAAGCCAGCAGCCCACGAGAGTCATTTCCTGACTCCCTGAGGTCATCATCGTCCCCCACCCACCTACCCACCCACCTAGCACATTCTTATAGAGCAATACTGTCCTTGGCGAGAAGCTCCAAGCTCCTGAAAACAGGGTTTACGGAGGAAAATCCCCTGTGTTGTTGTTGGCTTTGTCTGTGCCTAAAAACAGAAAAGTCACATAGCCTTTCTGCTCTTTATAGAGCAGTTCTTGGAAAAGCTACCTCTCCCTCATCAGGGACCCATGAATGTCATCAAACCAACAAGTCAGCCTTCAGATTTCCACATGTGTGTTCCCCATTTAGGCAAAGAACTTTGCCCCATTCTGCTTTGTCCTCCTCCATATAGAAAAGATCTCATATCACTTCCTCTTTGTATCCCTACCTGGTGTCAGTCCCTTATTACTGTTTACCTGGGTGAGCCCCCATTTATTAACAGTAGGGTTACCATGCATTGAATGTCAATCGTGTTGGCCAGTGTGACAAGGGTTTGACATGTATTTGCTCATTTAGGACAGATGATGCTGACCACCAAGAAAATGTTTTTAAAGCCTGTTCATAAAGGTGGGAAAAAAATACAGACCACTGCTCAAATCACGCCACTAGAAAGTGCATGTAGGGGTTCAAATCCTGTTGTCTGCCCCCTGCATTCGTTTACAGTTGCTTCATGAAAGCACAGCCAGCCAGATGTGTGATTCCACGCAAGTGCTTCAGAATCCAAAGGACATCTTCGCTGTCACCTTAGGGACCTTCTTTAGATGAATGCAACCCTGACAGTCTGTGCTCAAAAAGGCACCATGCAAAAGGAATTTGGGACTGTCTGAAATCTTGAGGCTGGGAACATGGCTGGTCACTTACCACACAGTGGGTGATAAATAGGTGGCTGGATAAGTGCTACTGATGATGAAAGAGAGTCCCTAGATAGTGGAGAGGCTAGTGGACGGTACCCACAGCATGGAAACTGGAGCCATCAGACACAAGGACAAAGCAGACCCAGAGACTCTGGTAACACAGGATGGACAGCACAGGAGCTTATTGATGAAAGGGGTTTTTCAAGCATTGGACCCAATTATGAGTTCAATCCCCGGTTCCACAAAAAAAGAAAGCACTGGACCTAATTAGAAGCATCTTGGTCTTAACATTTCTAGTCCCCTCTTAATTTTCTCCCCAATTGAGTATATCCATCCATCCCAAAATCTAGAGGGCTTTGTTCAAGCACTGTGAAAGACACAGGAATATTAGACACGATCCCTGACCTGTATTGCCTGCTCACCTGTTCTCGGTTGTAAAGGTAGAAATATACCTGTTAAAACAGAATGAAAATATTTTGGACACCATGCCCACTCAAGGTGTCACAGACAACTTGGACTTCACCTGTCCAAAAAGACCCTTAGTATCCCAGGCTCTTGACCTGTGCTTCTCAGTCTCCTCCAGCCTCCATCAAGGTCCAATTGGTCCCAGCCACTCCATGAAGCCTGCCTGCCTCCCTCCCACCCCTGGTCCCTCTGTCCCCTCTGAAGTGCTTCTTCTAGCCTGCGCCCCACCCTTGCCAGATCTCCCTGTTCTCTGCCCCAGCTGGGTCCCCATTCTCCCCTAGGCCTTCGATTCTTGGCAGTCCTTCTCTCCCCAGTAGCACCAGCTTTGTCTCCAAACACCACTTGGGCTGCTGCCTGCTGCAGTCCCGACCCTCTGCTCCCATGGGGCCGTGTGTGTCACTGCTATGCTTTGTCCATGAGGCAGACTGTCTTGGTTACTTTCTTCTTATTGCTGGGACAAAATACCCAGTGCCCAGAACTAAGGAAGGACAATTTTCTATAACTGAGAGTTTGTGGGAGCTCTAGTCTCTACTTGGCTGGCTCCAAGGCAGAGTGGCACATGGCAGAGGACAGCAATTCAGGGCACCAGCAAGAGAAAAAAATGAAGAAGCAGTAAGAAAGAGCCTCTTTCCCTCCCATACATTGTATGTGGGCTACCCACGCTAGGGTGGGCGTAGCACCCCCACCCATAATCCCAGCATTGGACCATAATTAATTATAAGCTCTAGAAGTCACCCCATGACTGCGTGAGGCTTTGGGGGGACAGCTAGACATGAACTATAACACAGCCACAAATCAAAGCCTATCGTGCCTTGGCACTAAATACTCAAACATCTTCTCACCACTGTTAAACTTCTTACCCAAGGTTACAAGGCCATGCCACTTTCTTAATCCCCACCACACTTAGCCATCAGGTCTTCTTTCTGGGGACAGTCAACCAGGTATTTTCTTCACCTAAAAAATTCTTACCAAGATCGCCCAAGGGGTGACATTTCTTAAGACTCAGCAGTGAGCTTAACTGGTACCTCTCCAGAAAATCCCCTTTCCACACATTCAAATCAACCATTGTTGAATCTTGATCATAGCACTTAGGACTAGATTTTTTCTTCATTATTTATTTATTAGGTCTCTCTCTCTCATCTGTCTCTGTCTCATATAAACTTTACTACATGCCTAGATCCACATTGTTTCTCCAGCACCTATGTATGAATGCACTAATATTTGCTGAATGAATTTACCAAGCATGAATTTTTCTAGTGAGGAAATGGTACTATTAATGTGAAAATTCTGGAGTATTTCAGAGAAGAAAGCAGTGTGCTGCGCCAGGGGGCCCACATGGCAAAGCAAAGACAAGCTGAGCTGAAGAGAAGAAAGATCAGGATTCAAGTAGTGGTCTATGGCCATACGACCCTGAACATGCCTGATCTTGTCTGAGCTGGGAAGGGAGGCAGGGTGGAGCCTGGTTAGTACTTGGATGGGAGGATTCAAGCAATGAAAGGCGTGAGGCCATACATTTCTATCCAATGATCTATACCCACAGCAGGTTCTCTGAGAAAGTGGTCAGGCCATGACACAAAGTGGTCAGGCCAGGCAGCCAAGTGCAAAGGCAGATCCAAAGCCACCACTACAGAAGGACCACAGGACATCACATTCCCTCAGCCTTGAGATGATGAACTAAAAGCTCTCTGCAGCTGACATGGAAATGGCATGAGAAAAGAAAGGGAAAATGTGAGAGACACTGTAGAGAAGAAACAAACAGGCAGCAGGCTATGTAGATATAACCAAATCAAGGGGGGCAGAAGTTAAAAGTGGAAAGAGGAATCAAATATTAGTTTGAAAACTAGAAGTCAAAGACAAGCTAGAAATAGAGGGAAAACTGGGAAGTAGGTGATCCAGTTAGTAGAGTTGGTACTGAGAAGGTGGTAGGGGCTTCGAGTGGAACTGTAAGAAGCCACAGGCATAGCACTGAAAATGGAACTAGAAACAGAGATGATGTGCACAGTAGGCAGCAGAGAGAATGTGGTGGTATCCCTATGAGAGCAAGGATTGGGAAGAAGTTTCCAGACTCCCTCTCTTCAGCTCCCACCCTCCATCTGCAGAAAGAGTACACTTGCTATCCTGATTCCAGGTACAGGTAAAAATTTCAAGCACCAAGAATTTGGAAGTCCTCCTAAACACTTGAGCACCAAGCAGGAGCACAAGGAATGCAGGTGTCTAGGCAGGAAGTCAACAGCCCGAATGCCCAGATTCGGACACACGTATAGGACAGGGAGAGAGCAACAGAGATGAGATGAGGAAGAAATGAGTCTCTGCCCTGCTGGCAGGCCAGATAGAAGGCCAGGAAGGCAACAAGGGTGGGCAACCCATTGGTCAAAGGATAATGAGGAGACTCAGGGTGATAAAAGCCAAGCAGGAAAGAGGCGAACCTGCAAGAGAGCAGATCTGACCAGAATGCCTTGTGGTGCAAGGATACGGAAGAACACAGAGCCTAAGAAACATTTCTGGGGCTTTCCAGTTAATGAATCCACAGCATGAGTTGAGAACGGCTTTCATCCAGTGGCAGGGTCAAAACCAGAGTGCTTGGGCTTACGGGAAAGAAATAACCACGGGTTCAAAGAATCAGTTCGAGAGAAAGAATTGCAATAACTAATTTTGGTTTTGCTGTTCTGTGAGGCAGTGAACAAGGTCACTGGCTGACAGGAAATAGAACTGGGGCCGAAGAACAGAGATGCAGTAGCAGAGCTGCCATGGAAATCGTGCTGGAGAATAAGTTCTTGGATGTGATGGTTTTGAGAGCAGTGGAAAATGCCAGATGTTGAGCAATGAGTTCAGTGAGCAAACCCTTAGTGAGCACTTTCCTTATCCTAGGCACTGTCTTAGCCAAGGAAATGTGGGCTTAGACACGATGGAGCTCATGCCCCAGCATAGCTCGCAGGGGCAGCCAGGGTGGGCCTACGATGCCACCACTGCTCATCTGCTGTCCTCAGTCACTGGTGACACAGCTCACCTCCCATCATGCCATTCACACTTGACACTGTTCCTTTTAGTGTGGGAAATTCATCCTCCTGATGCCAAAAAGAACTGAGGCTAAGGACAGACCAGAGGACTCGAGGGCTCCATGGCTGGTTGCCACAGAGCAGACATGAGGGCCCTGGGTGCTGGGATGTGTGCTGGGTACACGCGTGGGAGACCCCTCGGTGGGCGGGGGCTTGCTAGGATGCTACATGAGGGACTCTCTGGGTTCCATCCCTGTAACACACACACACACACACACACACACATATGTACACACACTCAGGCACACAGTGAGGACTCTGTTGTCTGGATTCAAGTGCTAATGCTTCTCACAAGCAAACAACTAGATGGGTTTGGGTTTTGTTTTTATTGTCTTTTGTTTTGTTTTGTTTTATTTTGCATCTGTGCATTAATTTCCTTTGCTCAGGCTCAGCCTCACCACGAGAATGGCTGAGTTTGAGACAAACTGTTTTACTCAGCTTTGGAATCAAATGTACCCAAAAATGATGCCCGCTAATTATGTACGGATGATCATTAAATAGTATGCTGATTTGTTCTTTTTGTGTTGGGGGGGGGAGTGTGGAACTGAGGACTGAACTCAGGACCTTGCACTTTCCAGGCAGGTGTTTATTCTACTAAGCTATCTCCCCATCCCCAAGGATTTTTTTTAGGGGGCTGGCTCAGGATGCCTTAAGGGCAGGCCTGATAAGGCATGAGGATCTGGGGAGGAGAACCACAGTATCCTGAGCCTGACTGAATTTGCATAAGCAGGCACTTAAACAACTGAGCCAACCAGCAGGCCCCCTGTTTGTTCTATTATTTCTTTGTGTGTGTGTGGCTGGCACTGCATGTGGTGCTGGGGATCAAACCACAGTCCCTGCGCTTTCCTAAGCTTGCCTAAGCAGGGGCTTTAGACTGCTAAGCTATCTTGCTGGCCCCTCATATTATTTCATTTGTTTGTTGTTATATCATTTCAAACCTTCATGATCCTGTATATTCAACAGGATTTCATTGTTCCCTGAACTCTAAGTGGCTTAAAACTCCCAACCCTAAAAATCCATGAAAATTCAAATCCTTCTTATTTCCATGAGTTCAGAGTTTTCCAGTCCAATCTCCAGACATCTATTTCTGAATTCACATTGCTGTCTTCTGTGTGGATATGAAAAACCCCAGCCCCCTTCCCTTATTTCCATACCAGTCTGGTGAGATCAGCCAAAGAGTGGTATCCGAGGATGTTCAGAGAAAGCCCATCAGATAAGGCCCAGCTCCAGGCTCCTCTCCGTCTTTCTCCTCCAAGCTCCTGCAGCCCTTAGCAGCTAAATGAAATCTCCCTTTTAGCTCACGCAGTTCAGTGCATTGATCAAATTTTCTGTTTCAGGCTTGTCACTGGAGGTCTCATCCTCTATCCAAAGTAACTTATTTGGGCTGGTAGATAGTTCAGCAGGCTACAGTACCTGCTTAGGTAGGTGCAGCAACTAAAGTTCCATCCCTGGCATGCCATGCTGGCCCCACCCCCACGGTGCACTGACATGTCGATTGAGACTGGGAGTGGTGGCCTGCACCTATAATCACAGCACTCAGGTGGCTGAAAACAGGAGGATCACTACAAGTCCAATCTATATAGTGAGACCCTGTAGACCCTGTAGACCTTGTACTAAATACATTAAAAAAAAAATTATTTCAGAGTCTTTTCCATGTAAAAGACATCAAAACATGTGGTAAACGTTTACATTTTAAAACCTGTACTACAATGACTGCCACACTGCCACAGATCCCTCTCATCACAGTTCTCTCATTTCCCACTCTTTCGCCCGACCTTGCCCCTGGTGTGTGTGTGTGTGTGTGTGTGTGTGTGTGTGTGTGTGTGTGTGTGTGTGTTACCAGGGACTGAACTTGGTACCTTGCACTTGCCAGGCAGGTGCTCATACCGCTGAGCTATATCCTGGCCCCCTCACCCCTCCCTGAAGCAGTTCTCGACATCCTTTCGTATCTTTAGTTGTGTTGCCATAGCTACCTTTGCGTCCTCAGTCCATTCAAAATGTTTACCTTTTTTGGATTGTTCTGCCTCTGAGGAAGAGCGAGAAGTCACGCAGTGCCAGACCCAGTGACTAAGGTGCATGAGGACTTATCCTAATGATTTTATGGGCCCCCTTTCCACGGACAGATGGTCAGCAGTAATATTCGCTGTGTTTCGGTCAGACCTCATAGAGACACTCGCCAAACAGAACTGCAGAACTGCCTCAGAAAGTGGCAGGAACACTGCAGTGCGGGGCAGTTTGAGGAAGATGCATGGCAACCTTTCACTGGAATAAACTTTCCATGTGTACATTCACTATACACTTTGATCACTGCTCTTCTATGCTGTGCAGTAGTCTCTCTATGGGAAATTTAGGCCAAAACAAAATGTTCTCCACTTTCTGACATTCACAAGAATCCTTAAGAGATAGGTAATACACAAGAATCCTTGGAGATAGGTAATATTTTTATTCTCTTTTTCTAGATTAAGAACATAAGGCATCGTAGTTTTACAATTATGTGGCAGGCCCAGATTTGAACTGAGATCTATCTGACTCTAAAGTCCATGTCTTTCTAAGGCACTACGATACTGAGTTGTTGCAGAAAATTATCCAGTGAGAGTTCAATCCTAGAGGACAGAAGATTGGGAACGATTCCTTTCTTCCAGATTCAGAAAGGAATGCCAGAGAATTGCGCTAAAAGAAGATATTTTGCATTGCCTCTTCTAAGGAGAATGAGGTCTGAAATATTCAAATTGTGTTTTGAAATGGTCCAATGTAAATGTGTCTATAATTTCCAGACCTAACAGAGCAAGGTCTCTTCATATAATGTTTTGTCATGCCAGGAATACTTAGACCATAGCATTCAAAATTTTCTAAACTCCATGATTTAGAAAACTCACTGCAGAGACAGGCTCTAAGGAAAATGAAGTCATGATTGAGAACATCATTCAAAAGATCTGGAAGCAGGCTATGAGGATGATAATGCATGACTGGATGGAGCTTGGCAAATGAACCAGCTCGCCTCGGGGCTGTCTTCCCACTGACACTGGCAACCTAAGTGTTACTGTCTCAGAAGCTGCCCCACCCACATCGACGGGACACCTTGGATGGGAGAACAGAGCCGAAGCACGGCTTCCACAAATGGCACCAGCTATTTCCTCTGATTTCTGGGCCTTTTAACAACTGTAGAGAAAAATCCTAGAAGGGTGCGGCTCACTATCCCGCTGTGTTTCATAAGAAAACATCATCCCTATCTTAGCTGACTGTTGTAGCCAGGCACGGTGTTGTCTCCTGGCTTCCGGCGCTGACTGATTCAGGGAGGGAAAGCAGAGTGGCTGAAGTCACAAATGTACAAGTGCACATACAAATTCTAACTACTGTTCCTTTTTCTGATTTCCATTAAAGGTAACCAGTTATCCTCCTTTTAGAGATAAGTACGCTGGGAATCAGAGAGTTGGGTGGCCAAGATAGGAGACTGTTTTGACCTAGACCTGTCCACATTCAAAGCCCTCCTACTCTCTGCATGTTTGCACAACTGACCCAAAGGGCCTGCCCAAATGGAGAGGTCTGACATTGGATTATGGGACACATGAAAACTTGTTACCAGCAGTAATGATGGCGTGGCCAGGAGGAATGGCTGTGTGTAACCCAGCGAACCTCTCAGAGCCCCACATAGTCTCTGCTGTCATATTTCACCAGATCAGGAATACTGATTCTTTTCTTCCTGAGTTCCCCTTGGAAGAGATATGCTTTTAGATCCTACTTTTGGTCACTCCCTTTACCAACAAGGAAGTGACCAAATTGCTAAGCTGAGAGGCCCCTTGTGACCTGATCCCTCCTGTCTTCTCATTGCCCCCGAATCTGGAGCTCACCGTTCTTCCTTGCAGATTTTATTTCCCCATGTTAGAGCCTGGGAATGCTTTCCCTGCTCGCCCCAGGCATTCCCTCCTTTGTGCTCGTGCCTTTATTACATTCCTCATCGCCTTGTGGTGTGTTTGAGCCTCACCAGACAAACCCCGACTTTCTGCTGGTAAGAAATAGGTCTCACCATCTTGACTGGTGTTGAGCACCTGGGAATAGGATGTGAGGGCTCAGTGGACGAAGGGGTGGGTGAATAAAGGGCCGGTTGGGTACCCCGTAATCTGGATTCCAGGCAGTTACAGTTTACCACAATTCCTGATAAGTTTAAGCACAAGTAGAAGCACAGAGCATCCGCCCTGGAGAGCCCTGAAATACCCTCATCTGATGCCTTCCTGGTGCAGCTGAGGCTCTGAGGCTCGAGGAGGCCAACTGGCCTGAGTATTTCTGTGTCTCTCTCCACCACCCCTATCACAGCGCTTCATTCTGCTAACTCTATGCTGAAACGCAACCCCAAGGCAATTTTAGATTAAAATTAATGATCTGATTAACAAAGAGGCCTGTTAGTGTCACCATTACCCAGGGACCTTGACAGACACTGTGTCGGGGAAGAGCAAGGGCCAGAGGCGATGAGGTCATCAGAATCCATAGCTATCAATAGGGATCTCAGTTCCTGTCTTCCATGAAGACTCTCCGTGTTGAATAGGGAGTTTTAAAAGCCTGTGGTTTGCAATAAGATCCATCCCCATGGTTTCATCAGACCTATTGTTCCTTGCTGCTCACTGTACTTACAAAGTGGGACTCAAATAAATGTGGGTTGATATTGAATCAATATACACATGGCGTCAGCAACATACAATTAGCTCAGTCATCGATAGTGTAAGGAACACTCAGCCATGTTCTATAGCTGAGAACTTTGCAAAGTCTTGCCCCTAAAGGTTGGCAAGGTGTTGAATTCTTTACAAAAGGCTTTTTCCAAAAAGAATTCTGTGAGAGTATGATACACAGGCTCACCACGCACTGCTGCCCTGCCTATGGCAGTGTGGGTGTGCCCTTTTCTTTAGAAAGCAGAAAACATCTCTTCACATTTACATCCCTACTACCTCACACATAGTACGTACTCAATACTTGCTGAAATAGTAAACAAGTAAATAAAAAATAAAAGTTTGCCTACCATAGCCCTTTAAACCTAAGGGTAGTTGTTGTCTTTAGTTACTTTCTCATTGTTGGGCTAAAAAATACCTGACACCTACAAGCTAAAGGAAGAAAAGTTTATTCTGAGCTCCTAGGATGTAGAGGTTTAAGTCCACTGTTGGATGGCTCCAAGGCATGGTGGCAGGGCAGAGGAGAAACAGTGCATGGTGTGGCTGGGGAAAAGCAGCAGGAGCAGCAGCCTGCCTTCCATCTTTCCCTTTTTATTCCATCCAGGCTACAAGCCTATGGATTGGTGACACTCCACACTCAGAGTGGGGCTTCCATTGTCCACACCCAGATCTGTACCAGACCAGTTTAGTTATCACACACCCTTAATTCACATTCACACACCCTGGACCCAGCCACTGCAGAAAACCCCCACCTGTAAGTGAGTGAGGCTTGGGGTGGGGGTGGGGGACATCTATGTGGAAGCTGTATGTCATCGAAAACCAAAATGAGAGATGCAGATGAGATACGGGCTTCTTCGTCTCCTACAAAAGGAAGAAGAACCAAGCTGATTTGGTTTCCTAGTCATCAGGGATACAAGCTCATTTTAGGGTTGGACTGCCTTCTTTGCTCAAGTTTGCCTCAAAGTCAAGGTGGCTGCTGGAGCACCAGGTGCTCCTCCCCTCCCCCAAAATCCCACACAGTCAAGTGGATCTCTCTCTTCTTATTTATTTATTTTTATGTATTTGGTACAGGGTCTCACTATGCAGCTCAGACTCTCCGTGATCCTCCTGTTTTGAGCCTTCCCAGGCATGCACCACAATGGCCAGTCTCAGTGGCTGGTTCAGTGCACCCTAGGGTGGGGTGACACTGCATGTGGTGCCAGGGATCAAACTCTGGTCCCTGCGCTTGCCTAATCAGACTCGTAGTCCACTGAGCGATCTCACCAGCCCAGATTTCTCTCTTCTTCAACTTCATAATTTTTAAAATCTTTTTCTTGTACTTACTATAGTAAAAAAGACAAAACAAAGTTTATCATTGTAACTGTTTCTAGACACAAAGATCGGTATCACTGAGTACATCACGCTGTCACACGGCCACTGTCACCATCCACCTCTAGAATTTTTCATCATGCCCTGAATCTCTGTGCACATTAAACATTAACTCTCCATTCTCAGCCCGTGGTAGCCACCTTGCGACCTTCTGTCTCTATGAATATGAGTTCTCTAGAGACCTCATCATTAGACTTAACCAATAAATAGCTGTCTTTCTGTGATTGGCTTATTTCACTTAGCACTACAGTTTCAAGGTTCATCCAGATTGTATCAGTTATGGAAATTTCCTTCCCTTCTAGGATGAATGATATTCTGCCATGTGTATAGACTACATTTTGTCTATCCATTTATCTGTCCACAAATTGAGGGTTTTTTCCATTTGTCTACAGTGAATAACTGATATGAGTGTTGCAATGTTCAATAGATCTCTGTTAAAGGTCTTTCCAAGTCCAGCCAGATAGCTCAGCAGACTAAAGCACTTGCTTAGGCAGGCTCAGGGAGTTCGGGTTCGATCCCCAGTGTGCCATGCTTGCCCTGCCTTCCAGAGCACCCTGAGCATGCAATTGAGACTGGGCATGCTGGCCTGTACCTGTAATCCCAGTGCTTGAGAGGCTGAAAAAAGGAGACTCACTACCAGTCTGATCTCTGTAGTGAGAACCTATAGACCCTGTAGACTAAATAGATGTAAAAAAAAAAAAAAAAAAAAAAAAAGTAAAGAGCTTTCCAGAAAATCTCACTTGATTTACACATTTTTTTCTGATTGACCACCCTGAACGCTAAGGGAGTTCCGGGCAAGTAGTCTTTTGTCAGGATGCATCTACCATTTCAAGTAACATACTGACCAAATGAAATGGAGAGAAGGAATTCTGGGCAGGAAACTGGCCGATGGTGTCACTTCACTACCTAAATGCCTTCTTATTCCGTCAGCTCCACACTGGAACTTTCCTCAAAGAAAGGCAAAGAAAGGACTGTGTCCTCATTGTAGGCAAAGGACTGTGTCTCCAAAAAGCCCCTTCTTTTAAAGACTGACCTGAATAAAAATTCCTCTACACATCCAGCAGCATTTTCACTATCTGCTTTCCCATCTCCAGACCTACATTTGCAAGCCTCATTTAATATGCCTGCTGAGAAATTTGCTGACTCCATAACAAACTGTACAGAAGTGGAATTCAACCTGAAGAACTCCCCACCTCAGCCTTGACTTCCTTATTTCAGGTAAAACAGGTTTTCTTTCTATAACTTTAAAGTCTTCAGGATGATAATGTATGTTGTGACATTGCAGAAGGAGTTAAGACTAGACACTATTCAAATGTATTTATACATGAAACTGTTAGCTTGCTTTATGAACTTTTTTTTTTGTACTGGGAATCAAACTCATGACCCAGTGCTTGCCAGGCAAGCGCTGTATCACCAAGATATATCCCCGGCCCATGAACCATGACCCACATCTCATGAGAAGACAGCTACCACATCTGGAAACCAATCATCTTTGAGTTCTTCTTCCCTTTATTTTTTTTAATTCATACTCCTATTTTCAGCCTCCCCAGAGCTGGGATTACAGCAATTACAGGCACACGCCACCACACTGGGCCTCAGTGGCCGGCTCAGCACACCCAGGGGTGGGACAGGAGCTGCATGGGGCACCAGGAATTGAACCCCATCCCTGGGCTTGCCTAAGCAAGCATTTAGTCCACTGAGCTATGTGGCCAGCCTTTTTTCTCTTTAGTTGCTCCAAGTTGCATCAGTTCTGCCTGAACGGTGTCTCTGTCATCTATTCTGCCTCTTTTCTTCCATTTCTATGGCAAGTATTCCACTTTTTCCAGTAAGAATTCTTTCCCCTGAACCAGAGTATTCTTTATTCATTCATTATGTAAATCATCTACCAGTGACCTTGCTGGGCACTGGGAAGCCATGGTGGATAAAGGAGGCGGGGTTCCCATCTCCATGATACACACTGCTGGTGGCCTAGTGGGAGCTGAGAAACACACACACCACGAATCTCACAGTAAGCGTAGAATGCCAAGCATAACCAGTGCTGCAAAGGAGAGCTCATAGTGTCGAGCAGCACTTGGAAGTATCCCTGGCAAGGGGACCTAAGCTTTGGGATTGCAGGAAATGATTAGGCAGAAGGGAGGGAGGAGTTCACTGAACAGAGCTGAGGCAGCGGTAAGAAAGGTAAGAGATGGCCCCGTGGACAGCTATGGAGGAGACCGACCGCAAGGAGCTAAGGACAGAGATGGGGCTTAAAATCCTGGTAAGAACTATTATCTTTAGCCTCGATAGTTAGATGTAGTTTGTCACTATTTCCATTCTGAGAAGCTGACCATGCCTGCTCTGTGGGTTCTAGACCATGCAGGTCTAGACCACAGAAGCGGTCAGCTTGGGTGACAGCTAGGATGAAGGAGAGACTGATGCTAGCAGCATTGAAGATGTCCAACCAGCAGGGCACTGTATTTCATTGTATTCATGTGGTCTGCAGCCTGGCCTCATTCTCACCTATAGATTTTAAACTCCTTAAAGACAAAAGGCCCAGGCTTGCTCACTTCTTGGTCTCTCACACCTAATTGCACATCTTACAATTAGTGGCAAGAGGCCATTAATGTGTGTTGTTGAATTAATTTGCAATGGATATTTGCATACATAAAGCAGAGATACGGGAATCCAATGGAAATCAGAACATTTGGGTGCAAAAAGGAAAAGGGAAAGTCCTACTCTGTCAGTCAGTCCCTGAAAAGTGGAGACAGAGCTGGCTATCACTGAGAAGCAGACAGGCCTGGGCCCCATGGGAACACAGGACAGCAGGGTCTCCCCTGTACCACCTGGGTGCTCAGAGCCACTCTGCCACAGGAAGGTGACTGCAGGTCATTTCTCTAATGGTAGGGAAAGAACTGCACCCTTCTGAGTTGTTTAGCTCCCCCTGTAGAGGCAGAGCCTTGTGAGGACCATTGTTTAAATTAATACTTTATTAAAAAGAGCAATTGCTGGGTCACTTCCTATGGTAATGTATTGCTGTTAGAGGTTGGTGGCAATGCCTGATATCTGGAGAAAGTAAATAAATGATCCAGAAACAACAGTCTGAAGAGGTTTTGATTGTTGTAGTTCAGTACTCAATCGAGACCTCAAATAACAGCCATGGCATCCATATCTCTCATGAAGACGAGAAGTAAGGCAACATTTGGCCTCAACTATAAACAGAGTTGACTTCTGTCTGAAATGCTAAAGAACCTTCTAGGCTCAGAGGTTCATCCTGGCCATTCGAATCTGTCCAGTGCAAAGTGATTTCCATACCAGAACAAGGCCTCCATGACCCTACGCGTCTCCTCCTTCAGTCCAAGAAATGTTGGCATTCTTCCCCCAAATCTTCATGACTCACAACACAACATAATTGCATCTATCCTCACTACGTTCCAGAATGCTGTGGGTCCCACCCAAGTGACAGACCTAGAAAAAAAAAAAAAAAGTAAGAGATTTGCTTTGAACAAAATGCTTTCAACAGCTGCCATGCCTTGTCAGTGGAGATAGCACAGGCACCCCAAGAGTTTGGGGAACAGTGAAACAGTAAATTGTCCTGGGGTTAAGAAGAGGAAGAGAGGGTCCTGGGGAGAATGGCCAAGTAGGGACTTTTGTTGCTGATTTTGCTTTTGCTCTGCATTGTTGTTAGTTGCTGTGTCTGGAGCTACAAACGTCATGGAAATTGTTATCACTCTGGACACCACATAAAGCAGCATTGACAAGGTACCCAGTGATCACCAGCCTGAAAGTTTCTAAACCAGTCAGTCAAGTCAGAAAATCCATGAATAAGATGTCATGAAGAGCTAAGGGCTGGGACTGTCTAATTGTGATAGTAATATCGCAGATGTGTCTGCGAGAGAGAGATGGAGTCATACCCCATAGAGACGCACAGGGAAGTATTTACAGATGAAATAACAGGATGCCTTGGGTGTGCATAAACACAACCTTGTTGAGAGATGCTTGTGAACCCAGGTCCCATTCCCATTTGTTGATAGTGCCTGGTACTGAGTGGTAGAGAGATGCGGGTCAGTATATTTTGCTATGTGTGTTTGGAATTTTCCATCAAAACATTTCAAGACTATTGCCAGCCTTTTCTTCTTTTGTCCCGAGACCTGTACAAAAGCCAGACTTTGGACATCCAGAAATCTCCTTCCTTCAAGCTGACAAATCAATCTAAATATATTGTTGCCACATATTCTATGTATCATACACTTTAAATGTTGGAGTCTGCCTCCTAAGGGAACGCTAGGAATGAAGACCCTCTCTCATTCCACAAAAAGGAGTCACATCAACATTTTTTCCTTACTTCTAATCATAAATCCCCATAGCCTGCCAGATGTTAGCCAACTGATTCCTTTCTTTCTTTCTTTCTTTCTTTCTTTCTTTCTTTCTTTCTTTCTTTCTTTCTTTCTTGTACTGGGGATCAAACTCAGAATCTCACACTCACCGGGCAGGCACTTATGCCACTGAGCCCCAGCCCACCAACTGATTCATTTCATAAATCCTACCACAGTCATCACCAGGCAGCAGGCACTGTGTGTCACACACTCTCCACAAGAATAAAGCTAAGATCTGGTTCCAAATTTAATGTCCAAATGCAATTTACATTCACTATATCATAGAAAACATGCCTTACTTAGGGAGTAAGATTCCTCTGCCCAGGACTCTTACAGCTGTCTTAGGTAGCCTGCTTCCCAACCCCCTGGGGGTCCCTTCCCCAAAGAGCCTGAAATAGTTTTTCTGAAATCTTCCTCCTATGAAGCAGAGCAGGAAAACCTCCTTTCAAGCCTTTCGCTGCTGCCCCACCCAGTAGAGCACGGACTCCCCCCAAAAATCGAACGTGACTCTAGGTAGTAGCTTAGCACCATGTGAGTGGCCAGAACTTCTCTACTCCTAGAAGAAACAAGAAGAGAAAGCAAGTGAGACAGAGAGAGAAGGAAGGAGAGGGAAAGAAGTGAAGCTGATGGAGAAAAAAGGAATGGAGAGAGGGGAAGGAGGGAGGGAAAGGGAAGAAATAAATCTCATGGACACAGTCTTCCATATCTGCTAAGTACAGCAGTAGTTTTTCCTACAGCTGACAGACAAAGTCACTGCAAGAGAAAGAACTATGCTCCATTCTGAAGCTCTGCCTCTGCTTTGCCTCTGCTCCATCCCCTGAGCTGAGAACACTGCTTCAGAACCCTCCTCTTGGCTGTCTGCACCTGGACAGCAATGTGCAGTTTCCACCCACTCAGCAGCAAGGAGAAAATTTCAAAAGGCCTTTGTGTCCCTGCTGGTCATTTGTCTCCATCAGATGCAAAAGGAAATTCTCCTGCACCTTGGTTCGCCTGGGATGCACTCCTGAAAGGCCTATAGAGGAAAAGGAAGCCCTGCCTCAGGAAGTTCTCCTGGGCCAGTGCGTCCAGGAGGCAGCTTGCAAAATGCCAAGCTTGCTTTGCTTTTAAAGTGTGTGGCACGGACTTGGGGTCACTCACCGGCCATTGGGTATGTGCAGAGAAGAGCAAAGGGGGCAGAAGTGACCCAACGAGTGAAAACGTAAGGGGTTCTGCTTGCCTGCCTCAGGTGGAACTTGAACCAAATACAGTAGCGAAGTCATCTGTCAAGGGCAACTTGCGCTCATCTCCGAGAGATGCTCCTTAAAATCCTATAAGTCATAGAAATAAGCAGTAAATGACATTTTCATTCCTTCCATTCTTCATGTCTCGGGGATACAAGAGGCAGGCGATGAGGGCTGGGATTGTAAATCATGATGACAGGCTGTTAAATCCCAGCGAGGCCCCAGGTAGCCTGCACAGCACCAGCCTCCTCCTCTGTTGCCGCTGCCTCCTGCGTCTCCACCCCTGCAGGCTTGCGATTGGCCTTCATTTATCTTGGTAAAGATGACAAAATGGGAAATGGCTAAGCTTGAAGGAATCACAAAGAAATGGCCAATTGAAAGATGAAACATGGTCCTGCGCCCCTTTGTTGTAAAACTTATGACAAATGGACATAGGGATAAGAGAAAAGAGTTAATTAGCAAGTTTCTTTCTCTAACTGAAAAGAAAAAAAAAGCTGCTTTTGTAAAAGCAACTTTTAAACGCATCCTCTTAGGAGTTTTGGGGGGTTTTGTTTGTTCATTTCTTTGCCAGGGTCTCATGAAGCTATCCAGGCTGGGCTCAAACTCCAAACTCACAAGCTCCCAGGCTCAGCCTCCTGCTAGAATTGTAAGCATGTGCCAGCACAGCAGGCTTGCTTGGAAAATTTTCAATAACCAGGTGGCACATGGAGAAAGATAAATTTCCGCCTGCTTATGTTCCCCACAGGCAGACAGAAGTCAGGCTCATGCAGGCTTCTGGAGGAACAGAAAGAAAATTAATCTCCAGAAAGAGGGGCTGGGCTGGGGAGATAGCTCAGCAGTCTAAGCACCTGCCTAGCAAGCTCAAGGACCTGGGTTTGATCCCAGCACTACAGGATGCATTGGCCCCCACCCCTGGGAGTGCTGAGCGGACCACCATGACCGGGTGTGGTGGTGCATGCCTGAAATCCCAGCAATGGGGAGGCTGAGACAGGAGAATCACTGTGAATCCAAGCTACATAGCAAGACCCTGTACTAGATAAATAAGTAGATTTCTTTTTAAATTGAAGAATAGCTACCAACAAGAAGTCAACTAATAACAGATGCTGCCAGCACTGTGTGGAAAGAGAAACTCTTCACTGTTTGCGAGACTTCGAACTGCTGCAACCGTGGTGAAACTCAGTATGAAGATGCCTCAAAAAGCCAAAACTAGAAATTCCATTTGCCCCAGCTGTCCCCCTCCTAGGTATCTTCTCGAAAGAGTTAAAGATATTATATTACAGGGACACACGCATACCCATGTCTGGGGCAGCACAATCCATGACAGCTGAATCTGGGATGCAGCATATATGTCCATCAGTGGATGGCTAAAGAGAATGCAGTATTTACACACAAGGGAATACCATGATGCCATAAAGAAGGATAAACTTAAGAGTCACTTGTAGGAAGATAGAGGTGACCTAAAACCATAGTGTTTGGGGTTTTTTGTATTTTAGGGAAGGGTCTATAGGGTGTCTAAGGTCTCACTACTAGATCAGATTCATAGTGATCTACCTGTTTACAGCCTCCCAAGAGCTGTGATTATAGGCACATGCCACCATGTCCAGTCTCAATTGACATCTCAGTGCACCCTGGGGTGGGGCTCAGGGATTGAACCCCCGCCCCTGCACCTGCTTGCAGGCACTTTAATCCGCTGAGATACTTGAACCGCCCCTGAAACCATAATGTTAAGTGAAGCAAATCAGAACCACAAGCTTAACTGTCAGTCTCTCTCATACGAAAAACATAATATACAAATAAAGTACAAAATAAAGGAGAGATAATAGGAGAAAAGAGAGGAGGAAAGGTTATTGCAATCCAGCACAGTGTATATAAAAGTGTAGCGTACCTTGACCTGGTACAATTTTCTTACAGTTTTATATGTTTAGGGATCTATTAATCTGGTTTTTAATCTATGTATATGCTAATATTATTTGCTCTTATAAGCTAAATAAATGAATGTGATGCTGACAAAATAAAAAGAGGTGGAGAGAAGGAGAAAACAGGAACTGGGATGTGTTATGTTGATGCCCTGGGTTCAAGCTTCCGGCGGTCCTAGGGCCTTGCCCCGGCCTGGAGATGCTCAGCACCATCTCTGCTCAGCCTGGTCCTGCACAGGGTCAAGTGCAGGACCCAGGAGAAGCCAGCAGCAGCTGCTACTACTCCATCTCCCCCTACTCCCAGGGTGGAGAGGGGTAAGAAGGCAAGAAGGATCTGGCTAAATCTAGCTAAAAACTTCTCTTTGCAGAAAGGAAAAGCAAAAGTTATTTGAGTTGAGAAACTGACACTTTGATGTGTATGGGCTCTGCCAGCAAACTGGTAAGAGCACAGTAGGCAATGTGGCCCTCAGCCTTATGTCACCTGAGGCATCCTCGAGTACATGCAGCATTCTCCTGAGCAGGAGTAGTGCAGAAATGGTATTGCTATGTGTGATTATTCTGGTCCCTGGAGGGTAACCGGAGACCAAAGGAGCCAAATAGTGGCAAGAAGAGGACACTCCTGAAACCAGAGCTGGGGCTGGTACATGGAGGAGCCCAGGCCCAACTCTAATCAGAGAGGCCAATGCCCTTCTCCTCCCCCCACCAAAGAAAAGGGGGAGGAAGCAACCCCAGGCCATCCACAACCGGCCTGCTCTCCAAGAAGTCCCAGCTGGCCTTTGGCTCAAGCTGAGGAGGAAAAGACCTTCCTCCAAGATCCCAGCTCCCTTCCCCCTGCCCTGCATGCTCCCTTCTATTCACCAGGATCCCAGGAGATCAACTCACAATGCCCTACTCCACCATACTAGTGTAGGGGTAAACTTAATGGCCAAGAAAGCGGGACTTCTCAAATGAGCCTCACCGAGTTCTCTGTTCCCCACAGGAAAATCAATCATAATAATGGCAAGAGATGTCGGGTCAGGAAAACATTTGCCAAGAGATTGGGCTTTCAGGAGCATTTTGCTGCACTAGTACAGCTTGGAAAATCACCTTTCTCTTCTGAAGAAAATCATCTGCTAACTGGCCAGACTTGGTTTCCCTTTCCCTGGAATTTACAACCTGGAGAACTTCAGGCTGGCCCCAGATCGTCACGCTGAGAAGAGTGGAGCGCTGGGGACAGGCAGCCCATCTAGGTTGGAAAAACATTTTTTCTTGGGACGCTAAGTGAGGCAAGAGTACAGGGAAGCACAGCCACAAAAGTGGTTAAGGGTCCTGCCCTGGGTGCAGAGCCAGGATCCCCCCTGCCAGCTACATCCTGAGTTTTGTCTGGTAAAACATCCTGTCTGTGCAAAAGCTGTGTCGCCTATAAAACGGAGAAATAAACTTTAAAACAATGCACAGTGCCAGGGACGCAGCACGTATCCAATGTTTATGAGTTAATATAATTATTGTATTTATCATTTGCTGCCCTGAATTTGCACTTTCATCTTATACACTGTCCTGCCTGGTTTGAAATTCTTTTTAAGCAATGATCCTTCTATTTATTTATTTGTTTTTGTCTTTTTGAGACAGGGTCTCACTATGCAACTCAGGCTAGCTTTGAGCTCACTTTGTAGCCCAGGCTGATCCCAGGAAGGGTCTACAGGGTATCCAAACGATGATCCCCCTCCTTCAGCCTCCTGATGCTGGGATTACAGGCATGTGCCACCAGGCCCAGCTCTGATCACTCTATTTAAAAAGATGGGTCTCCAATCCAGAAGTGAGCATCAGAGATGAACACACATTTCTCAGAGGATGAAATTATAAAAGCAAATAAGTACATAATAAAATGTTCCACATCACTAGCCATCCATGAAATGCAAATTAAAACAACACCGAGATACCGTCTCACCCCAGAAAGAATGGCTATCATAAGGAAATCAACCAACAACAAATGCTGGAAATGCTGTATGGAAAAAGAAACCCTTCTCCACTGATGGGGTAATGCAGACTGGTACAACCATTATGGAAATCAGTGTGGGGACTCCTTAAAAAAGTAGGATTTGAAAATCCCATTCAAACCAGCTATGCCCTACTGGGAATTTTCCCAGAGGAACTGAAAACATCATAACATAGTGATATGTGTGTACCTATGTTTATAGAAGAACAATTTGTGATAGCTAAATCTTGGAAACAACCAAGGTGACCCATCACCTGAGGAATGGATGAAAAAAATGTGGTATTTTGATACAATGGAGTATTACTCAGCTATAAAGAATGATAAACTCAAAGCCTTTATATATAAGTGGATGCCACATAAAGATATACTCATAAGTGAAATAAACCAGACCCATATGTATAAATATCATGTAGTCTCCCTAGTATAAGAACTCAAAAGAGTTCTTCAAATAGAAAGGTATAACACAATTAAAAGGAAATCAAGAACTTGAAGATTAGAGAATGAAAAGAGGGTAAGGAGAAAAGCTAGGAAACATGACAGTGGCAAAGCCATACATTTATACACACAAGATGGGCAGGTGTATAAATGATCCTGAGAACTACCAGCAGGTTGTTGAAACTAGCAGTTACTTGGTGGGATTCTCACTCTAACTATGCATGCTGATACCTGTGAACTGAGCAACTGCACTAAAGATAGTAATGTGTAATAGTAGGGTCATGCCTGAATGCCTGTCATTCCGGTCTTCTAAATATATACTGCTTGTCATGTCACATCAATTACTGCTGTACTGTCTCTCAAGTAAATGTTTGTTTAAAAAAGGTAATAAATGAAAACAAGAGACAAGAAAAAAAAATGTCAGAGTCTGTCCTGTTATAATGTTGTATGGTTAGCTATATAATGTATGTATGGTTAGATTTCTAAATTTCTGTGTAAAAATGCGTAATTGTTTATTCCTATTTTTAAAATGTTTTTTAATTTTTTTCTTCACATTCTGTAGAAATTTAAAGTTTAACATATCAATACTTGATGGAAAATACGTGTTCCATGTTATGTCTAAAATATTTGATATTTATCAGATAGTGAGGTTAAGCTTAACTGCCTATGTTATAGGCTAATAATATCACTAAGCTTCTCTTCTGGAGGGTTAACAACTTAAGTTTGCAGATCAAAAATAAGAGAAAAAGAAGAAGTACAAGGACAGCCAATATTTTGGCCCTAGCCTTTCAAGGTCAGTGAGGACTCAGGACATAGGAGAATTTGTAATATAACATCATGTAACTCAGTAGTGCCCCAAATTTTCTGATCAAAAAGATTATGGGGCCACAGAGGAAAGTGATCAACAATGTAGAGTGTGCCTTAGGAGAGTCACATGGAGAGAAAACATTCTCTCAGGCTTTCACAGAGAGCAAACTGGTCAAGCAATGGCTATGACTCATCCACATGGCTGACACTGACAAAGGATCTACAAAGTGCGGTACAGGGTTTCAGGATAAATCTTGAGGGGATTTGACTGACCTTGTCAGATACAAAAGCTACATTTCTTATTATATAGGTCTTAGTCTTATGTCCGTCGCCGTCCCCGACCCGTGGAAGAAGACACTCGGACACTCAGCAACGGGTTCAGCAAGCCTTTATCGAGTGTGATGCAAGCCTCTACATGTGTCCGCTACCCGCGGCTCCTATCGTGCAAGCATGGCGAATCTCGTGATACAGCAAGCTATATAGATTTCACAAACCAATCACAATTGCACACGTGTCTAAATAGCATTGGTGGGATCATAAAAAACGGCGGGCCTTTCTCTGAACAGGAGGGGCCCAGGCACAGCAGCAAAAACCCGGAAGCCGGAGGTGGGCGCTATCTTAGCAGACACGATGGGTGGGGGAGCCAAAAGCGGCTGCCATCTCAGAGCGGCTCCCGACAGTCTTAACCATCCAGCAGAAAAGTATAAAAATGAAGTATAAAAAGCAAAGCTATATTAATATACTGAGCTATAAAAGACTCAAGTCAACAACTTCTGACATTGTCAGTCCTATGGATAACCCACTGGACTATGTTATATTATCTTGCTGAATTTACTCACCTACAATATTTATATGGCAATGGAATACTCATCTCTGACAAAACTAAAAAAAAAAGGGAAATACAAATGAAGGACCGTTTTGTATCTGTATATACAAAATAGTTAGCATAGATATACAGCTACTTTCCCTTAATTCAATAAGAAGAAAGATTTGTACTAATAGTGTTTGGACAGGATATCATGTCTGTATCTTGTACTATGAATAACCATTATGAAAACAACAATATGCTATGTATTATTGAAACTGTGTTACTAATTGGTTTTGAAACTGTTTCATTGCTATTTGTTTCTCAATAAAATCAATTTAAAAACTTTTAAATATGAACTTGACAAAAATAATAAATACTTAAAATAAAAAGTTGAGTCTAAAGCCAAGCATTCTGGTGCCTGCCTATAATCCCAGCACTGGGGCAGGTATTTGCAAGTTTTATCGCCGTAGGTACGTGGTACCAGGAATCAAACCTGGGTCTTTGCTCTTGCCAGGCAGGCCCTTAGACGGCCGAGCTATCCCCCCAAATTGTCACCATGGATGACAGGTCCAGAAAGGATTATAGGTACTTAAGTACAATGAACAAAGAATTGGTGTGGCATTCAGTAGTAGGGAAAAAAAGCAGCTAAGTTTAATGAAGTTTAATTAGGTAATGTAAGCTCACACCAGCAGAAAGGACGATGGCATCAGTGCTGAATGCATTGGGCTTAAGAGTTTAAATTATTGGACCAGGGATATAGCTTAGCAGCATAGTGCCTGCCTGACAAGCTCAAGGTCCTGAGTTCAACACCCTCCCCAGCCAAAAAAGAAAAAGAATTTAAAATATTGTGCCAGGTGAGGGGCACCTCCCTCTGGTTCTTCCAGAACATGACTGACAACATGACTGACAGGATGTTGAGTCCTATCAACTGTATCTTCTACACAAGTCCTTAACCATAATTCAGTCTATTACAATAGGGGGTATGAGATGCAGTCCATATGCATGACCTTTATTTAATAAGCTACAAGTGAAGAAAAGTTACAGTAGATTCTGCCATAGATGCTGGCGTGCATGGGTTTTGGTTTAGAATTTCAGAATCTTTTAAGGCAAGCCCAGGGGTCTTTGTTTACTTATCTCTTCCTCCAGGACAAAGGCCAGGGGGTTGGTGCTGGGGGTTGCTTAATTTCAGGTGAGTAGAGGGAAGTGGTCCTGTAGCTCCAGTTGCATTATGGGTATTCATTGGAAGCCAGCTTGAGCCACATAGGGAGTTCAAAGGTGACATGGACTACGGAGTAAGACGCTGTCTCTATTGAGCAATCAATCATTATATTTTTAATTAATTAAAATAAAATGATGGGTTCCCACTGACACTCTTCATGGTCAGAAATTTTCTTATCAAGAGTAAAAGTAAGCCGGGCGTGGTGGCGCACGCCTGTAATCCCGGCACTCGGGAGGCTGAGGCAGGAGGATTGTTATGAGTTCGAGACCAGCCTGAGCTACAAAGTGAGCTTAAGGCCAGCCTGAGCTGCATAGTGAGACCCTGTCTCAAAAAGACGAGAAAAAAAAAAAAAAGAGTAAAAGTAAATTAAATAGTTAGACAGGAGAGGAGGCCTCTACCTTAGCACAGGATTCCTTTTTTCCTAAAAAGCAGGCCAGTAACACACTGCACGCAACTTGGTCAGTACCCAGGAGAGTCCCTGTCCCCAGGAGTGTGATCTCTGCCCTCTCTCACCTCCAACCTCCTTTGCTCTTGAGAGGATCATAGGTGATCTGGTTTCACTATTGTCTGGTCCTCAGCTACCTCTACCAACTGAGAAGAGAGAGAGGGAGCAGCCTTCTCCAAGTCCATGGTAATTTTACCTAAAATTGGTCCTACCCTAGGGCATAATGAGCCCGCCAGAGTGACTCAGCACAGAGACCAGATAAAGGGGCTGAGGAAGGAGTCCGTGTTCCATTTTGTTGGAGGAGCTTCAGTCTTCTCATTCAGTTCGGACTTCATCGCCTGGCTTGCAGTGCAGACTCTTCAGCCTCTGCTTCCATCTTCACCTTCAGTCATAGACCCTTCAGCCTCCATCACAGACTCTTCAGTCTCCCGTCACAGACCCATTAGCTGACAGATGGAGACTGGCATGGAGCACCAGCAGCGAGCTTCAGACCTTGGGACTGAATCCTTCGGTCTGGGCTGTGCAGACGCCCTCTGCACGCTCCCTCATCTGACTCTGCAGCTGACTCTGGTAAGCCAGTCCTGTAATTCCTTATACATTGTATATCTTGCGTTAATACCTGTTCCTTATATTTGTTCCTCTGTGTAAAACCCTGACCAATACAGTCCTCCTCTATCGGGGGTGGTTGTCCTCTCTGACCCAGCACACAGCTTTGGGAGGGGCCCACATGGAGCCTTGAGGGAGGAGGGGGACACCTGCCTCGCCAGCCAGATCAGCTGAATCAACCCTGACGATCAATGGGTGACAGATGTTACAGTCAAATCACCCTCACATCCTTCAGTGTGAACTTGATATAGAATACTTCATTTTTTTTTTAATCAAGAAGAGTTAACTTTAAAAAGATAATGATTTCTGTGGCTCCTTTAGGTAAGTAGTTTCAATCACAGTTTTATTAGCCCCTCCACAGGATATTGAAGGAACAGTTGCAAATTCATGGAAACCTTAGGTGAATTGCTCAGCTTCCCTGCCATATAAGGGTCGCCCTGCCCTGTGGAAGATGACCTATGTTCCTTGCTTCTATTTTCTAAATGTAGGAGAATTGGAAAGTTATTCAATAAAGGCACTGTTGGGAGAGAGCAGTGACGTGGGCTGGTTCACAGCTGGACTTGGGGACTGAATCTTTCCCTAGTAGTAGATGTGTTCAAATGTAACCAGTGACTTGTGGCTCTCAACAGGTGAGGGGTTTTCATTAATCTGATCAAACAATTAAGCTTGATTTCATCCAAATAACATAGCCCCTGGATTCACTTAAACCTCTGCCTCAGGCTTTTCTCTGTGCCAAACAAAAGGGTGGCTTCACTGCTGATAAATGTCAAGGACATTCATCTGGCTTCCCACACACTGGCTAGACACATTACTTTCATCTAATTGAGGTGACACTGTTTTGGTTATATTTCCTAGAAACTCCTTTAAAGGGTAAACCTAAATTAAATATGCCAGACATTCACAATATGTTCTTTGTCATTGTACTCAGAGTTGAACTCAGGACCAGACAGGCTCTGCACCGCTGAGCCATACCCCTGGCCCCACAATATATTCTTATTTTTATTTTTAATTTTTTTTTTTTTTTTTTTGGCCAGCTCAGCCTGCCCTGAGGGTGGGGCTAGTGTGGCATGTGGTGGTGGGGTTTGAACCTCAGTCCTCTGTGCCAGCCTAAGGTTGCCTAAACTGGCGCTTTAGACCGTTGAGCTATCTCGGCGCCCCCCCACAATATATTCTTGTTGTAAATTATTCAAATAATATAGGAAAATGAAACCTTCTTTTTAAATTGTTCTATCTTTCCAAGAAATCAAGATCATTATGACTCCCTTTTGCTCTATGCATATATATATATATATATATATATATATATATATATATAATTTTATTTATGTTTGCCATATGTGTATACACATTTTAACATAGATGGTGTTATATTTGCTTGGCAGTTTGCTTTATTGCCTGAATATATTTTATACATCTTTCTAAGTCACCATACAAAGATCTGTATTAATCTTTTTTTTCTTTCTTTCTATTTTATTGAAGAATAGCAATGAGACAGTTTCAAGACAAATTAACAGGACAGATTCGATAAATTAATGCATTGTAAACTTTTCATCATGTTTTGGTAACATACAAGGTGCATACATGATATTATATTTACATACATTATTATAGCAGATGTCTCTATTCAGTGAATTAAGAGTGTAGCTGTTTACTTGTCTTATTTTTTATACCTGAATTATATCAAAGATTCAATAATTAATACTTTCTACCTTGTTATTTTCCTAGTGGATGTCCATAGTACTAGAAGCTGACACAATATCCTGTCCAACCACTATTAGTGCAAATCTTGCTTCTCATAGAATTATGCAGAAGCATGGCATACTTATCCTAACTGTACTGTTTATACACACACACATCATGATTCTTCCTTTGTATACCCCTTTTTTTTGTCTAGACCTGTCAAAGATGGGCACTCCATTGTCATTCAACTAATTTAGGTGCCTGAACTCAACAACACAATCCAACACAGTCCAGCATTCCACAAAATAGTGAGTTATCTGAAGAAGTTGTTAACTATAACCACTTACAGCTCAACGTATTATTATGGCCCCACGTTATATACCTCATTTTTATACTTTCCTGCTAGATGGTTAAGACCTAGATAGAGCAAGACCTATATACCAAAAGATGTAGCTTTTGTTTCTGATGAGGTCAGTGAAGTCCCCTCAGGATTTATCTCGTTATCCTGTACCTTAGTCTGTAGATCCTTTGTCTATGTCATCCATGTGGATGAGTCACGGCCAATGCTTAACCAGTTTGCTCTCTGTGAGAGCCTGAGAGAAAGTTTTCTCTCCATGTGACTCTCCCCAGGCACCCTATAGATCTTCAATCTCTTTCTTCTGTGGCTCCATAATCTTCTTGTTCAGAAAATTTGGGGCACAACTGAGTTTCATGATGTTACAGTACAGGTTCACCTACGTCCTGAGTCTTCACTGACCTGGAAAGGCTGGGGCCAAAATTTTGGTTGGTCTTGCGGCTCTTCTATTTCTCCAAGTTTGATCTGTGAACTTAGGTTATTAACCAGCCATAAGAGAAGCTGATTAGTACCCTGCAGCATATGCCGTTCAGTTTGCCCTAACTATCTGACTCAATTCTTTTTAGTTGTTGTTATACATTTTATTTATATTTCTTCTTTTGACTTCTTATACTAGGGAGACTATACAATATTTGCACATATGTGTTTGGTTTATTTCACTTATGAGTATATCTTAAAATACTAAATGGTATAGTAGTTTATGATCATTTACTTGGAGTTCTTCTAATTTTTTATAATTAGAAGCAAACCAAAGTGAATGTCCTTGTACATATTAAATTGGTGAGCAAAATTATGAATAGGAGGCTGTGAATAGTATTTTTTTAATTGAAATTTACTTTTTAACTGATGCACAAAAGCACAGCAGTAGTACACTTTCATGGATACGATGTGATGGAGATTATTTTTTGATGGGATCAAGGGAAAAATAATACACTTGATCTTAACCAAGAGGCCGGAGGAAAGGTAGTAGCATCAGTTATGTGTTGGTGAGGTGTGGACTCAGAACCTAGCCCTTGCCAGGCAGGCGCTGAGCCGCTGGGCTGAGAACAAGATTCTGGTTTCTGTCTGTGTTTTCGTGGTCGCTTCCTCTGGAGCCCCCCACAGGACTGTACTTGCGTTCATCAGCAGCCCTGGATGCATCATTACTTACAACAAGCCTGTCCTGGAATGATGGGTCTTGGATACTGCACAGTGAAGACACCAAACAGAGATATTCAGCCAAATCCTTCCTTTGCGGGAAAATAAATAAATAAGTAAATAAATGGTGCTGTTCTAGAGAGGAACCAATCCACACCCCAGGGCCTGCCCCTTGCATCCCAGGGTGGAAACAATTGTGCCCCAGGGTGGGACCCCCCATTAACCTGCCAGGAGTCCTCCAGCCAAGTTGACACAATGTATCAGCCAATACAAGGGCCATTCCCGTCAAGGGTATGGGAGTGGCTGTGCTCCCCTGCATGACCTCCAAACAAGCTTCAAGTTTACACTGAAGTTTGCAAGAGAGAAATTGAAGTTTGGTCACCCCCTTTTCCCGCACTCACCAAAAGAAGAGAGCAGAATGGTACAGAATGTATATCTCCTGATGCACTAAGTAGACAGCTTTTGAAGTATGCATCCCCGCAACACTGTCAAGAAGGTTGGAATAAATCCTAGAGACACTGGGCAAAACTGCTGTATTTCTAAAGCATCTTCACATCTATTATGTGGTTGCTACAACCCCCCTTCACAATTGGCAAGCAAATAACAGCGTCCCACAGCACAGATTCAGAACTTCAGGGAGAGTAAAGTTGAGTTCACCACTGGACAGCTGTCAGTAGTGGTAGCTCACACCTATAATCTCAGCATTCAGAGAGGCTGAAGCGGGATGGTCATAAAATCGAGCCCCTGCTGGGCAAGTTAATAATTTAAGGAGGAGCTTCTGTCCTAAAATAAAAATTAAAAATTAAAAAAAAAAAGGGGGCTGGTGATGTAGCTCAGTGCAAAGACCCTGGGTTCCATCCCAGGACCACTTATATAAAATTGAAATTATACAGCTAAATACTGACAGGACCAGAGCTGGAATCTAGGTCATTAGTTAACTTTTCAATCTAGGTCTTATGACTTGCATAAGTAAAACATCCATTCCCTAGTCATACAAGGATACTTAAGCACTTATGAAAATACCCACGTTGAAACCTAATGTTTTAGGGTCAGATAGCTCAGCAGATTAAAGCACCTGCTGAGGCAAGAACCCAGTGACCGCGATTTGATTCCCGGCATGCCATCCCAGCCCCACCCTCGGGGCATGCTGAGATGCCAATTGAGACCAGCCATGGTGGTGCACGCCTGTAATCCCAGGGCTTGGGAGGCTGAAAACAGTAGGATCACTATGAGTCCAATCTATGTAGTGAAAGACTGTAGAACTTGACCTAAATACATTTAAAAAACAAAAAAAGAAAGAAACTCAACGATTTTTAAAATTGATAAGCACTAATAAAAATTAAAAAGAAAGGAAAGGATGTGTAATCTTATAAATATGACAAGACCAGTCATTGAGCCCGAAGTGACAGCCTGCAGCTAAGGCCTACAAAACCCCCAGGCGAATGGACCCCCTCCTTGCCTGGGTTCCTGCTGTTCTGTGGGTCAGGCTTTGGTGGCAGCTTCTGGCTGTGTTCAGCTATTTCCAGCAAGCCATTGTTACCACCTGTAATGTTTCAGTCTGGACCATTTCAAAAGCTAAACAAAACACACAGTATCAGAAGCATCTCGGAAAATGGACACTGCATGGATTTATTTATTTTTTTATTTTTATTTTTTATTTTTTTTGGCAGAACCAGGGATTGAACTCACACCCTTGCACTTGTCAGGAAAGCACTCATTCCACTGAGCCATCTCCCTGGCCCTACTGCCTAGAATTAAAGTTCCACTTAGTCTGAGGAAGTAGAACCTAAACCGACTGGCTGGTCTTTCAGGCTTTGCCACCAAAATAGCAATCTACATCCCTGTTTGTAATGAATGAGAGCTCCCTGGCTTTGGAGAGGACTCAGACATCTAGGGACACCGCCATCACCCCATCCTTTCTGCCAACCCCTCTCCTTTCACAGAAAAACCACTCATGCAAATGACTTGAGGCTGTTCGTGCAGCATTAATGAGCTGAAGTGACCAGAGCAAAACTTCCCCCCAAGAGAAATCAATTCAAGACACTGGGAGCTTCCCAGGAATCTGAAAGAAATGGCATTCAGATTTTCAAGGCCCCCTAGAGCCGGTTAAAAGGTCAGAAATAAAAGGTTATTGACCTGGCTTTCCTGAGAGAAGGAGGATCCCCTCACCACAGCCCCCTGCCTCCCTCCAGCCCAGGGACCATAAAGGGGCATGCAGGTCACTGACTGCAAAGAAAATCAAGTAGGGAGAAGCCTGGAAAATCAACTGATTTGATTTCTATTGAAGTAAATTAGTAGGTAATGTCGCACCTTCTTCAGAAAGAATGCGCTAGCTCTGGAGTAATTTGGCTCCCTCTGTCTTGGACTTTATAGTTGACATTCATATTCTTTTAATGATTCCCACACTGGGATTTCCTAATATCCCCAGGTCAGTAAGAAAAGCACTGTGTACCAGGCTGGCTGTTTGCTCCCACCTAAACCCTCCCCCGCTGCCACCCACTCACCCACCCACATGCACACTTTCACCCAGAAATACAGCCAACATAAAATCCCCATTTGCTTTGATCAAGACAGAATGCCAGTCACTGGAAACTGTATCTGACAGAGTGGATGGGCACCAGGAAGTGAGCAATAAACTGGGCCCTGAAATTAGAGAAAGGGGTGGGGGTGGGGTCATTGATCAAAAAACTATAGCAGCCGTTCAGATTAAACATCTCCAGACATGACGCTGGAAACCCTCTTAGAAAAATCACCCTTGTGGAAGTGTGCTTGCATATTTACTGGGCACGTTTAAAAAGTGCTCCCTCCACTCAGAATAAGCAGAAGGCTGTGACACGCCACTTGCCTTCAGAATCCACAGCGACCTGGAAATACCCTGTGCTTGACAATTTATTACACCCAGTCTGAGAATTAACATGCAGCTTCACACACTTCTTAGAGTTTGACACTGGTTGAGCTTGTTTTTCTGCTCCCCTGGGGCAAAAAACAAGCAATACCCAAGAATAATTTCACATTTTCAAATGCCCTTTCCGCTCCCAAACTTCTCCCCCAACCGCCACCACAATGTAGTACCTGAGGTTACATCCAGAAGAGGAACAGAAAAGAGATTTGACACAGCCCAGCAGCCAGCACCATGGAGTAAAGGGGCCATTGGTCACGGACAGTGACCACCCATGAGTGGACGGAAACCAGAGATCAACTCTGCAGCAGCCCCTGGGAAACCATTAAGTGGGAATGACTTGCAGCTGAGTTCAATCCGAATCAAGCGACTTCTAAAGACATCATGGTCTGCCCGGCAAATACCTTTCAAGGGTTTCTGCTCGCAGCTACATAGTCAAAGCTCTCCCTTGATTGTACATAGACATGGAGAGGAATCTGATGAAACAGGCATTTCTAAGTTCATTTATTACCACTCTGTTACACACTTTTGTCCAATCACACTATTCATTTCTCACCAAACTCGGCATACAAATACACAGAAAGAACCTGTTTCTTTAGGTCTTTATTCTTGAAGCTTCTAGTGTCACGAAAGACTTAAATTAAATGAATTTGTTTGATTTTTACCTGTTACCCGGCATTTATCATGGGGGTGCTATAGCTTGGATGGAGAATGTTTCCCCAATGCCTGAGTGGTAAGCTTAGTCCCAGGAGAAGGAAGTTGCAGAACTGGGGCCTTGTGGGTGGCCCTTAGGTCAGTGGGACATGGCCTTTGAGGTAGAGTGGGACCCTGCTACTTCCCTCCTCCTGGAGGGCTGATTGGTACGTGGGCCTGAGCCATGAGGCTTGTAGAAGACAGGGGGACTTTCCTCCTGCACTGGGATTGTCCACTGGGCCAGGCAATGGCCTACAATGCTGTGTTCAAGAAACAGGGTGACTTAGGTGCAGCATCTAATCCAGAGGACTCCACTCCTTGAGCTATTTTTTAGCATGTCTGTTTTTTTTCTTTTGATGGCACTGGGGATTGAACTCCAGACCCTGTGCTTGCCAGGCAAGCACTTATTCTACTGAGCTATCTCCCTGCCCCTCCTAGAGTTATTTTTTAACACCTTCCTCTCCACAGGACAAAAGCAATTGTCCTGAGATAAACCTAACAATAATAAGCAAAAGAGAAGCACAAACAGGGAAAAGTTTCTTTTATTGAACCATGCCAGTTGATCATAAATAATAAAGCACATACTGAAGTATATAAAAGGGAAAAGCTAATGTCTTAATACCTTTTCATTTACATTCATGAATTTGCTGAAAAAGGAAAACACTCATACCTTCATATTGGAGTAAATCCATATAGGAGTAAATCCATCCATTCACACTATTATTTCAAATATTAAATACAAATTAAAACTTCAACTGATTAAGACTTCTTGGTGTATACAACCTCATGCTATCAGTGTCATTTGGAATTCATTGTTTCAATGCAGGGATAGGGACTGGCAAGATAGCTCAGTGGACTAAAGCACCTGCTGAGGCAAGCTTAGGCAAGTGCAGGGACTGTGGTTCGATGCCCAGCACCATGCTGCGCGTGGCACTGAGCCGGCCAGAGTCCAGGTGTAGTGGTGCACCCCTGTAAGCCCCGTTCTGGGGAGACTGAAAGCAGGAGGACCACCATGAGTCCAAGCTACATAGTAAGACCCTGCAACAACCAAATACATTAAAGAAATAAATAGAATAAAAATACAAATGCAAGGCTACTTGATATGCTTGAGGCAGAGACACAAACTCACCCCTGAATGAGTGAGAGTGATCCTGAATCACTCAGAATCCAACCCAGGAGAAGTACAATGCACAGTAAAGAGCAATGATAAAAATGTGCTCGCTTACCACTTACTTGTAAGTTTATCATACACATTAAAGTCACGTGTTTAGAACTGCAGCCAAAAAGTTGTTTGCTTATTTGTTTAGGGAAGCATTTAATTGCTGGCTTTGTTGAGAATGGTCATCATGGGAAATAACAAGAAACAAACCAACTTTTGGTTCTTTTTATTATTGCTTTGAAAATATCTACAGACAACATGCCTCATGTTTTGCATTTTGGGGAATCTTTTCCCACTGGCTGGTCCTTAAATGCAGCTGGCCAACCTCCTTCTAGGCAGAGGTGGTTGGGTTTTTTTGTTTGTTTGTTTGTTTCAGAACTGGGCCTTTGAGCTTGCCAGGGAAGCGCTTATTCTACTGAGCCATCTTCCTGAAAGCCAAAGGTGATTGTTTTGATAAAGGAAACTCAACCAACAGCCAAGGAAATCTCTGGGTAGTTTCAGGCTGAAAGGACCAGGGCTGAAGTCACAATGGTCACATGCAGCTCACTGGGCACCCTGTGCCTCACTCACGTCTAAGAATCAAATGCAACAATAGATGCTGTGATGGGGAAAGAAACTGTTCAAAGGGCAGAAACAAGTGGATAGGGAACGGAGAAAAGAAAGAAGAAAAGAAAAAAATATATATATGCACAGGATAGCTTGCATAACTGTACTGCTGATTTCTGCAGGTTTATTGAAAGGAGCAGTTAATGCTTAATTTTTCTCTCTCTCCTGTTTAGTTATATGTGTATGTATATATATATACAATTAATACATTATTAAATATATATGTAATATAATATATATTATATTACATATTATATTACATATAATATATTTAATAATATATTTAATATATTAAATATATTAATACATATATTACATATAATATATATACTATATAATATATATACTAATATATTACATTATATAATGTATTTGGTATAGAGTCTCACTATACAGCTCAGACTCGGAGTGATCCTCCTGTTTTCAGCCACCCCAGTGCTGGGATTATAGGCATTTGCCACCATGCCCAGACTTGATGGCTGACTCAGCACACCCAACGGCAGAGCTAGCATAGCATGCGGGACTGGGGATCAAACCTTGGTCCCTGCACTTTCCTAAGCAAGCACTTAGTCTGCTGAGCTATCTTGCCAGTTCTAATTTTTTTGACCAATTTTGCATGCCTACATCTGGTAATCTGAACAACTAATTTGAAGACAATAATATGTAATATAATAACCATTGTTGAATTCCTGTAATTATGTTTAGTGAAATTTTGTAACATTTTAATGTTTTTTTCTATTTTTATTCTCTTTAAAATAAAATTTTATTCTCATTAAAATTTTAATGTAAAAGAAAAAAATCAGATATTCACCCCAATAGAGTGGTTAAATAAGGCTTGTAATTCCAGCAATCTGTGTGGTAAATCAGGAAGACTGTAAGTTTGAGCACAGTATGTCCGCCCAGTGACTTAAGCCTTTCTCAAAATGAAAATGTAAAAAGTTATAGGGATATAACTCAGTGTGAAGGCCCCGGGGTGCAATCCCCAGTACCACAAAGGAAGAAGGAGAAAGAAAAGGTGGGGGAGAGAAAGATGGGAAGGGAGAAGGAGAGGGAGAGGAAGAGAAAGAGGGAGGAGAGAAAGGAGGAGAGGGAAAAGAAAGAGAAAGAATAGAAGGAAGGGAGGAAGGAAGGAAAGAAGGGAGAGGGAGAGAGAGAGAGAGATAGAGAGAAAGGAAGCAAAGGAAGAAATTCAGCGTTTATTTTCTGCCAGGTGTCACCCTAAGGGCGGGGGCCTGAGCGGGTGGTGGCGGGGCTCCACAACAGCTCCCTGACCTCTGCCATCCACTAGGCTGCAGCAGGCTACTCCCGGCACACTGTCCTTCCTGAAGGGTTTTCATTAATAGGAGATGATGACTGAAGCGCTAGCAAAGGTTTTGCAAGTCATGAAGTTTATTCACATCATTATTCCAGAACCATGATGAGTTATGAAGTGAATGCTAGTTTAGGGATGTCTTCAACTGCCTATTTCACTAAAGAATTAAAGAAATGAAAAGAACAAATAAGAAGAGTTCAGGCAAACCATTTCTTCTGCTACCTTTCCTTGGGTTCCCCATTGTGGCCATTTTTGAAAACCATTTACAGATTTCCCAGATTATGGTATAACTACAGTACTTCAAAAACAAAAACAAACAGAAAAAAAAGAAAACCATCCACTCAACAGACACAAGGGAAAATCTTGATTTTTTAAAATTATTATAGCCACAACTTGTTGGGCATTAACTATGTTCCCACACTGTGTTAAGTTACATCTATAAAAGTAACAATAATAATTGCTCTTTCGGATGAACTTTACAAAGAGATGGTTCTGCATCACAAATGAGGACAGCAGCAGACAGACAGACAGACTAGCTCAAAGGAATCAGGCATCACTCCAGCCGATAGGTATGATACATAAGTACGTGTCAGGAAACACCACAAGGTTAAGAAGATTACGAAGGATGAAGATGGCTATAATTACTTACCTTTAGGGACTTGTAGGATGGAATCCCATAATTCATTTCCATTCCTTGTGTTCCTGAGTAATTTCTCTGAATGCCTCTCCTCTAAGGCCCTATAACTGGAAGTCATGGAACTTGGTGTGGGGTCAATGTACATTGCAAACTAGAATAGGACAAGCCTTTGGCTCCTCTGGAGTGTGAAGAAATTCAGGAAACAGCTAGAAGAAATGTAGTCTTTTGTATGCCCTTATACTTAAGCAGGAACTAAAACTAGGAGAAATCAAAAGGACCTGGCAATAGGAGATAGGACTTTGGGTCTCTGATCAGATCTACCCAGCTTTGGGCATTAGCAAGGTCACAGGTACTCAAATGCCTCTGGAGTCAGGATAGTGACACTGCCTGCCTGTCTTGAGGGCCACTTGTGAGGATGACACAAAATGACGTGCATAACGACCTTTGTGATAAGATGTAGAATTCACAAAAAAAAAAAAAAAAAAAATTCAGAATTCACAAAACAGAGAAGTCATCATCAACACATTGTATTGTGTCTTCTGTTCCAAATGCACACTGATGACTGATTATTTGGGGCAATTGACAATATTAAGTTTAAATTTTAAATTCAAAATATACTTCATTGTATCAATTATTTCAGGTGAAGCAAACTCCTTGATTTTTTTTTTCTTTTTTGGAGTTGTTCTTTTTAAGAAATGGTTTCGTCACTTTGTTGCTATTCAATCAGTTTTTCAATATTTCCCTAGCATTCCACTGGGTCTAGTGCTGAAACTGGGACAGGAAGACTGAGCCAGACTGTTGTATGTTCCAGTGTCACAGAGGATCCCCCACAATGACATGGGCTTCCGGGCAGTGGGGTGAGAGGGAAAGGAAGCAAGGGAGAGCTGGGAGCATTTCCAGCTCTAAGGAAATATCCCATCCTGGGAAATGGAAAGAAGGTATTCAAATGAGAAGGGAAACAAAGAAGGGGGAGGAGGAGGGAGGAAGAGGGGAGGAGAGAGAAGAAGAAAGGAGGAAGAGAGGGAGGGAAGAAGGGAGGGAGAGAGGGGGAAGAAAAAAAAGAAATGAAAAACCTTTTGCAAATAAGAAAGGGAAGAGGGGTTGAAGAGAAGAACAAGGAAAAAAGAATCAACAAGATGTATCATACACAGATACAAATTCCCTATGATGAATGTGATCATTATGTATACCTAAAAGGTACCAATTTAATTAATTAATTTTTTAAAAAATTTAATTTAAGCCGGGCATGGTGACTCAAACCTATAATCCCAGCACTTGGGAGGCTGAGACAGGAGGATTGTTGTGAGTTCAAGACCAGCCTGAGCTACAAAGTGAGTTTAAGGCCAGCCTGAACTGCATAGTGAGACCCTGTCTCAAAAAAAAAAAAAGTTAGCAAAGGGTCTACAGGGTCTCACTACACAGATTGGACTCATAGTGACCCACCTGTTTTCAGCCCAAACACTGGGATTGCAGGCGTATGCACCGCCACAGCCCATCTCAATCACTGCCTGAGAGCACAGCGAGGGTGGGGCCAGCACAGCACTCTGAGATGACCCTGGTCCCTGTGTCTGCCTAAGCAGGTGCTTCAGTCTGCTGAGCCACCTGGCCAGCCCTAAAACTAATTTTTTTAGAAAAAAGGTATTATTCCTGGGCAGGAAACGAAGGATCAGGTCTTGGATCCCAGAAAGGAATGGGATCTTTGCCCTTATCAGACCTCTAGCACACTGCGTGTCACAGGCCTCAGCCACACAACCCATCCTCAGGCCATGGGTCTGGGGCTCTAGGAGATGGGTCCATTTAGATTGTGATAAGCCCGGCTTCATGAGGCGCTCAAACCTCAAGCTTACAAGACGATCGGGAAGCAGTGCGCTTGCTCTGCCCGCCAAGCGCCGCCGGGCTGTCGGGTTGTCTCAATGCTTGTGCACCATAGTCTTTTGCACTCGTTCATGTGTGTAGTTAGAGGAGCCACAATCTTCATTCAGTGTGTAAGTACAGGGTGGGAGGGTCTCTCTCTAGGCTGTTTCAAATAATCTTTTTCAAATAATGGGTTGTTGGAAATAATCTATTTTTAATGTAGGATGAGTTGTTCATAGCAAAGAAATAGTCCAAAAATATAAGAGAGGTACCATGGCTGGCTGGTCAGTTGGTTGATTGGTTGGTGGTATTGCAGATTGAACCCAGAGCCTTCACACTGAGTTATATCCAATTCCCTTTTTATTTTGAGACAGGAGGGCCTGCCCATTGGCTCAGTTGTATAAATTCCTGCTTAAGCAAAGTAGTGAGGCTCAGAATTCTGTGGTTCGACTCCCAGACCCTCATGTCTTACCAGAACTGCACTAAAGGCATCCTGAGTGGACCCCAAAAAAGCATTCTTATTTTGAGACAGAGTCTCGAGTCACTAAGCTGCCCAGGCTGAGCTTGAGCTTGAGCTTGAGCTTTGTCTTCCTACTTCAGCCTCCTAGAGCACTGGAATAATAGGTTTGCCCTGATATGCCCAGTTCAGCAACTGTTTCTTACCTTAGTTTTAATTTTTCTTTAGTACCAAACCATAACAAAAGAAAGGAAGGGAGGGTAAAGGAGGGCGCTCGCCAGTTAATAGGCCTGGTCTGGACCAAAGTCTCAGGTGCGACACTGCTGCCTGCAGAGCACAGCCTGCCTCAGAGCCACTTCCTAACCACATGCAGTTTCCTAGCCTTCGCTGCCAGATAACCCCCTGCAGAGGCTGCACCTTGTCCCAGTTCCTACTCACCAACAAGCACCGTCCTCTTGTATTGTTCATCAAATTGAAGACCTGTGAGCTAAATTTCTTGCCAGAAAGAACCTTAAACCCTGCATAAAGTAGAAGATTAAAGTTGATCTCTCATTGAGAAATACAGATATCGTGATGTTTTCTCTAGAAATCTGTTGAAGGCGCTTGGCAGAAGAGTAGGATTGCCACGGCTGTGTCTAGATGCCCTTCAAAGCCTCTTGTGGTCCTGGGTGGGGCTTCTCAGAGCTGGTTGGATCTAAGGTGTGTGATGCTGGGATCAAAAGTGTGTGGTTACTAAACTAGTCCACGGATTGTCTTGGCACAGAGCTAAGTGTAGATAAGAGTCTGTCATCCTGGATGTGAGTGTTACCCGTCCTCAAGGTAGGTAGCCTGGGCAGAATCTTAGGGACAGAAAGAGGGCAGCTGGGAACCCATGTTGCTGACTGTGTACAAAGTGCTGCTTTTTGCTAGCTTCTGCCTGCCATGAACTATTTCTCTTCTGTGACACCCCTCTGCCCTGTGCCGCATTGCCTTGGAGCCAGCTGACTATGGACCAAAGCCTTTATAAATTGTGATCCAAAATAAGCTTTTCTGGGGCTGGGGAGATGGCTCAGTGGAATAAGCACTTCCCTGGTAAGCACAAGGGCCTGAGTTCAATCCTCAGTTCTGCCAAAAAAAAAACAAAAAACTTTTCTTCCTTTAACTTTGGGTGTCCAGTATTTTGTCTCAGCAATGAAAAAAAAAGGTAACTAAGACGAGGATATTGGTTCTTTTTGTCTGGGTTTGACACTGTGAGTGGCCTGCATCTCAGGAAAAGTCTCCCAGCTTTTTTACTTCCAAGCTTACTGAAAAAAAATGAACCCTTTCCTAGCTCTTCACTCCAGATTCTCCGCTGGAACCAGACCACGCCCTGGACTTTCCAAAGATCCTTTATGAAGCTTGGTCCTCCCAATTTTGAAGACCCTTGACTATAAATTGACCTCCCTGCCCTCGGATTTTACCAAAGTGGGTGGCACATTGTTCAACTTGAAGAGGAGGCAATATTAGTGTTGAGAGTTTGGCCACTTGCCCTAAATAAGTTTGAAATAAAAACATCAACATTTGAGTTTTGCCCTTGAGTTTGAGGCCCCCAAACAAATGGCCAGTTTGGTCTGCTTTTCTCTTATAAGATCTAGTATACTCTCACATGAATAATTCTGCCCAAAACGTATGTGGCAGAAACATGAGTAGCATCTGAGGAACAAGAAAATGTTTAAAGTGATGGGTCCATTCTCTAGAAAACATATGCACCACCAATTCTGCATGAAATTGAAAGGCTTACCGCCCCAGCAACCATCCTTGGACTCCAAGCTACCTCTAGAACCCAGCTGAGAGATAGGAATCAGGGTTAAATACAGAGGAAGTGTGTACTCCCCACAGGCAAACAGAAGGCGAGCCCCCACTTGCCAGGGTATCTTTTATACTTAGTCATTCTTAGAAACCAGCTACAAAAGAATTCAGCTTGAGCCGCCATGGATTTGAGGATCAGGAATTTTAGGGAAAGAACTAGACTGTCATTTCTCAAGGACTTACCTGGAGAAGAGGGAAGACCTTCCCCTGCCTGTCACAAAAAGCTTCCACTGCAGCCCCTGGAAACTTTCACTTTCAGGCTACCCCTCCCTATGGAGGAACTAGGTCCAGGGAGAAATGGGACAATTCCTCAAAATGTGCAAGGCAAGGAAGGTCACACTAATCTCAAGGAGCAGATTAAAACCTCTTTGGCAACTGCAAAACAAATATGTCATTTTAGAAAACAAAAGTGAACCCACACAGTTGGAGGTCCATCAGGCTCCACACCCACTGCACGCTATGCATAAGTGTGCGACACGCGCTCAGAGTCCACAGAGCACTGGGGAAGGTTGCCCAGGAAAGGTGGGGCAGGAGCTGGGCCGATTTTATGCTCCCTCACTAACTACTGTTCTCAAAGAACACTTTCTTCTACCTCACCTTAATCCACTAGAACCTGCCTCTCAAATATTGTCTTAGCAACTGTTTACTGATTAACACTAACCAGCCAAACAGGCTGGCTTCAGTGCCAAAGCCGATCTCAGGTCTGGGCTGCTGTTGTACCCTTGCCTCACAAGGTTTCAAGGTCAGAGGCCCTTGAGAGGTCACCCAGTCCAAATTCCCTTTTGTTGTTAGGAAAGGGGCACATGGGGACAAGCCATGCCAGCTTCAGGGGAGGACAGACCTGGCAGCTGTGGAATGCTGGCCCACAGAGCCAGCTGTGTCCTCATGAGGAAGCCAACGGAGCTGTTAGGACACAGAACTACCTGCACAATCTCACTGATGCCAGTAACTCCTCAGAGATTTAGGACACCATAAAGTCAAACTATAACTAGAAACACGCATTGAATTGGGCCTTAAACCAACCCAAACACCAGACTGGCTGTGTTTCATCATAAAGCCTAAGTCTTATCCTTGGTGTGTCTGCTTGCAGCCCCGCTGAGAAATGAACGAGGGCAGGGACTTCCTTATTCCCATCTTGCATCAGTCAAGCAAAGGGCAGCTTTGTGTGGCTTTGTCCTCCAAGACTGAGTTGTTCTGAATTCTGCACATTTCATTATTGTGGAGGAGAGGAATATAAAGTGTAGGAGACACTTCCTGGTCCTCGTCTCAGTCCAAGAAACCAATATTTGCAATCCCAAAGTTACGTTATTGGAATCCCATCAAGTTGATTCCAATCTACCACTTTCCATGCAACCCATGGCGAAAATGAGGACACTAAATTATATTTTTAATCATCAGGGAGTCAAGGGGCTCTAAGTCTTGCCATGACATGGCTTTCCAGGACCAAGAGAGCGACCCAGGGCCTCACCCAGTTTTTATTCAGTGGGGGAGTGGCTTGAGGAGGATTGACTGAGAATTGTGGGAAGTAGGTGACTACTGTGAGCTGAGCTAGGTGGGGGGCCTACATTTCCCTCTGCCATATGCAGAGAGGATATGCAGAGACAGTAATCTGCATTATATAGTATTTAATGTTTTGGGAAGTGTAGGGCTTCAGCTTTGATGTAGTCTTTCAAGCCCCAGGAAGTCAAAGCCTCTATCCCCAGCTGGCAGAGCAGAGCATTAGCTCTACCATCCTGTCTCCACCTGGCTCACATTAAGGAGAAGCAGGCTTACCAGGGAAACACACATGCCACCTTCAGAGACTATCACCAGCATCTCAGCTAGACCAATACACATTGCTTAAAGCCAATTGAAGGATAAACAGAAGTCCTAGCCAGCTCTCTACATAACAATATAAGGAAATAGGATCAGACTCAGTCAAAATGGAAACAGTCACTCTTCTTTCAAGGAGAGCTGCTCAGGTGGTCCTCCACAATAAAGCGCAAAAGAATGTGACAATGGCTGCAAAAGAATAAAGGATGATTAACCAACTACCCTCTTTTTCTCCCCAACTACCTTAGGATCTCTCTGAGAAACTATCAAGATACTGATTCCACCTGGAAATGAAATGATGACCCACACCATTTCAGACCTCCATCAGTGGTGGACAGTGTGTAAATTCCTCTTATGGAAACCTCACAATCCAATGACCTAGACTCTTGAGAGCTCCTCCATGCAGAGAAAGAAACAGGGGCTTGGAATAGTGACATGACAAGCAGGGAGGGTGGAGATGGCATTGGAGTTGGCAGAATAGAAACTGGGCTGGATTTCAAGGGATGGGTGGGACTTTGGTGTCAATACTCAAGTAGAAAGAAGGAAGAAATGTGAGATGACATCATTAGCGGGGTAGGAAGAGGACCCGGACAGCTTGAGGTCACTATAGCTAAAGGGAGACAGCAGCGTTTCAAAGATAAAAATTAGCTGCAGGATGAACTTTCTACTGAGTTTGGCAATAGGAAGGTCAGAGTTGACTGAGGTAGAGCAATGGTGAGAGGATTCACTGGGAGCAGAGCCAGAGTACGGGCTGGCCCAGGAATGCACCTCAGGGGCTCTGGGGGAGCCCAAGTGGAAAGGGCTCTTGGCAGGAAAGCCTTGTGTTTGTTCTCAGGGAGAGGCAAGAGAGCCAGTGAGGTGGAGGAGGAGGCTGGGGATGCAAGAGAAGGGAAGGCAAGCAGGGAGGTGGTCTGCCACGGAAAGAAAGAGCACTGACATCCGCACAAAACATCCTGCTCCCCGGCAGCTGTGCTCTCCCCACATCCTGTGCAGATTCTTAACAACTATTTTTTTAGAACAGCTTCAGGCCGACAGCCAAGTTAAGTGGACAGTATAGAGCTCTCCAACATAAGGTCCTCACACAAACAGCCGCCTCCGCCAGTCCATTTGTTCCAATTGATGGCCCTGCAGTGGCATGTTATTGTCACCCAAAGCCCACAGTTTCCATTAAGGCTCACTCTTGGTATTGTACATTTCTATGGGTTTGAGAAAATGTACAGTGAACTATCCCTATCTTTACAGTATCCCAAAGAGTTGATTCACTGTCCTAATAACCTAGGTGATGCATCTATTTTTAAGAAAAAAAAATTAGCATTGCACTGTTGCTTTTTGGAAAAAAGAAATGGCAAGATGAGAAGACTCACCCTTAGAAGGTATATGGTCTGTGTCAGGTTTTGCACCAGGCAATCAGACAGCTAATCAGTTAAGTCTTGAGTACTTAGGACTTGCCAGGTGGCACCTAGCTCTGCCAGGTCCGTGGAGCTGGAGTTCAGAGCAGCACAACCAGAGCAGGCTGCCCACTACAATGGAGTCCCCGGATAGCACAGGGAAGGACAGAGTCCCCAGCATTCCCCAGTGGCCTCCATCGTCAGCACCTGCTAAACAAGGTCACTTTATCACAAAACATTACTTCCTTTCTTTTCAGCTGGTAGACAAAAGTACAGTACCTTCAAGGATCACCAACTTGCTTATTTACTCAATTAAGCACCTATCATACAGGCAGCTGTATCAGCTTGCTTTTGATGCATAATAATCCACCCAAGACAACCCTCAGCCATCATTTCTCATGGCACTGAAGATACCAGGTAAAAATTACAGGGACTGGTGACATCAAGATGCTCCAAAGTGGCTGTTTCTGCTTGATGAGCCCAAGGGAGGTCTCATGGAAAGTGTGTGATGAAGCTACACATGGAGTGGAAGACCGTCAGGGCTCAGAAAATGATACCCTTCTCCCCGTGAAGCTGCATACAAGGTTCTGAGTCTCACTGGGTCATTAGGGACGTGCTCGTATGTCTGATCTCCTCTGACAAGAGAAGAGGAAGCTGGGGTGTAGCTCCAAGTGGAGCACTTGCCTAGCATGTGTGAGGCCCAGAGTAAGCTCCAGTACCACTGAAAAGCAAAAATGGCATCTGGCCAGGCATGGTGGGGCACCAGCACTCAGGCAGCTGAGGCAAGAGAATCACTGCCAGTTTGAGGCCAGCTGGGCAACAAAGTGAATTCATGGCCGGCCTGAACTGCATAGTGAGACCCTGTCTCAAGGAAGGAAGACATAATTAATTCATTAATTCATTAAAACATCTGAAGAAAAGGAAATAGTGGGACAGAGGCATAGCAAGTTGAACCATGGTGGGTTTGGGGGGCTTTTCCAGAAACCAGTGTGAGAAGAACATGGTAGGAAATGACCTTAAAGAGCCAGGAAAGTCAGACCCTGCAGGAATGTCACCTATGCAAAGCAGTCTGAAGTGTGTGGGTCCCATGGAGAACAGTTGGGACACGGTCTGTCTAGGTGTCAGTACAGGCTCAGTTTCCTCCAGTGAGTAGAATCTGAGGAGAGGATGAATCATTGGCCTCCTCTTCTGTGAAATCTGCTATCAGGGAGGCTGAGGGGCTGAGGGGCTTCGGTTTGAAGTGTGGGAACTATCTTGTTCTAAAAGGTCACTCTGGTAGAGGAGAGGCCATTTGGAACATGGTACCTGGAAGAAGGAAGGTGTTAGTGAGGGAGATGAGTCTGCACACACAAGCATGGGGAAACTGCCCAAAGACCAGGGGAAGAAGATGTCTCTGAGAGCAATTCCAAAGCAATCTTGACGTTTACACACAGAGTCAAACAGTGAGAGAGAAAACGAAGAAAGACAAAAGTCTTCTGCATAAGTGGAAGGATTCAGTGCATCAGGATGGAAGACACAGGAAGAATTAATGAGGAATTCACTGAGAATCAATTAATTTTTGTCCCACCACAGGGACAGAAAGGTGTGACACCTCTCCTCACCCATCATCAGGGCCACAACTGAAATTCTATAACAAAAGGCAAGTTAAGGGGCTGGGGATTTGGCTCAGCAGTAGAATGCTTTCCTAGCAAGCTGGAAGCCCTGGGTTCAGTGCCCAGCACCAATAAATAAATAAATAAATAAATAAATAAATAAATAGGCAGGTTAACAAAAGAGGAAAAAAAATAAAAACAGAACAGTTACTTAATTCAAGTTCTCCATGATGTGGGAGCCTTCAGAAATGAAGACAACAAATAGCTGCACAGAGATGGGATTGGGGGGCTGGGCAGATAGCTCAGTTAAATAAGCACTTGCCTGGCAAGAGATGAGATTAGGTGTGGGGAATGGACTGCAGGGGTCCTGCAAGGGTCCAGCAAGGCCTGTCTGGATTTTGGACTCTTTTGAGCTGCTGTGTGTGACATTCCTCCTCCTAGGAAGGGGCAAACCTCTCCTGAAGGTGGTTCTTATGACCTACATTAAGATCAGGTGGCTCAGAGAATTTCTATAAGACAGGCTCTTACACAGAGAAGCAGGAGAAGGTTAGAGTTGTATTTCTGGTCTCATGGATGCCATGGGAGAAGGGTTCTACTCTCTACAGCCCTGGTGAGGGAAGCCGAATGGTAGTGCTTACAGCCGGGCTGCAGAGAGGAAGAGGGTGGGAGCAAGGCCGTGAAGAGACCCTCAGGGAGCCCTGCTCCTCACCTCCCACATTTTTTTTTTTTTTTCTTCTTTAATGTATTTGTTAACAGGGTCTAGAGTCTCACTACCTTGATCGGACTCGGTGATTTCCTCTTTTCATCCTCTGCTGGGACCAATCTCCCTCTCAGTGAGCCCCAGAGGTAGGGCTGGCACCGCATGTTGTGGATCAAACCCAGCCACTGTGTTCTGCCTAAACAGGTGCTTTAGTCCTCTGAGCTATCTGGCCGGCCCAACATAGACAGGTTGTGGTGCCTCCCAGATACCCTGAAGCAGCTAATCACAGAGGGTGTAGACACTAGCTTAGTGCTATAAAGAAATTCTAGAGAGGGGGAGCTGATCTGCAATTTGTCAGCCCATGCAATGTTTTAAGAGTATTAAAAAGAACAGAGATCTTAATCATGGCTCATCCAGCTGGCAAAAAAAAAAAAGAAAAGAAAGAAAGAAAAGGAGTGATTTCTTTTAAAAATGAACAATCACTTTCAAATTCTTTTCTCTCCCAACAAAAGAATTAGCCACTGGTTTTATTTCAAAACCAAACAAAGAGGGGGAAGCTAACAGCTTTCTCCATGAATGCTGAGGATAAGGCCTTCACAAAATACAGCTGCCTGCTGTTTTGCCAATAGTTTCCTGTTCTGTGTAAATACTACCAGATTCTCTGAAGCTTTTTCCACCTCCAAAAAGGTAAACTTTGCTCACCTCTAAGTACAGGTAGAATGATGTAACTAGAGCTGCAGAATCTTTGCACTAACCCATAGTTTTCCTGTCCACTGAAGAGGCTTCAGGCATCAAATGCTTGTTGAATGACTGCTTCTCTGATGAAGAGCTGGGCTAGGCACAGCTTAAATGCAAATAGCCAGGTATAGTCCGCTGTTCTTACTTCTGTAGCTCAGACAGATTAAAGGAGAGGAGGGAGGCCAGACAGACAGCTCAGCATACTAAAGCGCAGGGGTTTGGACCCTGGCTTGCAGTGCCAGCCCTGTCCCCAGGGCGCTCTGAGCTGGTGACTGAGACTGGGCGTTGTGGCATGTGTGCCTGTAACCTCAGGGATTGGGAGACAGAAAACAAGAGAAGCACTAGAGTCCAATCTACATAGCAAGACCCTATAGATCCTGTGGACGCTGTATAAAATATATTAGAAAAGAAAAAAAAAAGAAGAGAAGGAAGATGTATTCTGAAACAGACTTCTAACTGCATGGTTCCCCCAAGTTGTTTGCTACTATTGAGGAACGTTTTGCTGCACTAGCAGAAAAAAAAAGTATGTTTGCCTCTAAGGAAATTTGGGGTACACTCGGGACTAAACCCCCTTTTAAAGAATCACAATAGGAAAGGAACTAGTTTACTTTTAAGTCAGTGTTTCCCCAAGTCCATCATGGAAGTCTTATTAAAGTCTCAGGGATAGGCAAAGGCCTACAAGAGCACTGTCACAGGCATTCAGCCCCTCCACCCTACTCCAGGGCTCTGCCGAATGCTTCTGCAGATCCAGTTCTATCTGAAAAAGACAGTGACTGGTCCCCACTGCCCTGGGACAAGATCTCAGCTCTAGGCACCCCTCCCAGTGGGGTTGCCTTTCCTCCTCCAAACCTGCTCTGCCCGGGAAAGGCTTCCAATCACCGGGAGAGGAAACCTACCGCTTCTGCCAAGCAGGCCTGGGCCCAAAGGAGGCTCTGGCGGAGCAGGCCTTTGACCTGTTAGACCCGGGACTTGTCTTTGGAGATTTAGCTAGGGCAGAAGAAAAACTCATAGAAAAGATTCTTTGTCTTTGAATAGCTCACCTCTAGGGAAAAAACCAACCCCGAACACAAATTTTTGCAGCTTTATTTTCTATTCCGTTCTACAGGAAACACTCTTTTCTTGTCTTTTTGTTGTCATTGTTGTTCCCCAAGCAAAAAATCCAGTTCAGGAAAAGTGGCAGTGTTTATGACAGCACTTTTATTTCCAGATATTATATACTGTTTTAAATCCAGGAAACAAAACATTTGCAACTGCTCTTAAGGACTCTCTTCTTTATTTCTTTGTCACCAAAGATCTTCCTTAAAATGTCAGACGCTATAAACGCGTGTGTAACTTCTGAAGGCTATGCTACACCTCTGAACTGACTGTGTAAGATGAGACCTGTGGCACTGAAGCAAATGCTTAGGAAAAGCATGGAGGTACAAACAACTGGAAAGGGGATGTGAGATAACACCATGTAACCTGCCATGTGCTGGAGCCCAAACTTCTGCACGGAAGACTGCGGTGCCAAGGTGGACGAAGAATAGTTGACTACAGTTACTCCACTCAGTAATATCGTTCCTAAGGTTAAAAACAAAAGAATTTCAATCATCTCTTGTTATCCTTGGGGAACTAGTCCTGGGCCTCCAAGCATTGCAAAATCTGCAGAAATGCAAAGCCCTTACATAAGATAGCATAATATTTGCATATAGCTACACACCTCCTCTAGCTCATTTTAAATCATCGCTGTATTACATATTTAGAATACATAATACATACAAATGCTATGTAAATAGTTGATACACTGTTTTGCTTAGGACTAACAACAGCAAAAGAAGCTAGTACAAGTTCAGTACACACAAACCCTGTAACTGAAAGTATTTTCAGGGGCCAGGAAGATGGCTCAATAGAATGAAATTGCTGAGACCCTGGCAAGCATAAGGGTCTGAGTTCAGTCCCCAGTTCTGCAAAAGAAAACAAAAAAGAACATATTTTCAGTTCGTGGTTAGTTGAACCTGATACAGAGCTCAAGAATACAGTAGGAAGCAACCACACAGAGAGTTTCTGTCAACCACACGCTTGCTCTCAGCTCCAAGTAAGCAATGAAGTGCCCTAAATAAAAAGCGAGAAATCTAGAGGGAGACAGTGGCAAGAATGAGTTCAGAACCTCCTCAAACTCAGTCCTCCGTCTGCAATTTTTACAGCCTCTTTCTTATGCTCATAAAATTGTTACCCCTGTTCCAGACATCACATCTACACCCAATCCTGCTCACTGGGTCTAAGAACGAGAGAAAGAAGTTGGTTCCAGGGACATCCTTCCCTGTTATTAAGAAAGAGAAATATTTCCCAGGAACTTCCAGCAAGTTTTGACTTGTAAGTCTTTGGCCAAAAGCTTTGACATGGCCACACCTCTACTTGAAAGAGGTGGGAAGGAAGGCTGGTTAGCTTTAGCCTCTAAAACAGGGGTGGCAAGAAGACTGAGTTGTCTGCTGGCTTAGCTGACCTCAGGCTCTGCCAGAGGACTATGCTGCTAAGCCACGGTCTCTCCTGAGGTTGGGTCAGGGGCCCATTCATAGCCAGCAGGCCCTTTCTGTTCTGCATTGCACTTGACCGCTGGAGCTAATGGTTTAAAGGACTTGCTCTTGTTTCAAATAAAAGCTTTTAAATGAGTTCATTTCTTTTTTTCAAGAGCATTCGGGTCTTCCCAAAACCCTCAAGTTTCTTTGGTTTATAGCAAAGTCCTATCTAATTTGCTCCCAAGAGGAAACCTACCACAATAGTAAAGCCCTCCACTTCCACGGGGCTTTTCCCTAAACTGTTAATGAGTTGTGACTTCCTTATATGTACACTCAGACAAGACTGTGTGCCCCAAGCAGGTAGACAGAATTTGAACCAGATGGTTCAAGGAGAGGAAACCGGATTAGCAGATCATTTCAAACACCTCCATGTGTTGACTAAAATCTATAAGGAAAATGACAAAACATGTACCTTATTTTCTCAACAAACTGTGCGCCATATTGAATATTAAACATTGAGCTAAAAGAGTCAGAGCAAGCTGTAGCTTTTCTTTCCTTGCTATTAGAACTATATAACCCAATTTTGCTTCATTAAGGGGGAGGAAGGAAAGGAGGGAGGGGGAGAGATAGAGAAAGACAGAGAGAAAGACTGGTTCACAAACTCACTTTTAGCGCCCAGGGACCCTGTGGTAATCGCACAGCTACAGCATTTGAATAAACTGGAGGTGGCCAGAGTGCCTCTCAACAGGGTAGGGATTCCATTTTGTCTGTTTCTCCAGCTGTAGCGGTGTGTGGTAGTGCACATCTGTAATCCCAGCGCTTGGGAGGCTGAGCAGTGTGGTGGCCGCCTTGAGGAAGGCAGCTGCCAAGGACTGAGCCCCTCTGGAATAAAGCTTTGCAGAAAGTTAAAAATAAATAAAGAAACAAACAAACAAACACTGTAGGACCCTCTCATCTTCACTCTTGAGCTAACTTCATTAAAACTGGGGGTGATGCAAATTAAAGATTTTCTAGCACTCAGCTCCTCTTGACCTCCTACCCCCAGTTTAATTAAAGCTAAGTTTGGTTAAGGTATATGCTGGTGTACGAGTCAGGAGAACTCCAGTTCCGGGCATTAAGGGGATTTTTCTAAACCTTCTCTTCCATGTTAGAACACTTGTTTTAATAGTTAATTAAAGACTTCTTCACAATCCTTTAAAAGAAACTTAAAAAAGATTAGGAACCTGCCATAAAGGTGTCCATGACAAAAGGGACTGAAATGCTTTTGTCCCTTTTAGGGGGACACTGAGGTCTTCCTTTACCTAAAAATACTTAGGGCAAACGGTGGTTTTTGTGTTTGTTTGTTTGTTTGTTTTCTTTTAGTAAAAGGAGATACTTGGCTGCCTTCGTGTAGCTAAGAACAATTCTGCAAATTTCACAGCACTCTGCAAACATAAGCCGGCTTGCAAGTCACCCACACAACACTGCACTGCAGTGACAGTGGGCTGGGAACACAGATGCCTTATTCCTTTAGCTGGCGCTAGTCACACTCCACAGGAGAGCCCCTGCCCACATGGAGAAGGGCAACATCTCCTCAGACATCCCATATGCTGCTCATATTAGAAGCAGGTTTAGGGCTTTCCCACTGCAGCAGTATCTGTCTGTGGCAAAGGGCATGGGCGATGGACATAACCGGGTGGGAGAGACTAGGCATGGGGACAGGGAGATGGCTCAGTGGAATAAGTGCTTCCCTGGCAAGCGCAAGGGCCTGAGTTCAGTTCCAGTTCCACAAAAGATACAGCTCAGTGGCACAGAGCCTGCTTGGTAAGCACAAGAATTCAATTTCCAATACAAAAAAAAAAAAAAAAGTAGATTTAATCTAGGCAGTTGACCAGATAGCCAAATTCAAGCAAACCTGCACTTGTTACTAAAAGAGAACAGAGTCCTCAGGTGCAGTCTTGGATGCTCAAGACTTGAACCTAGCACGGACAAATGTGCAGACAGTGCTAACCAAAGGGCCACAGACACGGAGGACACACTAGAGGTACAAACTAAGAAGGTCTCAACAATGAGGGACAAAGCAGGGCGTGGTGGCGCATGCATGTAATCCCAGCACTAGGGAGGCTGAGGCAGGAGGATTGTTGTGAGTTCGAGACCAGCCTGAGCTACAAAGTGAGCTTAAGGCCAGCCTGAACTGCACAGTGAGACCCTGTCTCAAAAAAAGACAAAAAAAAAAAAAAAAAAAAAACAATGAGGGACAAGACAGGGACAGAGGTGCTGAAGAACATCCCAGAGGGATCAGTCAAGCTGTTCCTGACTAGGGGGAGAACAAGCATCTGCAGAGCAATGTTCCCACAGGAGAACAAAGGTCCTGCACCAGGAAAGGGCCGTGCATTGTTCAGGAAATAGTTAGGGCTCCTGAGACTGGAAAGAAAGGGCACCTGGGGTGTGGGACTGGGAGGAGGGGAAGAAAGCCCAGGTTAGCAAGGCCCTGGACTGGAGGTGCCTTCCCAACACAGCATGTCTGTCTGTGGCAAAGGGTATGGGGGATGAAAGTAACCAGTCGGGAGGGACAAGAAGAGACTAACAGGGAGGTGGCTCAGTGGAATAAGTGCTTCCCTGGCAAGCACAAGGGCCTGAGTTTAATTCCTTGTTCCACAAAAAGAGAGAGAGAGAGAGAGAGAGAGAGAGAGAGAGAGAGAGAGAGAGAGAGAGAGAGACTAGGCAGGAAAACACCTTCCCTTCCTGTGCAGAGCCGGGGCAGATGCACCCAGTGGTGAGCTCTACAGCTAAGCTTACAAACAGGCATTTGACCCTCTGGCATCCCAACCCAGACCAGAAGGCACTCACCTCAAGCAAGTCCTTTCAAAAGAATCAATTGCTAGATCCTCAACTCCTCAATGAACTTTGTTCTGGAGCTGCCTGATAAACTTAATTACACTTGAAAAAGAAAACCGTAACCGCTTACCCATCCCTAATCTTTCCCTGGTGGCTAATGATTCACCACGGGACCTCACATCTGTGGACTCCCCATCTCTTCCTGTCACCTTGTTCTTTCTGTGAAGCTTGACCTTCGCAGGAGGTTCTGAATTCAGAATAAGCAACGCAGTACTGATTAGTGATACTGAGCATTCCATGTTCCTAGAAGGGAGTGCTTCCTAGAATTACCAATATTTCTTTAAAGGTAAACCCCATTAACCCCACAGTAAAAATTCTCTTGGAATGCTTTGTTTCAAAAATAATAAGATTTTTATTTTAATCATATCAAGGTCTTGTCTCACTTCACATCACACATAAGCATGATACTGTCCACCTTCTACTGAGAAAGAGTGAACTTCGTTAAATCCCAGATGAAAATTTCAGTTAATTTAAATAAGTGTAAGTAAATACCCAAGCATATGAGTTTTAAGAAACCTGAATTCCCTGGGACAGAAGAAGGCATTTGGCAAGGAAATTGGATGGTGTGAGGGAGGTAGATTGGATTCTGCAGTAAGTTTGAGAAGTATTGTGTTCAAGCTGAACACGCAGACTGTTTAAAGTGTGAGTGTGCATGGAAGCTCTCAAGAGGGAGAGCTGTACTATTTAGCTTCTCTTTAGTTTCAGTCGTGGGACAAGGCCACACTAACAGATATTTTAAGAGTATTTTACACCTCTCCTCAATAATCTGCCACTGTCCCCTCCCATGAGCAATAAACTGCATTATCTTCATATTAGCATGAGCTTCCAGGCCATCTGCCAGAGCCTGCTTCCTCAGGCACACACCAGTGATTTGGGTGTGACTGACAGCCAAAATGCCTTCTGAGGAAAAAGTTCTGAGCAATGCTTCACATCAAGCCACAGCGTACCTGTTCCCATAGGAAACAAGCATGCCTGATCCCAAAATTTTCGATGTACTGCTACATTTCCTATTGCATTATCTGAAAACTTGCTTCAGTCTTGACGTCCTTTTATACAAAGACAGCAGCCACTTAGAATACTGGAGTTATTTCTGTTTGGGGCCTTCTCAGCAGCATGGCCTTCCCACCACTGACGTGTAGATGTCAACCAGAAGTTGAGACACAGCCATGATAAAGAACGCCTGAATCATCGATTCATGAGACTCTCGTCCCCTTTGGATATTTCACACAGTGTAGCTTTCCAACCCAATCAAGAAGCTCACTAATATTGTTTCTGCCTTTCAATTCAGTTAACTCTCTGGAGGGGAGAGATGTCTTTTCAATTCTAAAATTAATAAAATGTCTTATTTGATATCAGTTTAATAAGATAACCTATTGATTGACTGGATCTTTGACTTTTCAGTTGTCTCATGCTGACCCCATGTCACCATGCAGAATAGAAAGGCCATCTGGCAGGAACTGCTCTGCCAGATAAGGAGGGATGCGGCATTCTTACAACACTCACCCTCAATATTGAATGATGTCGAATGCTATAAAAATGAAAGCTTCTACAACAAAACATGTCCTTCAGACTGGCAGGCTTCATATCTCTCTGTCACATCTGTGCTTTCTCTATAAGATGATCAACAGTTCTCATATAGCCTTCTACTGCCCAAGAGTCCCCATAGAACACATTATAGGCTTGATAATCCCCTTATGTAGGGTCAGCAACACATCATTTCTAAGCTGAAAGGGCAGCCCTTTTGCAAGCAGCAATGCAATTGCCTACCAACTTTCCTTTATTATGATTCATCATTGTTCTATTTTGCAATAGTATGTTTTCCAAGCCATCGCTTCTGTTTGCTTCACCAAGGACTCCTCAAGGGCAGGGGCTATGTGCGTCTTAACTTGCCATCCTCAGCAACCAGGATGGAGACAGACACAGCCCCTCAATAAATATTTGTTAAGTGACTGACTGAACTACAGAATGAGTTCACTAAGAATCTGAATCCCTATCTTCTCTTGGATACAGTGGTCTGGTAAACCTAGCAACCATCCTAACTAGCTTTTGGTCAAACTGGTTACTATAACCTATCTCAACAGCATGAAAGGCAGCAGCTAATCTTTCCAGCTCTTACAAATTTACTCTGCCTTGTATTTTCTGAATAAGTTAACCAAAATTTATAGCCCATTCGATTTTGGAGTTCTTCCAGGCTGAGGTACAATTCTTTTATGCCTTGATATTTAACCTCTATATTTTCTAGATACTAAAAACTCTATGTATTTCTATTGATGATGACTGCCTATAAATTAGCAGGTCTTCACTATTTATTTTCTCTACCACTTTTTTTTTTTTTTTTTTTTGGTACTAGGGATCAAGCTCAGGAACTTGTGCTTGCCAGGCAAGTGCTTTATGTCGCTTAGCTATTTCCTTGGATCTACCACTTTAAAACATACCATATTCTTGGATTTTCTAACTGATGTTCTAATTAAATTTCTTCAGAAAAAAAAAATCCTTTCTTTTCTTTTCTTTCTTTCTTCCTATTTCTTTTCTAAGTTATCCCCAAGGCCTTGAGTCTAAAAGCTGTCCTTGATGCTTGAACTTATACTAAGTTCTTAGAGCTGCTTCGGCAGCAGCCCTGCCTAGCACTGTGTCTAAATCATTCCTGGAGTTCTTTGCTAAGACCTAAACCCATACATGCCCCTTAATTGGGTTTACCTGGATTTCCAATCATTCCATAAATGGTCCACAAGCTCCCTACCACTTTCAGGTCTGCAGACAAACGGTTTACTCCACATCCAGGAAATACAACTATCCTTTCCTTGGTCTCCAGTCTCCATCGGCACTATAGGGCTTCTCTATGTTAGCAGCCATCTTCAAACCTGGTATTCGTTGGGTGTGGTGGCGTCTGAGTATAATCCCAGCACTGAGGAGGATTATGGCAAGTTTGAGGCCAGCCTGGGCTCATAGTGAGTTCAAAGCCAACCTGCACTACAAAGCAAGACTATGTCTCAACATCTCAACAACAACAAAAAATCTGGTATGAGTCTTGATGTCTTTTCATCTGGACCAGTGCCGGTGTGTGGAAGGCAGGCCTGTGTTTTATTTTGGCCTCTATTTTCCTCTAGATCTAATACTGACATGATAAAAAGCCAGAGACAAGCTATTGAACTTGACTTGGGACTTATAAAGCAGGGATTTAAAATCTTGGCACACCGCCTACTTTAGAGTGTAGCCCTGAGGATGAAAGAGTCTATAACTATAGTAAAGAATTTATTACTATGGATCTCTATTAGCAGTGCTATAATTTTACTGATGATGGTAATGGGAGTTCGTAATAATACAAAGAACCACATTAGCAATCATGAGAGGGCTCTATTATCGCAGTCTTTAAGAATTATCTGCCCACAGTGCTCCCTCCCCTCTCTAAGCCCTATTGGATTCTTTATAGGATGAAGCTGGATGACAATCAATTGTTCTCTTGCTCTTTTCTGTGGGCAGGCTCTAAACCGGTGAAGACCCAGGAAAACAAGGCCCGGGTGCATCTCTTGTTCTTGGATCTCAGCAGTACTAACCTATGGACAGATCACATCAAAACTCCAATGCAAGAACATTTTTGATTGACAGTACAATTTCATCCTGGTGGCTCTTTTTATGACAGTGAATAAAGGACCACTTAGGACATTTTCAAAGTTGAAAAAAATCACTAAATTCAATTGCTTAGTGTTACATATCTGGAAAGCAAACTACTCCAACCCAGAACCCTCCCAGAGCCACCTACACACACACACAGCTCTTCTACCCTCCCAGCCCTCGCTGTGGCGTCTCTTCTCTCCCCTGCCTCTTCTGGCACCCTGTCACTGTTGTAGGCCAAGCCGTGAAAACACCCCCTTTATCAGAGACAACTGAGTCCATAGGCACCAGAGCTGCTACCTGCTCACGCTGCTGCTGAGCAAGAGGTGGGTGAACTGTGGTCCCCACATCTGGGCTCTGCTATTGGACAGAAAAAGAAATTCACATGTATTGAGCATTTCCTCTAGCTAGAGCTTCCTGCTGGAGTTTGTGCGTTTGTATGTGCATGTGTGTGTACCTAAATCTTTCTTCCTCCTTCTCCCCTCTTCCTTTCTGTCCTCTACTAGAGGTAATTTAAGAAATCAACCCAATAGTGGTGTAACAACCAGTGTGTGTATGTGTGTGTGTGGGGGGGGTTCTCCACCAGTTTGCATGGGGTAGTGAATACCACCAGGGCAAATTTCAAGTTGGGAACTCATCGGCACTGAATGAAGAAGTGCAAACATGTGCATGGTCCCCGCCAGTGAGCAAGTTAGAGCTGGCTCTGATTTGGAGTGAGACTACAGAGCTCAGCAACTCAAAACTCTCTGTCCTCCAAGTTCCTGAGACACCAAAAAGCCCACTGGTGCCTATTAGAAAGCGCCACAGTGAAATCCAATGTTACAAAATTATCACACTATTATATATATTAAAGAATAAGTACAATCTATTTTTTTCTTTCTTGCCATCCTACTTACAATTTGACTTGGCTCCCTTTTTGTACTTGGAGAGCCAAGTATTTCCCCAGTGCCCCAGGCTCTTGACAGAAGAGCTGTCTCTTCTTCCATTCAAAGAACACAGAGTAGTTTTAATAGAAGACACTTTAAAAAAAAAAATGAATGGTACCTTCATACTGTGTGTGCAAAGGATGTCCTGACAATGACTGGAAGTGCCAGTGAGCCCAGGCACTAATTATCCTGTAAATTTTCTTTTCTCCCCCAGTGTGGAGGTGAGATCTAATTTGAAAGATTAAAATCTTTGCGTGATTACAGTATGTGGTAATTGCTCAGCTCTGTAGTTACATGCTCAATCACTGCTAAGCAAGTGCAAAGAATTACAAAGCGATTTGTGCCTGTAAGATAAATTCCAAGAACTTGGCTTTTACAAAGGGCACGGAAGTGGAGGTGGCGGGATAACAGACGTGCCAAGTGGAGTAACTGACTGTGAACTTCAGTAAAGAGAGACTGAGGGTCTCCGGGGTCAGGGAAAGGCCATGTCATGCAGCCTTTCCAGCATTCTGAGCCAGTGCTGAGCTGCACTTGTGCAAAAGCACCACTCAGGAGAAGGCTGTCTAAGGAGTTATTAGATGGTACTCATGGAAGACTCCGCAGGTCTGCTAGTCTCCCTCCAGAACCACCAAAGTATGTTTTTATTGCTCTTAGGCACAAAACATAGAGTCAAATTTTCTTCATTTCAGTGGTAGGAAAAGGACACAAGAGCAAGTGTGACTGCACACATGTACACATACACAGGCAATGGGTGTGGAGGGGGGAGAATAAAAGTACAAAGTATAAAGAAGGAAGGAAAACAGTGCTTTTAGTAGATCGCTTTCCAACTCCACCACTGTTCGGATTCATGCCAAAAGTTCTTTCCCTGCCTTAGCTGATCATACCAGAAAACTCATTCATGAAACAAATATTTATTCAGCACGCAACGTATGCCAGGCTTCTGTGGGACATGATGATAAATAACACAGATAAGGTCTCTGCTCTCACAGAGCTCAGAGTCCAGCAGGAAAGAAATATTTAAAGTAAGTCCTCTGCATGAGTACTAGGAAAGAGGACAGCACAGCATGCAGAGGGGTAAGAGTCCACCCGAGTCTGGAGTTAAGAGCAGCATCTACGAGAAAGTGATGCTTCATTTGAGACCCAAAGAATGAGCAAGTGTTGTTGTCTAGAAGAGGTGGGAAGGGCAAAGCCAGTCTTTTCTCCTAGAGAGGCAATGCAAAAGAAGTTTCCCGAAGTATTCTCTTTGCAGCACCTTTCTCTTCCAAACCTTGATGATCCTCTGCCCGGTTCACTCACTACAGCTAAGATACCAGTAATATTTTTCTAGCTGTAACTTCTTTTTTGCAGTACTGGATATCGAACTCGGGACTTTATACTTGCCACGCAGGCGCTTGTACTGCTGAACTGTCTCCCCAGCCCTAGCTGTAACTTCTGATGTCACATGTAGCTAGCTGTAAGCAGAATTTTAGTGGAACAAGAAATAACTAGATTCAGTGAAATTGGGCTTCACAATGGTTTTCTAGAAACAGTTACTCAGACTGGACCAGGGGTAACTTATTCTACCATCCAGATTATAGAGGTATCCAAAAGTCTGCCTTCACACACAAATAGAAGGGGACACCAGGCAGGCCAAAGAGGGACCAAAGTGGAGAACTGAGCCAATCTGAGCTCACATACCCCTGGCTGAATGGTACCTCAAGGATATTTGGTAAAAGGAACTACTTCAGTCAACTAAAAAGTACACAGAGTGACGTGTATAACTAGAAAATTGTCAATTTTATACCTCATATTTTATTGTAATGACTCACCTGTCAATGTCTTATATTTTTGGAAAATTCACCCATTTCCATTACTGGTAATATTTTTTCATCTGACACCAGAACAGGGTCCAAATCCATTGGCGAGGGCTTGGCCCCCATTTCTATTATGTTGTTATTGCCGGCAAGCTTTAAATTTATAATTTGTGTTATGTTTCTATCAGTAAAATAATTACCTGAGGTGACCGACATATAACGAGACAATATTTATTTTGGCTCACAGTTTTCGAGGTTTTAGTCCATGCCAGGCAGGCCTATGGCTTTCAGGCCTCAGGTTGGGGAGAAGAAGGCAACAGCAGGGAGCAGGTGCTGCAGCAAAGCCACTCACCTATGACCCGGAAGCAAAAGCCTAAGAGGAAGGGGTGGGGCTCCACTGCCTCCTCCAAAAGCGCAAGAGCAACAAGCTCACTTCCTGCTGCTAGGCCCCGCCTCTTAAAGGTCCCACCACCAGACCCTAGCACCATGCTGAGGACCAAGACCTTAGCACATGGACCTCTGGGGACATCCATGATGCAAACTGTAGCATGATTTCAGAGGTAGGTTTTGCTTTTTAAACGGGTATAGAAATACTAGGCATCGAACTCAAGATCTCACACTTGCCAGGCAGGCGCTGTGCTGCTGAGCTACATCCCCAGAGGAAAGGAACTTTATAATCATCCAAACAAAATTATAGTTTATATTTGGTTATATTTTGATCTTTTCTCTTACAAATCATTTTTGAGGTTTTTGTTTTTCTTTTTACTGTAACTGATTTCAATCTCCACATGCAACTTCTGAGTGGTTCTTTTTTTATTTACAGTGGTCCACCACTAGCATTTTCCCTAGGTTTTGTCAATATTCTACTGTATGCTATTCTATCAGACAGAAATGTCATGGGCCATTTCAACACTTTTACAGCCCAACATTTGGGCTTCCTTGTGTAGGCTTATAGCTCATGTTAAATTAGTGTTTTCTGTTGAAATACTGTTAGCAATTCAAATAGTGTTATCAATTTATACTCCCATTAACAAAGTACAAAAGCTAGGGCCAGGAAGATGGCTCAGCAGGATAAGCACTTCCCTGGTGAGCACAAGGGCCTGAGTTCAATCCCCAGTTCCATCAAAAAAAAAAAAAAAAAAAATACAAAAGCACTTAAGTTTTCACACTCTTATCACAGTGGGTGCTTGCTCTTGCACTCTCAACCTTTATTAAAAAAAGATGCCTAAATTCTCCTTTCTGTGGGACTGATCACTTTTCTGTGTGTTTTATTGAGTGCTTTTCCTCTTCTATGTTCCTGTTCTTTTCCATTGTCAGTCATCTTTTACATTTTAAAGGATTTTTCCAGTTTCTGCCTTAAAACTTTTATCATACAGCATTTTTTAAACTCTGATCTGTGATCATAATGCAGTTAATACAATTTTCATTTGAGATGCTATTTAAGTGCAATTCATTTTCTTTTCAAATTAATCCAAATATTTAAGGCTTATTAAAATGTACCTTTTTACTAGACATATGGTCTTCTCTTGCATATGTTCTTTTTTTTTGGCATATGTTCTTATAGCTGGCCTATATGAAACTATAATACAATGTGCAGGTGGAAATATAAAAAGAAATAAAATTCAATTTACTGTTTTTATTTTATTATTTATTTATTTTGTCTTTCAAGACAGGTCTCACTATGCAGTTCAGGCTGGCCTTGAGCTCACTTTGTAGCACAGGCTGATCTCGAACTCACGATGATCAACCTGCCTCAGTCTCCCAAGTACTAGGATTACAGGCATGAGCCACCACACCCGGCTTATTCCTTTATTTTAATCCCTAGATCAAAATGTTTGGCAAGGATATAGGCATCAATTATGATATAGGTTTCAAATTTTCTTGTGATAGAAGTATTAAAATCATTAATCAAATGTAAATCAAAATTATTAATAAGAACTTTTTATTTTGAAAAATCCACATTATTTAAAAAATAAAACTACATGGAAGGCTGCACCTCGACTTCAATGAAAATACTTTTTATGTCTTCATTTGGAATTGAAGATTCAGAATTAACTTCATTTGGAATTGATTTCAGGATTAAAGTCTGAGTCTTCCTCATTCACCAAAAGTTGTTACTTGAGTTGCTCATGATTTTTATTTGCTTATTTTGATTTTAATCTATTTGGGAGGGACCCAAGGGTAAAGTTTCCCTAATTTTAAGGATCACAGAATTTCCATGATGTAATGTGTCCACATTAGGTCATGTGCCCAAAAAACAAAGTGTCCATCTAAAGTCAGAAATTCAAAAGGAAGTCTTAAAACAAGTAGAGTTGTCCCTTTGATCTTTTCAGGGCATTGGCTCCAAGAACCCCAGAGACCCAAGTCCTCGGGTGCTCAAGCATCCTCTATAACATGGCACAAGATGTATCTGCAGGTAATCTGCGCACATCCTCTGGGGCACATGACCTCATGTCTAGGTTATTAACATCTCCACTACAGAGCATTGTGGCTGCAGCTGAGCACCAATCATCCCCCCTAAGACCCATGTGCTGATGAAAACTTGGTCCCCAGCTTGTGGCATTACTGGGAAGAGGTGGAGCTTTTAAGAGGCAGCGCCTAAGGGTGGGAAACTGGGCCACTGTGGGCGTGTCCTCAAAGGGTATTCTGGCACTCCCAGCCCTTCCTCTGCCTCCTTGCTTCCTACCACCCTGAGGTCAGCATTCTTGCTCTGCCACTCGCCCCAGGCCAAGAGCAACAGTGTCAATCAACCATAGACTGAAACTTCCAAAACTCTAAGCAAATAAAGCTTTCTTCTTTTGAAGCTGATTATCTCTGGTATTTCTTGACAGTGACAGAAAGCTAATACAATACACTACATGAATAGGTGTTACTGAGCCAAATGTAGTAGCTCACGCCCATAATCTTAGTACTTGGGAAGCTGAGGCACAAGGAGTATGAATTCTAGTCCAAACCGGGCATCTTAGCAATTTAGAGACCCTCTCTCAAAATTAAAATAAAGGGAAACTGAAGTACAAACCTTGGGTTCAGGACCCAATAGTTAAAAAAAAAAAAGATATTCCTGTATTGGTCAGGGAATAAAACAAACAAACAAACAAAAAAAAAAAACTCTCTACATGTTCAGGTGAAGCTTTTTATTTCTAAATATTTTCTTTCTTTCTTATTTATTTTATTTTTTTTTTTTTTGGCAGAACCGGGGGTTGAACTCAGGCCCTTGCGTTTGCCAGGCAAGCGCTTATTCTACTGAGCCATCTCCCCGGCTCTCTAAATATTTTCAATGCACAATTGGTGGAATCTGCAGGGTCTGGACCCACTGATGTTGAGGGCTGAGGCAGAAAGCATCTGAAGGTGCTGAGCTAAGGTGCTGAGCTTCACCGGGCAAGGCTCACCTGCTTACCCGGGGGGCCACCGAGGGCTAGTGTGCCTGGGCATGATGGCCTTGTTTCTCAGCAGTGCATCTGAAAAGTCCATTTTGAGTCCTGTTGAAAGCTCAAATGCTCAGATTTGCTTGTTTAAAAAAAAAAAAAAAACAACTCAGAAAATTGCACAAAGACTAAACCAAAATTACGAAGGCTGTCCTTATATATTTGAAAAGGTTTTTAAATTTATGAGTGTGGGCTGGAGAGATAGCTTGATGGCATAAGAACCTGCCTGACAAGGGCAAGGTCCTGAGTTCAATCCCCAGTATAGAACACTGTGTCAGTCCCAGAACCAGGCACGATGGCGCACACCTGTAATCCCAGCGCTGGGGAAGCTGAGACAGGTGGGCCACTATGAGTCCAAACTATGTAGTAAGGCCCTGTACCGAAAAATAAAATAAAATTATATGTGCAAGCTCTTTTGAGCACCACTTTTTCTGATAAAATATGGGTTATTAGTGAGATCTACAAAGGTACATAATGCTAAACTTTAGAACATTCATCTTGTGATTTTTCAATATGGAATGATGTTACATTAATATATATTGGCTTGAAAATAGCTAAGATGTTCATTTTCTGAGGTGAAATCAGCAATGTGATTAATTATCCATTTAAAACACACTCGGGCATCTCAGCAACAACAAACTCATGTCCTTGGGAGGGAGATCTATAATCATTCACTATAATCACAAAATAGGAAAAGATGAGCTGGCTCTTTCTGGCAGTTTGTTGAAGAGGGGACAGAGCAAAAGAGGAGATGCCAGCCATATGCTTGGAAATGTGCTGTAACGGAAAATATTCGTAAGCAAAGATTAATGCTGCCCGGCATGCTATTCGGGCGCACAGATACGGCCCGGCCCCGATTCCTCCAGACACAAAGCCCTCGGAGGCTCAGGCCGTCACTCCCAGGGTCCTGAGGCTACTTCTGCAGACTGACTCTTCCCCGAGGTCAGTAGTTTCACCTGCATCCCTACTTTAAGATCAGATCTTAACTTCTGAATTAGCATACAACAGTCCATGTAAAACAATTCATTGTAGAGCAGAGCAAATCTTTTTTTTTTTTTTTTTTTTTTTTACAGAACCCAGGATTGAACTCAGACCCTTGTGCCTGGCAGGCAAGTGCTTATTTGTTTTTGTTCTTGTTTTTTTTTTTTTTTTTTTTTTTGTCTTTTTTGAGATAGGGTCTCACTATGCAGTTCAGGCTGTCCTTAAGGTCACTTTGTAGCTCAGGCTGGTCTCGAACTCACAACAATCCTCCTGCCTCAGCTTCCCAAGTGCTGGGATTACAGGCATGCGCCATCACACCTGGCTTGCAAGTGCTTATTTGATTGAGCTATCTCTCCAGCCCCGCAAAGTGAATCTTAATGCCCAAGCTGCAACCCGAAGCCTACTGATTTATCACAAAGTGCCAACACTGCATTTAAACCTGAATACAGAGGTTTTAGTTTTAAAAGGGGTCTGCTGCTATGCCCTAGAGCTTTCCTAGTCAATTTCCAATTGGCATTGCTATTGCCTTGTATTTTAGATCAGTTGAGGAATCTCTCCCCCTCTTTCAGTTCCTTTTCCTCACTCCTTAACCTGACATCTTTCATCATCATTTTTAGGTGTTTGTTATCCTGGTGTTTGCTGGTGCCCAGTGTTTGGGAAACGAGGAAAAGGAGACACATAATCTGCCCTACTAATGTGGATGAAATTGACTTAGAGGAAACCTTTGCTTGTGTATATGCACATCTGACAGATTTATTCCCCGCAGGAGGCTTCTGTCTCTCTGAAGTCAGACCATGCGTGTCTGTATGCCATTCAGGTGTGCAGATAAAATACCCGTTCTCTTCAGTATCAACTCCCTGGATGCAATTTGCTTGGCAAGGGCAAGCTCAGTAAGCTTTGCTACTGCAGACATGGTGGAAAATCAAAATTCTGTAAAGTAAAGGGAACTCGTGGTGCTCAGAGCGGACCCCCGTGAGTCCCTGTGTTGCTGATAAATCCCACGTGGCTGTGACAGTGCAGTGGGCCAGACACTTGGCAGCTCCATTGCCAGGCCTTATGGGAAAGCCAACGACCAAGCTTAAGGACCCAAGTGTGACTGTATTCTTCACCATGAGTCCTGTGGGTTCCTGGGTCAGGGCTACTTCATGGAAAAAATGGGCTTTACAGAAGTTACCACATTTTTTGTTTCAAAGAATCTTGAAAAGCCGGGCGTGGTGGTGCAGGCCTGTAATCCCAGCACTTGGGAGGCTGAGGCAGGAGGATTGTTGTGAGTTCAAGGCCAGCCTGAGCTACAAAGTGAGTTTAAGGCCAGCCTGAACTACATATGAGACCCTGTCTCAAAAAGACAAAAAAAAAGAAACTTGAGAAAGCAACTCTGTTTAGATAATAAGCAGAGGACTGACTAGCTCAATTTCTAAAAGAAGGGCCTTTAATCCCCTGGCAAAGTATACAAAAGTTGGGAAGCATCCTGATTGCCACACTGCTTGGAAGATGCCCTTCACCTGTGGCAGGTGGGGCGCAAAGTGCAGAGGTGGTGGTCCCCATGGCAAGTTTTTTCATAATTATCCCAAATTTCAATTGTCAAGATAATCATTTAGATGGAAAACCTAGATATGATTATCAGAGTCTTTATGTAACTATACATACCATACAAAGTATTGTTTTGCAGTTTTAATATACAGGGACTCTTTCAAGAAAGCAATAACTGTGTGTAAATACTTAGTTTCATTTGGAATTTTACTGAGGACTGAGCACTGGTTTTTTTACTTTGATTTCTTGTTCATTTTACCCAGAATGACTACTATTGTCACTCGTGATGCCAGTATGTCAGCCTGCTTATGGAGCTGTCAAGTTGCATATAGATTCAGTCTATTGACTTAGCACTTACTTCAAAACATCAAGCACAGTATTGGCAGTACTCAGCTGGGTATTATGGTACTTCTCCTAAGCCTCAAATCATTCATTAGAAATAGTTATATGAGGCTACTCCATAACTCCTTGGGGCTTAACCATGCCATGCTTTTATTTTAAGTGCTTTCCTTTGGCGTTTTCATCCTATCAGTTTGTGCCACACCCTTCATGCTCCACCCACACCCCTCTTCACAACTGCCCACTGCTAGGAGCACTGACAGTGCATAGCCCTCAGCTGCTGGCCTCCACCTCCCCCCAGCCATTGCTCCTGTCTCTGGAGGGCTTTCTGGTCCAAGGTCCTGCCCATGACTTCTGCTAGCAGCAGTCTCCATGTGCTGACCACTCCCTGGGGGACCATAGGCTTCAATTAAGCACCAGTCTGCAAGATATCCCCACTCCAGAACTCCCTGTGGGACCCACTGGGTCATTCGCCAGATGGCACTGAAGCCCAACCAAGATTCTCTCAGCCTGCCCTGCCTCCTGCTCTGTCCACAGATGCTGGACCTGACAGCAGGTCCTGACAGGGACTCTAACACAGTCACTGCTTCCTGGGCAGCCCCACTAGTGATGCAGTTGAAATAATCCTAGTGGGTTTTGTACACTGGACATTATCGTATCTAGCAATATTTTTATTTTATTGAATTGTATTTTTGTCTTTTTGAGACAGAGTTTTCACTATGCAGTTCAGGCTGGCCTTGAACTCATTTAGTAGCCCAGGCCTCAAACTACATGGATTCACCTGCCTCAACCTCCTGCGTTCTGCGATTACAGGCATGCGCCACCCCGCCCACCTAGCAATGTTAATTTTGTTGAGTAAAGCAAGAAATTACAAATCCTTGTAATAACAAAGAGGTTCTCGATCTTGTATACCAGGCCAATGTGTCAGGGTCCTAGGAACATTTTCTATTATCAATGCTGAAATTAACCAAGACTCAAACTAGCACCCTATGTAATTGTTTTGCAAGAACTTTCATAAACCAAGCAGTCCTGCATTGTTTCACAGCTCCTCAGCACTCTTCTCCGGCTTATCCACCCACAGTGCTGCATATTCTTGGGGAAGCAGTTGCCATCTGTGGGGCAGCCTGCAAAGCCTGCATATCTGAGGGGGGATCAAGCTCTCTTGTTCCTCATCTGTGAGGATGGGATTCTGGAAAAAATTCCCAACTCCAGCTCCTTCAGGGCATGTTGAGGGCTAACGTAACAATTTTTCTCAGTATGGAGACATGCCAGACTAAAGACCCTGTAATTAAGTCCATTCTGCTTCCAATGGCATAAATTTAGAGCATTGCAAGCGAGGGAATAAGAAGCCAGGTGTCCCTGTTATAGCAGCAATGTCATTTGCCTTTTCTCATGGCTAAGGGTCTGCCTCAATGTGATAAGAAGCCCTACTCCCCAAGAAAGAAAGCATTGGCATCAAGAAAAAAATGCTTTAAGGGTTGGCCAGATAGCTCAGCAGACTAAAGCGCCTGCTTAGGCAGAGTTTAGTGGCCTGGGTTCAATCCTAACCTGCCGTGCCACCCCCCCACACCCCCAGGCTCTTTGAGACACAAGTGAGAGTGGGCATGGTGGCGCCTTCCTATAATCCCGGCTCTTTCGAGGCTGACCACAAAAGGATCACTCCGAGTCCCATCTACGTACTGAGACCCTGTACACCCTGTACTAAATACATTTAAAAAATCAAACTAAAAACAAAATTGAAATGATACATATCAGGCTCAAATATGCAAATGTCCCAGTCAGTTTAATCTGGGCTGAAGTAATGTAATTGTCTGTTGTTCTCTCTGCACGAAAGCAGGCACTGTCTGGGGTTCTCTGTGAGCTCCGCGGTGACTTTCTCCTGGCTGCAGGACAACAGCCTGAGCAAGCTCAGCTTCTCCCCTGCCCCTGTCAGCAGGGCCGTTGTGGGTGGAGAACTACAAGGAACTTCTCGAGATGAAAGGGAGGCCCCAGATCTTTTGCTTCTGCTGACGCCACTATCAGTGAATCTCAGAGACAAGCTACAGGCCAAGAACAGTGTGTCAGCTCTTGAAGGAGTTTTAATTGTCTCCACAGAAGATAAAGCAGCGCTGAGAGTCAGGACTCAGGGTCAGCGCCCACCTTGGATGGGTCTTTAGCCCTGCACCAGGACATCGGGAGCACTCTGCCTGGGGGCAAGAAGATTCAAACAAACCAGCTGAGAGGCCTGAAAGTGCTTCCCCCAGGGGAGGATCCGCCCCCTGAGCGCTCAGGGTAGGCCCCCTGAGAGTCTGCTTGTCCATTTTTTACCCCCTCCGAGTTTGGCCACCGGAGCCTCAGGTACTGTGGGGGCTACAGCCTGCAGTTTTGTGGGTCCATCTGCTCCCCGGGGGGAGCATCATCTTCACCAGTACTCTGGGAAGCTGAGGCAGGAGGATTTCAAGAGTCTTGGCAATTTGGTGATTTAATGAAACTCTGGTTCAAACATTTTAAAAAGCTTGGGGTATAGATCAGTATGTGAAGGGCCTAGGTTCAATTCCTGGTACCACATGAATGGAAGAAAGAAAAAAAGGAAAGAAGAGAAGGAAGAAGAAAAAGGCATGGGAGAGAAAAAAAGGAAGAGGCCAAGGGTCATTATCAGGCCAAAGTCCCTAGATTCAATCCCCAGCATCACCAAAATAAAACAAACAGAAAAACCTTGCTAAATGTCCTTTGCTGGAGTCCCTGAGCTGCGACTCCCAAAGTGGAAAGGAGAGGGCTAGGGAACTCAGCCTGTACTGTCTCAGTCCTAACAGTACCTGAAGGGCCTTGTTCCAAGCCCTGAATCAGATACAGTCGGTGAAACTGACTGATTTTGTTTTTTTTTTGTTTTTTTTTGTTTTTTTTTTGTCTTTTTGAGACAGGGTCTCACTATGCAGTTCAGGCTGGCCTTAAGCTCACTTTGTAGCTCAGGCTGGTCTCGAACTCACAACAATCCTCCTGCCTCAGCCTCCCGAGTGCTGGGATTACAGGCATGCGCCACCACGCCCGGCTTCTGACTGATTTTGAAAATCCTGAGAAACCACGTTATTTTAAAACACACATTAAATGGCTCCCAGATTCTTTTATATAAAATCCCCAGATTAAAAGAAAAAAAAAAGTAGTTACTTCTCAAAGAAACCCAAGACAACTTCCTCCTCTGAGAATCAGCCACTAGGGTTGGAAAAGCCATTTGCAAGTGGGCCATCCAAGCTATAAAGGGAAGTAACGGCTTGGTTTTGTTAATATAGAGAAATATATCGCCTTTAAGGCTTTATTACAGAAAGCTGTTAACCAGTGTTCTAATCAGATATTAGCTTGTTTATGGGACACAGGAAGAGTTTTTGCCCGGGTGACTTGTAACAAGATGCAATAAGCAGATGTTACACGTCCTGAAATTAACAGCAAGGTTTTTATTAGTTGTTAGAGGCTGAGGTGCTCTGAAAATTCTGCCTGGAATTGCAGCTGAGTTGTGAACAGAGCGGTTGTGCCCCTGCGCCCAGGCAGGCTGTGCCCAATGGGAAGATTTTAAAAACATTAAGTCATCTCCCCAGAAGAGAAAGTACTGATGCCTTGGAAGTGAGAGTCAAAGCAAAGCTGGCCCTGGGTGGTCTGTTCCCCTCTAAAACTTTCCCTCAGACACCTCGCAGGTCCTGCCCACATGGGAAATCTGAGGGCATGATGACAAGAGCCAGAAATGCATGTGGAGATGAGGGCTAGGGCAGGCAGGCCCAGCGGGGAGTGCTTCCTGGACACCCCAGAGAGCTGAGCTGTGTGTGGCGACACCTTTCCCAATGCTCATGCTTGTCCCTTTCTGGTGGTGGATTCCGTGTGAGCAGGCACTGGCCCGGCTCCTCCGCCTAGACCTGCTCTTTCCAGCAGCTTCCATCCAGGGTCTCATTGTACAGAGATTTGGAGAGAGACCTGACTGTCGCCTTTCCAGGCTCAACCCAGAGAGCTGAGACCCGTGGCTCTGCTCCAAAGTCCGCTTCCCGGAGGACACACACCTGGCCCGGGCCTCCAGGCGCAACCCCAGCTGCCCTTGCCCACTGCCCACTTGCAGAAGCTCTGGGCTCTCTGGTTCTGAACTGAGCCCAGCATTGTCCTCAGCGTTGTCGGGTAGGAGAAGTAGATCCTTCCCCTTCCCAAGGTGAGATCTGCTAGTGCCAGCTGCCCCTCAGCTTGAAGGTCAGAGCGGGCAGAGGCCCCAGGACTCCAGGGAGCTGGGGCTTGGGCCTGTTGCTCTCTGGGAGGAGCTGTGAGGTGCTGCTCCCTGACTATCTGGCCCACGGCTGCCCAGCCCAACCTCCCGCAGCTCTCCCTGGGTCTGCAAGAGCACCTGGCCCTGCCCCACCCCACACCACCCCAGGGGTCCGAAGGGTGAGAACTGCCTGCCTTCAATATAAACACCTTCCCAGCCTTCTTTATCAGCTCTCCTAAGAACTCTGAAAGAGCTGCTGTGCTTCCCGGGGTCCAGCTACATATTAACACCTGTACAAGTCCCTACCACCATTTCTGAAGTTCACTTTCAGCCCCAGGAAACTCCTGAAAAGAAAACCAAACATGTGTTTTGAGCAACTAAAATTTGAACAGCAGCTATGGTAAAGGGGGAAATAAACCGTGGAAATAAAATATCCCAAGTTATCATTTATGCTATGGAAGCAGATATTTGTGCACAGGTATTTGACGAAATACATACGGGCATTAACTTGCAAGGAAGCTGGTCCTGACAGTGTGAATTGTTAGTCATTCCCTGGAATGTGGGACACACATTCTTCTAGGGGTGCTGTAATATCTAATTGATGCTTAGAATCTGTGCGCATGTGGGTGTGGGTGTGTGATGCCAGGATCAATCCTAGACTCCGTGCATGGTAGGCAAGCTTGTGAACCCTGGATGATACCCAAAGCCCATGACTGTTTTCCTTCCTTTTAAAAAAAAGTTTCTGTCTTTTTTTCAAGACAGGGTTTTGCTATGCAGTTCAGACTTGGCCTTGAACTCACTTTGTAGCCCAGGCTGGCCTCAGATTCACAGCAATCCTCCTGCCTCAGCCTCCTAAGTGCTGGGATTACAGGCCTTTGCCCATCACGGCATTTCTTGAGGCTTTGCAGGTGTTGATTCTGGATCTAGAACAGGAATGTAGGAATGAGAGTGTTAGGAAGGGGGAAGGGGTGAAAGAGAGTCTTCCTACTCTGACTCAGTCACTCAAACCCTCAGATGTGGGTGGGGTTTCCCCTAAAAAGCAAGCCAACAATTAAGCAGCTTTTCCAGTACACAGCACCCTTCTGATTTCCTCTGGGGCTTTCAGTGATCAGCCAATCCCCAAGCTACTGCAGCCAGCGCAGGGCCTGCTCCTTAGCACGCAAAAAGCTTGAAGCGAGCAGCTATCTGGAAGGCTGAAGGATTTAGGAGGAAGACGGTGTAGTTCTCAGAAGCACGCAGGGAAGGATTTCTCTGCCCCATCCACGAAGTCCATGCAGGGTGACATTTAAATTGAAGGCGTCATTACAAGCACTTCGACTGTCTACACTCCAGCTATTCTATGCTTCAATAGACAAAAAGATTTATCTGGTATCCTTATAAGATTCGTTTCCAGTGCCTTTCTGGGATTTTTGTTTTGTTTTGGTCTTTTTTCGTTTTGTATTTAGCAGGTTTTTTGTTTTGTTTTATTCATTTAGTACAGGGTCTACTGGGTCTCATTACACAGATCAGACTCGTAGTGATCATGTTTTCGGCCTCCCAAGCGCTGGGATTATAGGCACGCGCCACCACACCCCATCTCAGTTGCTGTCTCAGTGCACCCCGGGAAGGGGATCAGCATGGCATGCCAGGGATCGAACCTAAGCAGGTGCTGTAGTCTGCTGAGCTATCTGGCTGGCCCTACCACACTTTTTAAAGAGTCATTTTAGGTTCACAGTAAAATGGAGGGAAGGTACAGAGTTCTAAAACTACCGCTCCCCCCCCCCACGTATTCACACAACTACCTCCTTTCTGCCCACACCGGCCTCACACTGGCACATTTGTTACACGTGCATGTTCTGGGGAACCACACCAACATATAATCGCCCCGAGGTCCAGAGCTTACATTAGGCGTCACACTGGCACCTCCTGTGAGCTTTGACAAATGTCCTGATCCATGCCCACTGGGACCACATTGTGCCAGCTAAAAAAACCCAGCTTCTGCCTATTCTTCCCCTCCACTTCCCCAGCCATAACATTTCGGGGTAAAATTTCGCCTTTCTCATTCTTCTCCCTTCCTTAGCGTTCTCAGTGTCCCCCCAGAGGTGCCTCGGCGTCTGAACTCCACCCTCAGACTAACCCCTTCAGCTTGGCCTGGGTTCATGGGAACATGTTAAGTAGAGACTTGCCCTCCCATGGGGCTGAGGTATTCCCTTTTCAGACACGGGTGCTAGCTGGCACCCCACCCCATAACACAGCCCTCCTAAATAGATGGACGCTAAGGAAATACAAGAAAGGGCCCAAAAAGGACCACCGCCCTCCGACACATCGCCTCAAGGACAGGTTCTACTTTTCCTCCTTCTCTTTTCCTGAGTTTTAGAATGCATCAATCATTTCAAAATCCCAAGATTTAGTCTCTCAAAATGTTTCTCTTGACTGAAACCCGGCTGGCAGAGTGTGTGTGGGTGGGTGAGTGGGCAGAGCACTTGGGATTTAGAGCTTGCACGTGTACTAGGTAGAACCCTGGAGGGAGTAAGAGACTTTCAGCTTACACTTCCCCCATGCCTGCTCCCTCTCTACCAAAGGCTGATCTCATCTTCGTGTTTACATTAGTGTATCTGGTGTGAGGGGAAAAAGTCTTCTCCGCCTTTTTTAGGATAGCCAATAAACCTCCCAACACGATCTCAGGAGTGTAAAATAACTTTTCCTAACAAAACAAACCATCTGATAACACAAGAAAAGGATTAGTGAGAGACTTACTGAAATTTCAACTGTCTCCCCTCAAGGCTGTAGTTCCCCATCTTTGCAGAGATAAAGATTACAGTTACCAAGGAAATAAAAGAGACACAGAGAGAGAGAGACAGAGACAGAGACAGAGAGACAGAGACAGAGAGCACAGGGCTGGGCAAGATCATAGATTTATAATTTACTTAGTCAAATTGCTTTTAATTCATAGTCATGCCTCAATGTACATTTTTTTCCCTGAGTGTTAGGTCTGGCACCTAATTGTCCAATGTCTGACAAATAACAGAGCTTTAAAATTCATTGTCTATTATTAAATTCAAATGCAGGACAGATGGCTTAGTCTGAGTATGTGTCAGACAGGCAAAGCACTTAAGATCTGTAGCAGGCAAGCCAGGAATTAGCTGCAAAGTTTGTGCATTTATTGATACATTCATGTGTACCATGAATATGGCTGTAAAACTTACTTAAGTGTTTGGGCTTTACTCAAAATATTCCCACACAAAGAAACTGTTCTGCTTTTGCCAAACCAGATGCCCTCCTCTCAACCTCATTAACATAAAGTCCATTTACTTCATGATGTATGAATCGTGTGCATTTCTTTCACCCACAGTCAGAGCGGCAGCGGCAGCCGTCCCAACCCCTCACTGGCCCATAGCACGCAACTTGATCCCCACTTCATTTCTGTGACCCTTTTTATTAAAATATTTAATTATTTTATTGGACAAACATTTGTCTGTGGGAATAAACAAAGACAAACCAAATGAGAACAAGCAAAGGCTATTTATCCAGAACTTGCTATACAGCGAGGGAGTTGGCTATTGCTGCTCGGCTCTTGGCAGAGGCTCAAAGGAAGACCGAAGTGGGGAAGTTTGGTTGTGGGCCACAGGGAGGCTTTGAGCAGACAGAGGCAGGCGGCCTGGGGAGCCGCAGGTGCACCGAGAGAAGCAGGCTGGACCTGCGCCTTCACAGAATGGACTTAGTTTTCTCGGGTTGGTCCTAAGTTGGAAGCTAGGACAGAAGTTAAGGAAACTGTCAGTTATTAGACAGATCCGGGCTGTTTGGTTGTTTAATACAAACGGATCCTGAGTACAGGATCTTTGGATGGAGCTATATCCCTAATGGTTTTGTATTTTTTTGAGGCAGAGACTTGTAAAGTCACAAAGTTAGCAGCATAGAGCAAAGGATCCTCCTGCCTTGAGAATAATTTTTACTAGGGCTGTTGTTTGGCCTTCCGGAGACAGTGGTCTGACTCCCTGTAAGTTTGACTTTGAGACTGCAGCCTGGCATCCTGGGCTGGGTAAGAGGCTGGGTTCCCACGCTCACACTGCCGACGGTGAGAGTTCTTATCTTTGATCACACCAAGACCCCTATGGATTGTCAATCACCCAGTCAATAAACATTTTACAAGTAGAAAGTACAGAAAGAGTCTGTGTACTCCCAAAATAAAAAGAGCTAATCAAAAAGCGGGCAACTAGAAAGGAATAGAAACTTCTCAGAAGTACAATGGCCAATAAATGCATGAAAACTGTTCAACACTTCTGATCATGTAAAAAATGCAAATTAAAGCAACACTGAGATTCTGTCTCACTCCAGAAAGAACGACTGTCATCAAGAAATCAACTGAAAACAGATCCTGACAACGCTGCAGAAAAAAAGGAACCCTTCTACATTGTGGGTGGGAGGGTAAATCAGTACCACAGCTGGGGACATCAGTGTGGAGAATACCCCAAAAACTAAAATAGGAAATTGTATTTCACCCAGGTATTCCCCTTGTAGGTATCTTCATGAAAAATTAACGGCATGTTACAGGTGTCAAGTATTGTACCATCCAGGGCCTCCATTTAAACTCTCCACATCCATGTTTATGCCAGCACAGCTCACAATAGCTACATATTGAAAGCGGCCTAGATGTCCATCAACAGAAGAATGAAGAAAGAAGATGTGACATTTACATGCACTGGTGTATACTAATCAGTCATAAAGGACGAAAGAGTCAATTACAGGCCAATGGGTGCACCCGGAGACAAATGGAACAGATCAGACATACAAGCTTAAGGGCCATGTGGTTTCTCGCCCAAGAACAACCCCAAAATATAAAAAGAAGCAACAGATAGATAGCAGGACATAGGGAAACATCTTTAGCAGAAGGGAAGGAGACCAGGCAATACAGAGGCGGTGAGGTGAGGGTAAGGTAGGTATGTATACCAACTTCCTGTCAGAAATGGAATCAAATAAAAAAATTTTTAACAAAGCAATCACTGTAAGGGTTTGATCCCTGGCACCCCATATCACGCCAGCCCTGCCCCAGGGCACGCCGGTGACAGAGTACGGGTGTGGTGGCGCATGCCTGTAATCCCAGCACTAGGGAGGCTGAAAACAGGAGGATCACCACAAGTCTGAGCTGCGTAGTGAGACCCTGCACACACACAAGCAAAACAATCAATGTAGGGGACCAAGAGATGGGAAGAGGGGAGGGAAAGTAAAAAGTGTGGTCCGAATTTGTACCCCCTCCCCGTGAGGAATGTGACTGTTGCGTACCGCAAAAAGGTGCTAACAAAACCAAGCACTTTAAAAAGGTTCTTGGGCCAGGATGTGACCCAGTGGCAGAGCTCTTGCCTTGTATGCACAGGCCCTGGGCTTGATCCTCAGCATCACAAATAGAGAGAGAGACAGAGGTCTTTCCGGAACCTTATGAGATTAATGTCTGGTATGGTGAATTTCTAGGTAAATTAAACAGTAGCAGAAATATTTTTAAAAAGTGATGGTGTACAGTTCAGTGACTTATGTGGTATGATACCCATCCGGAGGCTCCATTGAAATGCTCTGCAAACTTCTCTTTGGAAACCAGCTATCCAAGAGCAGCTCCAGTCTGCACAGAATCCTTTTTTTCTGCTGTCCTTATGTCTGGGCGGGCGCCCAGCTGTCAGCTCCCATCTCGCCAAGCTGCGTCCCCAGACCCTGAGGACCCAGGCAGCCCTGCTTCCCACGGTCAGGCCCCACCCAGGAACTGCCTGGTCACAGTGGCCCGGGGCCTGGAGTGTGACCCAGACAGCCTGCCCGGAACAGCTCCAGGTAACCTTGGGCAGGTGCTCTCGCTCACAACCTGCTCTGGCATAGTTGCTATAAGGTGACTCAGGCCACGGGCAGGCAAACCTTTCAGAGTCCCTGGCACAGAAAGAGTGCTCCAATTTATATTTACGTATTCTTCTCATTGAGAATTGAAAATTATTTTGGACCTATGTGTCAGAGCGGAGTTTGGTGTTTTGTCTTAAGCTTAGTTTATTAACTATTGCTCTGAGAGTATTATTTCTGCCTAGATATGCGGTATGTACCAAACTTGCAGTGAGGATTCAGTGAGACTTCACATCGCATCCCTAGCAGTACCCTCGCTCAGTCAGGGCAGACATCCAGAAAGCCAGGCTGCTTACAAGAGCTCTGATTGGCCGCAATGGTAGTTAACCCTACCCATACCAGGGTCTGTGTAGCTGCCCATGTAATGCTTGTCCTTCCTTTTTTCCTTACTAATAAAATTGTAACTGTGCTGTACCAATGTGGCTATGTGAAAGCACTTCCCTTTTACCTTGGGAAGTTCTCATGACCTAGTTCTGGCCAACAAGCAGAAAATATTAAGACTCCCAAGAGAACCTATTGAGTGGACTATTACTATTCCAAGAAAAATAGAAGGACCCCACCCCCACCCAAGCATATGCTTTTGTCCTTTGTCCCCCTTTTGCTGCCTGGGAAGCAAACATGATGCTATCCTGTGACACAGTGTGACTACTGGCTCAAGCCCAGGATGAAAAAGCACAAAGATCTCCAGGCCTGATAGTCTAAAGTGGTACAGTCCCAGCCCTGACTGCCAACTTCCAATGGTTTCATTGCTGCTGCCAGACCCCACTCAGCCAAAAACCATTCAGAATGTGTCTTGGCCAGTCTGAATGCTTGAATGAAGGGAAAATTAAGGACCTTCAGTATCTTAATGTCCCAACTGAAATGACAAAGAAATGCCAAGAAAGAAAGGTCTGAAGCCATCTCTCCAGGAATGTTTCTCCACCCTTCTAGGGATCAACGTCAAGGTGCTATGAGAGTCCACGTTCCACCCCTAGACTCCTTGATGACTTGCCTTCCTCCTGTCATTTGTGTCATAGACACAAATGTGTGGCCGGATTTCCCAAGGGCCACACCCATCGCGGCTTCCCAAAGGCTGGGACCCACACAGCCTTGTCCAGCATGCAAGCTGCCAGGCCCGAGGTGTCTGCTCTGGCATTGTGGGCAAAGTCCAAAAGCTTTGATTGCACTTGAATGCTCCCACACTTCCGAAGTAGCATTTATTCTCTGGCCACAGGGAGATTATGCCAAACATGGCTCTGCACACTAAGGCCAGGGGCCTGACCCAAGCGATACAGGTGCATCTCAGTATGACACAAAGCCACCATGGGGGTGGAACAGGTGGATCCACCTGGTCACACATTGAGCCCGCCCAGGCAGGTGCCAGCTCAGAAGCAGCCAAGTGAGTTGCCAGGGTCACACCTGTTTCTTGTGGTCATTACCAAGAAATAAACCGCATACAGTTGTACTTTCCCTGAACGACTGCCAAAGGGGCAAGCTCCAGCCCCTGCTCCAAGAGCTTTCTAACAAATTATGGCCTCCCAGAGGAAGGCAAAAACTAAATTCCTCCTAGACACTGTGTGCTTACTACAAGTGACTTTGTACTCCAATGTATAAGTGACACATAAACAAGGCATATTTGCTCTGCTCAAAGAGGTATCTCATAGGCCAAACATTTTATTTAACGTGCAATGCTCTAATACATACATGTGACAAAACAGAAATTAAATATTCCGAAGTATTTGAAATGAGCCTTTTTTGACTAAATGAGAAAAGTTTTCAATGCCGAAAGTCACACCGCATCCAATCAACACTTCTACACACAATGAAGAGAAAATCTCTAATAATTTATTGACCTTCAGTTTCACATTGTGAAAAAAAAATAACAGTTTTACAAAACCTCAAAAATGTAGTAGTAGCAAACAAGTACATAGGAACACAGACATCTTACTAACTTCTACATTGTTCATTACGTGAGTCACATATTCAATAGCAGAGAGGGGGACAGTATACAGCTCTAATCACTCTTATTCAGACAGGTGTCAAGCCCAGAGAAAGGGATCTGCACAATTATACCAGAAGTGGAAGGCTGTCCTTTGTTATCCGTTTCTACAGCAACCAGCCCACAAAATAAGAAGAACCTTCCCTGTCTTATGCCAAGGTTTTTTGTATATACTGTGCTGTGAATTGTATTTGCTTCAAAGTGCGGGGCATTTCACAGGGCGCGAATGGTCAAGTAGCAAGCCCAAATGCCCCCATCAATTCAAAGCCCAGAAGCCCAGAAAGTTCCTGGCAGGCTGGGGGCCCAGCCTTTCGGCGGCTCCTGCTGGCTCACACATAATAATTAATAGAGGATTCAAGGATAGGCCACAACTTTGAAACAGCTGCAGAAAATTTTTCCTGCTTTTGGAACCACACAAGTGACATACACATCTCTCGACAGATTTGCATCATAAACTAAAGCTGTAACTGCTACAATAGAATGACACAGACTATGCTCCCAGGAGACAATTAGGCATTTGCACTGCTTAGAACACATCCAGGGTCTCACTGGCCTGGGATTCTTGTGTTCCAATGGCTCATGTATTTAATTTGGTCCAACTGCAGGCCACTTAGCCATGGCATGGACAGACATGTACAATGGAAGTATTAATGTGGAGGGAAATGTTAGGGATTTATCTGTCATTGGGCGATACAAACACTCACGACATCAAAGGTTACCAGTCTTGACCCTATTTTCTAAGATACAGCAATGTGAGAAACAAACTAGGGTTTTCCCCAGACACCTCTGCAAGAGACACCTACTCAAGTCTAGCACTAATACTTACCACGGTACAGGGTTAGTAAATAAACACCCCACAAAGAATGTATTCACAACGGTTCCCAACTGGACCAGAAAACCTCTACACCGGGCCACTTGCTTGCATTTCTTTGGTGTTCAGTGACCAACTGCGTCACTTCTGTATACCAAAGATTTTCCCAACATCGACCTAAAGGGGAACAACTGAAGTGTCTTGGACCACTGTGTTTCCCTAAAGAACTTGTAGTGCTTGCTCAATCGAACAGCAAGAAGTCCAGTGAATGGGGTCAGTAAATTAAATTTGGGCCTGTGGTGTTTTCGTTTTTCTCAGCAAGTGTGGGTACGACAAAGCTTTCTTGTAGGGTAATAAATAGTTAAATAAATAAACTTTGGACATCTTTATCTCTGCCCTATATACAGAACTAGCCCATAGGATTTTCCAGAATTTCAGGATATTCTACAAAGAAAAGAAAAAAACATAAAGCGACTTGGTCCTTTCCAAATTGCAGCAGCTGAGACTGAAGTTAGGTAGCAGACAGGAAGGACGAGGGCAAAAGGAAGAATTCTGCTTTCAGTCTACCAGCCATCAGCGGGACCAGGTCCCACAAAACTCCGTCAAAAGGTGGGCATCTAAGAAAAGTGACCTCCATGGTTTCGGTCCTTCTGGGATGTAATTTTCATTTTCTGTCCTGTATTCTTTTCCTGTCTTGACATTTGAAAATCCCTCCCAACCCCCACCCACCCTCCAGTTATGCTCCAAATTATAACTCCAAAGTTTTCATTTTGTGCAGCAAAGCACATCAACAGCTACAGAATGTGCAAAACAGAACTGTTCACACACGTCCATACACGTGAAGACAACCGTAAGAATTGTTTCAGCATGCAGGCCTCGAACAATAAATAGCTAAATCTATTACGAATTTCTCAACAGCCAAGGGAAAGTTTAAAGTCACTTATAAATAGAAAAGCACATCTACTACTCAACGGTTAACTAAATAATGTCCCCACTGTTCACAGCCAGTCTTAGCCCAGCCCACCCCCTTTCAGGATGTGGGAGAGCTGAGGGCTGAGGGCTCCTCATTCTTCGGCCAGCCCAGCCTGCCCTGCGACCCTCCAGACCCACACTGGGGCTTTGAACCTCCAACAGCAGCTGGTGTGAAGGCTTCAGGCTCACTCCTCAGAGAGAGCTGACAACCATTTCAAATTTTACACATAAATGGTGGAGCCCATGGAAATCAAATGCTGAATGTCTTACAGCAAGGGAAAAGGTCCAGCTTTTCTTTCCCTTTGAGGGGCTGATTAACGCTGACATTAATCCACAATTACAAGACAAGGACTAGATCACAGTTCACCCATTCATATTTAAACCATGTGCTACTCCCAGGGAAAGTCCCACCCCCTCCCACTCCCCTTCCTTCATGTCCACACGGGGCACTGCCAAGGTGCAGTGGGTGTGACTCCATGTTACTGCTTCGTTTCACTTCATTACACTTGGCTTCTCCAAAGTAGAAATCTCATGTTGTCTCTCGCTGAGTGATAGGGGAAGCTAAAACAGAAAATGGGAGAGAAAAAGAGAACATGAAGGACTTGTGTGAATCACCATTTTAAGAGCTTTGTGAATAATCACAAAATGGGTAAAATGAACACAGAGCTGGGCAGTACTGCTTCAAAAGGTCTTAATTGTGTTTCGGCAGGAACCACGCAAAGATTATCGGGAAGAACTGAATGTACACACACATGTCCATGTGTGCCTATGCAGATGGAGGCCTGGCCAAAGACAGTGGTGTCCAAGGGGGACATTTACTTCTTTCTGAAACACATGTTCAAATTTAAATGTGTGCATCTGTTGACAACATTCATAAAATTCCCAGTTAAACGGAGTCACTGATCACTACGTGATCAAAGAAACAGACTCCTATGCACACCCTCCAGGTGTCGGTACCATAAAGGAGTTCAAATTCAACTTATGCACCCCATAGAAAGCAGGCATATTAATCCTCTTGTTTCAATGCATCTCTACTGTTCAGTATGGCAAAAATCAGTCTCACCTCCTTTCCTATGAGCAATGCTGGAGTTCATTCTCCAAGTCTGTCAGCCCAGTACTGCTCTCCATGGAATCCACCACCGTACCTTATTGGGCACCACAGACTCACACTACCGTGACCATCCAGCCTGTGCATTTTACGGGAGTTTGGTATTTTCTGCGCTCATCACTCTGTCCATTTATTTACTTCTGATTTCATACTGAGAAATTTTACCGAGGGCTTTTAAAAGTCTTAGTTTTAGAAGTCATATCCCTGCACTGTAACTTTTTTAAGTATAGACAAAGGGAATGCTGGAGGGGCCATTCATTAATTTCACTAAATTCCTCTCACTTTGCTTTTGTGTGTTCAAGAGTCTGATTCATTTCCTTGCTGTTTCTTTTGGCTGTTTCCTAACAGTGATTCAAGCCTTCAAGGCATTCCTTCGACTACACTGTCATCCCCCAGCTCCACCTCCTTGTAACCTGTATATCCACATTAGCCAAAAGAATGTATCTTACAGTAATATAAAATTTCAAGGCACTACACGTTCACGTGAGTAGAGGAGGGCTAAACGAGAAGAAACAAAGCAAATAAAAAGTCTCAGTGCTATCAGGACAGGGCCACAGGCACCGTGGAAACAGAATAATCAAAGTAATTTCCTTTCTGTTCCTCCCACCCACAGATGAAGCAGCAGGAGATATAGCAGTTAAAATCTCCTTGGGAGATGAGCTTTTAAACCAGGAAAGATTTTTGTCAGCACTGGATTAATTCATTTAGCACCTACCCGGGAAGAGCAGAGGGCCCCCAGGCTTCTTCTGTGCTTCAGGGCTGATACCTAGAGGGCTTTGAGTAACTCCACCCAGCTTGAATGTTTTAGCACTATCTGGTGTGCAGTAAACTTTAGAAATTTAAACCAACATTCTCCCTGTCAGACACTGAAAGAATAGCTTTGATCAGGCGCTCACGATGCCCTTTGGAAGCAGCAGTCCCGGCCCCTGTCAAATTCAGTTTTATGTGCTTGACTCTGGCTGGGGGCAGCGGGGTGAAGAGGATGTTGTTTCACATATAACTCAGCACTTTATTTGCTCTGTTTCCCAGGGACCGGAAGCCTGTGATTAGGTTCAAATAACCAGGATAGGGTGAATTCAAGTGTTTGCCAACATGCTCTGGGCTGAAAAAGGAAGAACTTAAAAACTCGAGACTATCAATAGACCATAGTCAAAGAAACCTGATTTTCCCACCACACAAAAGCTACCTCCACTGCTAGATCTCAGGACATGGTCTCAATTGAAGAGAGGAAAGAAATCTGTAAATACTGAAGAGATGCTAGGCACTAAGCTGGGTGTTTCTGTGCATGTCTGAATGAGGACAGATCCTGGGGCAAGCAGAGTTCAAGCCACTTACGTGACAGAGGAGCAGTCTCAAAGCTAGGACCAGAACAAATACCTGTGGCCTCTGTCCTTTCTGCCTCAGTGTTGTTACCTGGCTTGAAGGATGCCAACTGGTCTATTCATCATGGATGTACCACCACCACCACCGGCAATGTTTATGGCTCTTCTGTTCACATACAGTCAGTTCTGGACTAACACCTAATTTAGTGCTGTTAATTGAGGCTTTTGCCTAGGAGGTTCTTTCAAACTGCTTGAGAGTTGAGTCATACATTCATATCTCAAATGAAATAACCACTTGCAGCGCATTTGTTTATTCAGGATTACTGAGATGCCAGTGAGGCTGCAAAAACCAGTTCGGTGTGGGATGCTATTCACCCGGTGGTTTCTCAGAGCAGGCGCCTGGCTGCTCCTGCTCCTTTGAAGGCATTTCCTTCCAAGGAAATGCTGTTTTACTAGGAATTCTGCTAACTATAACAGGCTGCAGGAGATAAACCAAGAATCAAAAGAAGCAAAACAAACAGAAAGATGAAATGTGGAAAGTGAGGCTATTTTAATGTTTTTAGAGAAGCTGTAAATAAGAGATGGGGAAAGAAATACTATAGAAAACAGGGCCAGAAGTTTCTAAGCCATGAGTTGGTTTTTCACTGTAGTCCCCTCAAAGCAATTGGCTTCTTCTCTTAGCAACAGGCCCATGGATCACCTAAACAAATCCACACATTTCACGTTTCCTGGGCTAGTTACATGTGTGCAGGGGATTCTGGGACCAATCCTCAGAGTGCTTAGCAGGAACAAGGCCACCATGAGCTTTGCCTATACTCAACTTGTAGGCTGATTAATTATTAGAGCTTAGAGTATAATGTACTCTAAAGTACACAGACAAACATTATGGACCGAGATATATGACAAAGAACACAACTATTATTAGTCCAACAATAAAGCCGGCCTGCCTGATTAACTCCGAAAGGATGCAGTTATAGGGCAGCAGCTGAGTGTATCTGCACCTCGAAAGCCTACAATGTAGGTGGCAACTATTCACAGGGACAGCTCTAGAATCCCCTTTACAGTTCATCTAATAAAAAGAGAACTTATGCAATACATTTTTTAAATCCTGTTCAGTTCAGAAAGAGTCTCGGGAAGCAAAATCATAAGACCAACCAAGTCTTTGTATTGACACCAATAAAAAGCTCAAGTTTACCAAGTGGCAGTTCAGCAGGAGGCTCCCATGCTGGGAGCCAGGCTACCTGGGCTGACTTCTTGACCAACTCTATCACTTAGTAATTAAGCTCTTCGGTCCAAACCCCTTCCTCAGCCTCTGTGTGCATCAGCTGTTTTCATCTACACAAAGAGGAGAGTCCTAAACCCCCCCAGAGGTGCTGTGAGGATCACAAGGGATGATCCAAGGACAACACACAGCACCACCCAGGTGCACAGTGAGGACACACTAGCTGGTACCATCGATAGAACACATCAGGTGTTCTCAAGCAGACTGTCCATTGGCACCATCAGAAAACTTTAAAAATAGTCATGCTTGGGCCCCATCCAGACCTCATGAAACCAAGTCTTTTGGATGGGCAGTTTCTGAAAAGCTTATTGGATGGCTCTGGAGCTCTTATCACTCAAAACCTCTAGCTTATGTTAGGAGGGTGTTACAGCTGTGGTTGACACCCAGGTTTAAATTCTGGGGACATAAAATCTTTTATTTTTATAATTTTTGTAGGGCTTCTCTATAGATGGTATAGGTCATCCTGAACCCTACATTCCAAATATGAGATAGCTAACCTAACTAAATGCATACTTATACCTCCAGCATAAACTTTCTCTTACCTCATGCTTTTTTTCTTTAGGATGGACTATGATTAGGATGGCAGATGTTTCCAGGTACTGACAAATGCAGTGGGAATCAGCGAATATGGGACCGTGGTGATGCTGTTCCATGCGTCTAAAGTTGGGTCGTAACAGTCTAAGGTCTTGCACCGCTGGATGCCAAAGTATCCTCCAACCACATAGAGTTTGTTTCCGGAGGCCACAGCATGGCAGCTCATGCGCTTTGCTGTCACGTCTCCCACTTTGGTCCACTGGTAAGTTTCACTGTTGAATTTATAAGCAGAGCAGGCAGAGAACTCTGTATCTCCCCCCATAATAAAAATCTGGTTCCCCAGCACAGCTGCTGCTGTGTAACGCCAGGGCTGGGGACAGGTGGCAGGTACTGTCCACCTGTTTTCACATTGATCATAACACTGAACCTTGGGGAGCTTGTCATGACTGACGCTGGTACCTCCGAAAGCAAACAACTTGAGTTTGGCACTCACTACTGCGGCATTGCTAACTCCCTCTCGAAGGGGGGCTACCATGGTCCATTTGTTGGTTGTGGGGTCATAGTGTTCCACTTGCTTTAGGGAGACGGACGGCGAGGCTGGGAGGCAGCCAGTTGCAGCCGTGTGGCCCCCAACCACATACAGGCAGTGCTTCAGTTCAGCCGAGCCGTGGCCAAACCTGGCCACCAGCATGGGAGCAGCTTTGGACCACTCCTCATGCAGGGTATCATAGACCCAGACATCTTTTGAGACTCCATTTTCGGAACCCCGGCCCCCAGTAATATACACTTTGCAGCCAATGGCACATGCACTGAACTCTTTTCTTGGGCTGGGAATATCAGCCTTGGGAATGATTTCTTTGGCCTTCTGGTCTACCAGATACAACTTGTCACACATGAAAGTCTGTCCTCCCAGAAGGAAGAGGGCATGGCCTGTTTTCCGAGGCCGGGCACAGAGGCTAGTGACCACACCGTCATTCTGCAGGATTTTCAGTTTGCACCGGATGGCCTCTTCCACAATCTCCTTACTCTTTCTCTGTTTGGTGATGAGTTCCTCCATGGCTACCTTCTCCATGAGATAGATGGCAGGCAGGAGTGCCAGCCTCACTGTCTGCAACAGTTCTGGGAGGTAGCAGTAGCGCTTCTTGAGGTCGTAACTGATCCAGTTAATTGCAGACTCGTACACAAGCCTTTCATCTTCTGTCTCCAGCTCTTCGCTGGATAGGAGCTGCACGACCATGTCCTGTGGCAGCTGTAGGAAGTCTTCGTTCTTCCTGATGGTTTGGAAGTTGCTGAGACACATTCTCCAGGACAGTTCATACAGCTTGGTGCACTGGTGCGCATCGGACAGCAGCAGCATACCTAGGCAGTTGGTGGGATGCAGGTTCTTCTCCAGGAATTCTGCACATGCGTCTCGTATGTCTTGGAACTCCAGCATGTCACCTGCTTCCAGGAGCGATTCTGCATTTTCTTCATTGATGATGACGCGGGAGGAATATGCATAGTCAAGGAGCAGCTCCAAGACTTCCGGGTGGATGGAATTGTCAAAGTTGACTTCACTGTCTTGACTTTCTTTTAGGCCACCACTGAACATGGCTTCAAAGTAGCGGCTGCATGCAGCCAGCACAGCCCGGTGGCAAGGGAAAGTCCTATTTCCGGCATGGAGAAGGACATCAGTAAAGAGACGTTGCTGCCGTAAAAGGTTCAAGTGCGTGAGGACACTGTCGGCATAGGAAGACTTATGAAACAGATAGATGTTAATGGAGCCGCTGCTGGCCCTGGACTTGCGGTTCTCATGCACACTGACTGACATTTTGTTTCAACTCCCTACAAAACAAGAGAAGACAAAAACAAAACAAAAGGTTGAACACAATGTTCCTGATGTTTGCAGCAGCCAAACAAAAGCAACACTTATTCTGAATAAAGAAAACAGAGTACTTTAGAGTCAGCCCCAATGCCTACTTTTCTGACAAGGGTAAGGCCATCCCATAACAAAGCCTGTGACAACCACCTGGAAGCACCCACATCCACTGTAATAACTTAAGCTATTAGAACCACACACTGTTAAAAAAAAAAAATCACTTCTTAAAAGCAGGTTCATCTTGGAAAACCTGATTGCCAACTTCCAGGAGACTAAGTCCTTGAGAATGTAAGTCAGCAAAAGCCAAGGGGAGTAGGTCTCCTCTTGCAGCTCCTTGCATCCAGCTGATTCATGACAAGGCCACTTAAAATGCCAAACCCCCTGCTCTCATAACGCCTGGTCAGGCTCCAGCTTTCATGCCCTTTGCTACATAAAGCCATGTGTAAAACAAATACCTTATAATTAATTCCATTAAGAATTCCTTTGGTAAGAACCAGACTCCATATACGTAGTATTCTGCAATGGTCAGCCCTTCGCTTAAATGTGAATAGTTTCTCCAGATAGCCCTCTCACTACTGTTTTAAATGGACCCCAGCATAAACATTACCACATATTGATCAACATGCTTAAAGCCAGAGTACAGAGGGGATTCCAGCCACAACGGCCACCCATCTTTCTTGCTCTGGACAGCTTCCAAGATGAGGATTTGGCACAGAAGAAAAATCTTTTCAGTAGCACACTACTGCTTCTTTTCCATTTTTCCAGCTCTGCAGTAATTTTTGGAAAGCCAGTCCCAACAACAAAGGGATCACTTTTGATTAAATGCTGTGCCTGGGTACCTGCAAATACTGGCACCTGAAGTTCAAGATGCAAACAGTGCCCTATTTAAATTAAAAAGCACACAGGAGTGGGGGGGGGCGTGCACACACGCACACAAGCACAGATGTGTTATTTTGCCAGCTATGGCTAATTGGGGGTCAGCGTAGAATTTATACACTGACTAATGAGTTTTCCTGGATATTGAAAATTACAGCAGACTCCAATTCTACCTTTTGGTTTTCTGTAGTAAAAAACGGTAGGGTAAACACATGGGAAATACCTATTATCTATCTTCAAAAACAAAACCCAGTCCCTTTAATACACAGACTGTATACTACCCCTCTGCTAGTTCAAAAGAATAAAGCCCTTGAGCACCTGCCTTCCAAGGGTTCTTGAGAAAGGTTTCTATCCCAGAGGGTAAACTGTAGTGGGTTTCAGCCTCTACCTAAACCCACAAGAGCAAGAGCCAGGCTTCCTAGTGTAGCTGAAACCATTTTTGTTTAATTCTTCAATTACTCAGATATTTTTTAATTTATATTCCATTTGTTAATAAAGGCAGATGAATGATTTACCAGATGTATGGGCTAGAAAAACTAAACCCTTCCCCAACCAGCTGTGAGAGAAGGCACTAAAAACAAAAGCAGGTGCCTCCTATGACTCTGGCATTCAGATCACACATCACTAGGTGATGTAACTAGTTTGCTTTTACTATCGGAATGTAACTTTGTTATGTAACTTTATTAGGTATAAACATAGATTGGTGGGAGAAAAGTAGGCAAAATGGTCTTAACACCTGGAATTTTGGCATTAGACTTTATAAAGCACCAAGCATCACCCCCACCTGAATCCTTGCTACCTGCAAGTCCATTCTAACCAAGGGCCAGAGCTCTCTGGAAGTATGACCATTAAGGGCCCTCGAATGCACCAGGTTTCTGGTGTGTTCAGACATCTACCTTATATGCTGCACCACTGTGGATGCCTTTTGAATGAGTACATTCAACCTTTAGTATTTGGAGGGAGAGTTAAAGTCTAAACCTGTCAGTACTGAATTCCTGGGAAGCTGCCTCTCCTCTGAAGAAAGGAGACAGCTCTGGCAGAGGAACCAGGTACAAGCAACGAGTGCCTGCTGGTTGGGTTGGAATCCTTCAGGGCCCAGACACGTGCCTCTGAACGTGAGACTGGAAGGTATAAAATAACATTCCCAACCAGGCGCACACATAAGAAAAGTATGTTTAGAGGACCTCAGGATACAGGACGTGCATCTCTCTGTACCCTGTGTTTATGCTGCTGTCTTTTCCAGGTTCGCCCAGAAAGCCAGGAGAGAGAGACAGACCAGCTTGTGTCTTGGCCACCATCCAACTGGAAAAGCATGTCACCATCAAAGTTTAGCATTCCTGCAGTAATATATGATTCAAATAAAAGATGCACTTGAAAACCCAAGAGAAGCAACTTGCTTTCTGCTTTGGAGTTAGGCAAACATCAAAATAGCGGCAGAAGACCATTCACTCACTAAATGCACCTTCAACACAAAGTGAATCATTCTTGAGGCATTTTTTTTAGCCCCCAGAGGTTCAGTATTTGCATGCCACGGAAAAGGACAAGAAAATGCACACACATACTTAACCTGCTTCTACAAAGAAGACAGAAAAACGGGCTGCTATTATTGTGAACATCAAAGGGGCTTTTAGTTCCAGTAACTTCAATTCCCTTAAGGCTCCCTGGGTTCTCTTCCTGCGATGTTTAGCGCCCCCAAGTCTCCAGATTGTGAGCGGGATCGCAGTCCCAACAACAGAGACAACTAGGCTGATATTCTCAAGTACTTACACCACTGTTAAGAATGCAACACCATGAAGATCTTAAAAATAATCTTTTGACACCCAGCCCACTGCAATGGCTGCAACGCTTCTAAATACGCTGACCGTGCCTGCGAGAACACCAAATTGCATGTCCAACTAGTTCGGTTTCACCTCCACCCCGCCCAGCAATTCCTATCCTTTGATTAACAATGTTACACCGAAAGCCAAGTGCACGCATGAGAATACTGTTTTTCAGAAACCAGCTTTCATTCATTTCCCACAGACGTGTGGCCACAGTGAGGTGCCCCGCACAAGGGGTGTCTGTGAATGTCCCCAACTTTCCCCGGATCCAAGGAAGATGCAACGTGAGCCAGACTGGCGGGTCAGGTCCCCCCACAGCTTGCCCGGGCAGCGCGTGGCTGAGGGGAGGCGCGCCGGCCCCTCCCGCAGGTTCGGCTGCGGCGGGCTGCACGAGGCAGGGGCGGCTGCGGAGGTCCCCTCGCCAGGACAGCTGCCCCGGGCGCTGCAACAGGTTGGGGTGGTGGGGAACTCACAGCAGTGGAGACGCCTCTGCGACAGCCGCTGGGGTCCTACACGGTCTCTAGCGCCTCAGTCCCGGTGGAAAGGAGCGCTCGTGGGGCTCCAGCCGGAGCGATCACGGCCGGAGCGGGGGCACGCGCAGCCGGCCGCGTGCGGCAGGCGGCTCGGCTGCTCCTCGCGGCCCCGGTCGCGCGGCCCGCAGCGTGGCTCCGAGAGCTACTGTCGGGGACCAGCGAGCCTGCGGCCGCAGGCGCCACTGAAGGAGGCGGGCGGTGCGCGCTCGGGGAAGGGAGCTCAGCGCCGTGCGCGCCGGCGGCCGCCTGGCGTCTGCACCCGGGCTCGGCCGCGCCTCCTCCTCACCGGCTGCGGAGCGCTCTGCGCCCAGCCCCGCGCGCCGGGCTATAAGCGGTGCGTCCGGGAGGGAGGGAGGGGCAGGGAGGGGGCGCGCTGCAAAGATCCGGCCACGGGGGAGGGAGGAAGAGCGGGTGGAGGGCGGGCAGGAGGCGGGGAGGGGAGCCCGGGAGAGCGGGTCTGGGAGTGAGCGAGAGGAAGCGGGGGAGGGGCGCGCGCGGGAGACAAAGCGGGCGCACTCTCCCTGCCGCTCCGGCTGCAGCGCCCCCGGGACCGCGGATAAAATAAGTTTTCCGGGCTCAGAGATCTCCGCCTCCCTGCAACCTATGATCTGTCCTCGGGCGGAGGAACCCAGCGCGAGGAGGACAGACCGGGCCGTGCAGCCAGGCCTGTGCGCCCCGCGGTGCCGCAGCCCGAGCCGCCCGAGAGACCGGGTAGCCAGGGCCGAGGGGGCATCTGCGGCACGCGCCCCTGGCCCGGAGCGGGCTGGCGGGTGGGACACCGGAGGGGGACAGTGGCGAGGGGAGGTCCACAAATCTGGTTACTGTGGGGACCATGGGGTGAGGTAGACCAGGATTTAGGCTTCTTGCTGGCTAGACGCGCTCCAGAGCCGGCGTCGGCCCCGGACCCCCACCCGCCGGCCTCTGCCCCGTGCGCCAGGCAGCCTGTGCAGAGCGAGTACTGCCCGCGCCAGAGCGGGGAGCCGGCACCTCTCACACAGGCCCTGCCAGCATTTTATGGCTTGATGATGCTGGAACTCATTAGAGAAAGAGCCCGGCACTCACGCTCCATACCCTTGTGCCAGGCAGAAAGGAAGGTTATTCGGAAGATAATGTGTGTGTAGGGGGTGATCACTAGGAAGCCTTGTTTTTTGTTTTTACCTTTACACTAAGGCCTTCTCTCTCCACTGGGAACTAAAAATGCTCGTTTGGGTTTTTTTTTTTTTTTCTTCTTCTTCTTCTTCCAGTATTTGGGATAAAGTCTATGCAGGAACCATGGCAATTAGGGAGGAAGGAGAGGCCCAGGGAATTGGAAAATGAAGACCCATGCCGAGTTTACTCACCCCCCCCATCCCTACCCCCCCCCCCACTCTTCATGTTCGTTTTCCTGAAAATACTGAGTGAGAAAGGTTTAAACTGGCTGAGGAGGCTCTACCTGGAGCTTCCGTGGACCACATGCTTATAAACTGAGCTCCGGCTGTGCGTCCTTTATCCAAGTTCCAGTTTCCCCTCTGCCCTTCCACTCTCGTTGAGAAATCTCATTCCTTCCAAAGAAAGACAGTGCCCTCTGAAGTCCTTTGTTAGTATTGACTCACCAGTCACACTGAGAGCCCTTTAAAATCTATTTTTCATTTTAGTGTTTAGAGCAGAGTCCTGACCCCAGAGAGCTCCACACAGCCTGAGAGGCCCGATGGGCTCCAAGTAAGCACTAGGTGCAGGTGTGGAGGGGCTGGAAGCCAAGGGAAGGAGGTGAACACAGCCAGTGGCTTCAGGAGAAAAAGGAGCAGATCAGCAGAGACCTAAGGGACAGAACCTCTGTAGATGCCAGAGGTGTGTTGAAAAGGTATAGGGGGAAATGTGCAGCTAGATATTCCATGGGTCTTTTAAAAGCATGTTTCTGTGGCCTATGACAAGTGTGGGGAACCATCAGAACAATCCTTTGTGCCTCCAAGACACCTTCTGTAGCCATCTTTGTCAGGTCATGAGTAAAACCCAAGTGTGTTGGCTTTGAAGATCAGATGTAGGTATCATCCGCATTCTGTATGTGATTAAGGGTCAATACTTTTTCTTGAGGAGTGTAGCTCTAGTCACCAGGCCTACCCAAACAGGCCTTGAGGAAATCCCCCCCAACAGTAGGTGGCCTGGGAGGGTCTCAGCTCGTGGCCACAGGGCACCACCACAGTGGGATCAAGAAATCTGTTGCAATTAGAAGTGACAGCAAAGTTCACTTTGCAAAGAGCTTTACTAAGCAGGCAGGCCTGAGAGCTGAATGAACTCTTGCCTTTGTGTCATCAGTCACAGGCACCATTTTTTGTTGTCTTCTCCTCCTTATGTTGTCACTTACTCTGCATCATATATACTGAAAAAAACTTGAAATGTATTCAGTGACCGTATATACTGCTTCAGGGAGATAAGCAACACAAAGGTAAAGAAATTAGTTGATGTAGGTTGTAAAAACTGGAGAACATTTTCCCACAGAAAGATACAGGAACTAATCTTACATTTTGCAAAGTGACAGCTGCGGCTGGCCTCCTATATAAATGGTATACTGCTTCTCCCAAGCCGATCAAGCAAGGTTTTCAGACTGCTGGGCAATTGCTTGTGGTTATCTCACAGCTGAAAGTGATTTGCAAGTTCACCCATTTATGATGTAACAACTTCAACTGTAATTTCTACAGCCTCTCTAAGCCAGCGCCTTAGAGTAACTTAAAGTAACTTTTTTCAACCACTTACCTACCAGAAGATAAAGTGAGTCCTGTACAGGACAAAGCTTTCTGCAGGGCTGTGATCAAATGACTACAACAGACAGGATGTCCAAGTCACAGACAGCTTGGGAAATGCCACCTCTCTGTGTCATACAGCCTCCTGGGAACCTGCCTCTGCCTTGTGACACTAGTCCAGGGTTCATTCTTTTTTTTTTTTTTTTTCAGGGTTCATTCTTTAATGCTATTAAGAAGCTACAGCCAAGGCTTTGGCCTTGTTATCTCTTCTCACAACCGTTACTCTGTTAGCCTGCAAAATAAACAGCATGGGGTTAAATGTATTAGCTGTCTTCAGACCTAATTTATCTTCATTCCTTCCTAATTTACACTTGGGCTGAATTAATGAGAAGGATTTAATTAACATAGTACGATGTACGATGCTGGTAGCAAAGACAGGATGGCCAGCCAGGAGATTAAACGAAACTGTGAGCCAAGCAGCTGCCACCCTGCCTCTGCTGTCCTCTGGAGCCCCACCCGAATTTCAGACAGGTTTCCTGCTGGCACCATGTTCTCTTTATTCTGAGACCCACTTTCATGATTCATGCAAGGAGAATGGTTACTTGCTAGATGGCTTGAGGCCTTGCCCTATAGACTCTCTGTGGCCAGGGCCAGATGGCACCAAAGACTTGTGCTGCTCATTCTGCATAACAAGTTCACAGTGAGGTGTGGGCACCGGCCCTATTGGTGGATACCTATGGAAGGCAGAGAAGAACAGAGAGGGAGGTTGAGCTGGGATGGATCCTGCCATGGCCCCAGCCAACCCCTGGGGACACCCAGAGTTGGACAACCCAGAAGAGTCATCTTCTGTGGAGATAAAGCTAAGACTGGATAAGGTCATGTTACCCAGCAACCAAATGCAGGCTGTCCAGGGTGGGGACCATGGCTCGGGGCACACTGGCACCCTTTTGTAAGGGCAGTTGGACAGGTGGTAGACAGTCCAAGGCTTTCCACCACCCACAGCTGGAGGAGTCTTTCATTCCCAAGAGCTCAGCACTCAATGCAGGTCTCCAGGCCCAGGAGAGTAGGCCTTGGCTCTACGCTGCATTTCTCTTAATTTCCAAAAGAGAAGGGAAAGATCCAGCTGCTAAAGAGACCCAGGTAGGAAAATAGATTGTCAATACAAGAAATGGTGGGCCTGGGAGTAGTTGGGCTGGGGAGATAGTTCAGTAGAATAAGCCCTTGGCTGACAAGCACAGGGTCCTGAGTTCAATCCCAGGTACCACCAAAAAAAAAAAAAAAAATGGTGCGTATTCTGTTAGTCATTTCTTTTGCTGGGAGAGAACAAGGAACCTAAGTTGGCAGCACGTTTTTCTAAGTGTTGGTTTACCATCTTCTGCATTTATGCCCTTCTTAAATCATCATGTTTATGTTATGTCTTTTGATAAACCTAGGGAGTATTCTTAAGAGTGAAGTTACTTCTTATATCTGTTATATGTACCAACTCACATGTATCCTGTACATTAAATTTATTGTAGTATGATTCTCAATTTCAAATTCTTGCTGACATCTGTGAATACAACTGACTTTTGTATTACGATGGTTTAATGAAATTTTTGTGTGAAAGTCTGTTTTTGTCTGCTAAGTGCTAAGAACCACTGCTGGTGCAGACCCCCTCTGTGAAGGGTTGTTCTAGCTGGGAAATTCATTCTTCCTCTGAGACTCCTCCCCTTACACAGCTCAGATGATGTAAGGGGTAGACAGTTTATTAGCTGCTGATAGAACTGCAGAGGGACACATTTGAGTTCCCTTTCTCTGGAATTATTGGTTAAAGCTTGGCCATTAGTAAATCAAGTAGGTAGACTGCCGAAGTGTTTTCTACTACCGGCCCCTGCAAGACCATGATTTTACTGTATAGGTTGTAAGTTTTAGGGGCAGGACTTTAAAGCAGCACTGATTATTTTCTCTGATTACAAAAGCATTACATGGTAGAAATTTGGGAAAATACAAAAAAGAAAAACCATCCACCCATGACTTGGAGATAATGACACTGAATATTTAAGTTCCCATCTCTAATGTCCACATAATATTTTGTGTGGGTACAGTTGGCATGGTAACTCCACAATCAAGCTTGAGTTCTTGCTTCCCAGTTTGCCAGTTAAGTCTTGGGGGCAAGGGCTACACTGTAAATTCTTGGTACATTAGTTTCCTGAGCTGCAACATGGGATAATAACAGTACTTGGCTAGAGAGTTGTTTTGCAGATTAAATAAACTAGCATACATAAAGCCTGAACTACAGTGCCTGGCTGGGGGTAAGTGCTCTATTCTTGTTTTTATGTTGATTCCTTAGTATGCTGTTTAGAGAGAATGGCTTTCTTACCATTCAGTAGGTACTTTTCTAATAACCCTGCTAACTCAAAGGAATTGGAATCCTTAGTGAAGTCCCTGTTTCTGTTAGCAGAGCAGTAGAGCACCCTGTGTTCTTCCTCCTCCAGTTTAGGTATCCCCTGGGGCGTTCACTCAAGGTTCCACTCTTCTTTCACACCCAGAATGTTCTGCTCTTCTTGCACACTTAACATGTGCAGTACACACTCAAAGCCACGAGTCTGCCTTCTCGGTTTTCTGTACCAGAGTCTGAAGTCAATGATGGAGAAGCAATTCCTTGCTTTCAGTTAGCATATAAAGAGAGCTGCTGCAAAGGGGAAAAAACCTTGAAGAAATCACACATTTATAAAGGAAACTGCTAGCTATGTTTTGAGGGAAGCAGCTCTACCAAAACATTCTCTGTGTGTACAAAATACGGGCACCACTGGCTCTTTCCTCCCCTGAAGACCCTGGAGGGCAGGGTTGGCAAACATTTTAGAGCTTTCAGTGATAACGGACAGCCAGCTCTGCCAAAGGTTTGCCCCCACTGCTGTAGGGTGTTCCTGGTAAATGCTCACTCATGGCTATCAGAATTGCACAGGCCTCTATGGGGCATGGCCTTGCACAGCCCAGGGAAGTCTTGAATCCTTTCTCCCCTATTTTCCATAATCTTTTGGGTGCCCCAGGCTCCTGGATCTAAACTCCTAATTTGTTCTAAGTAATTGCATTCAAAAATTGACCGTTGTTCCAAGCAATGAAAATGAAGGTTTTGTTTGGCCTGTGTGCTCTGCTTCCAAGGCAAGATGCCAAGCCTTGGGCAGGTCTGGGCTTGAGGGAGGGACCAGAAGAAGGGACCTTTGTGGTCCAAGCACTTGCACCTTTGAATGAATATTAAAAGGATTTTATGGTAGTCTGCGAACACAGACTACTTACTCAGTACACACAGATCAGCCTCAGACAGGTCTGAAATGCAAGTTACCACTAGCCGGATGAAGGAAGATTGCTCACAGAGAGGAAGCTGCTGTTTCTCAAGATTCCCATACACATTTTTCCTCATGATGTGGAAAATAGTAAGAGGAGCAGGGTCATAGACTCATATACAACTGCGAGAGTTTTCCCTGAGCCCCTCCAAAGCAAAAGATTTCCTATTTCCTTACCTGATCGTATAGGAAAATATTGAACTATCAGGCGGAAATGGTAACTTAAAAAAAATTATGTGTATTCAATGTTATGTCAGTTTTCATACCTACAATTATGAGAAGTTGGGCTTCATTCATTCAGCCCATCAATCAGTCACTCCTCCAAGGTGCATTTTTATAGGGTGTCACATCAACACTTGGGGTGGGAATATCCCTCCACTAGCTTTTCTCCAGGTTTCCAGTATGATTTTCCAGCGTGGAGGTTTGGCTTGTGTTTGCATTTGGAATGTGTTTCCTTCCAACTCTCACCCCGAGGAAAGAAATATAGAGGGAAATGTGAAGAGGAATGAAAAGGGGAAAGAACCCAAACAGAGAAGGCGCTGGAGTCCTGTCACCCTCGTTGGACTGTTGGTCTCTGGGAGAGCCAGGAAAATACAGACCTCCGGGACTGTGAACTGGGGCTCCACTGCCATTCTTCACGCAAGGATTATAAATAAGCCCATTATTGCCTCGTTGCAAATGGTGAAGTGGCTCGCAGGGGCCTGGACCAAGAAAGGAGAAGGAGAAGCTCTGGCCAGAGAGGGCACTCTGTTTGGTTCTTCTCAAAGGTTTCTGTTTTCAACCGGTTCTGCTGCCCCAGACTCTGAGAAGTTCCTTCTCTACCTCTTCTGGGATGCTCGTGATTATTATTATTATTTTTTGTGTATTTGGTACAGGGTCTCGCTACACAGCTCGTGCTCATAGTGAGCCTCCTCTCATCAGCCTCCCCTTATCAGCCTCCCCTTATCAGCCTCCCCAGCGCTGGGATTATGGGGGTGTGCCACCACGCCAGGACCCAGTCGCTGGCTGGGGGAGTAGGGCGGGGGACAGGGCTGCATGTGGTGCTGGGGATCGAATCCCCTGTCCCTACGCTTGCCTGAGCAGACAATGCTTAGTCAGCTGAGCTAGCTCACAGACCCCCCTATGCTCGTGCTCATGATTTTGTTTTTTTGGTTTTTTTTTAGAAGTGGCTGCAAT
>PVKA01000107.1:164466-266977 GCA_004027165.1 Ctenomys sociabilis | reverse complement strand
AAGAAGAGGAGGAGGAGGGAAGGGAAGGGGAGGGGAGGGGAGGGGAAGAAGGAAGCAAGGAAGGGAGGGGAAGAAAGGAAGGAAGGAAGAGGCAGGGGATATAGTTCAGCAGCATAAGCACCTGCTTGGCAAGCACAAGGTCCAGAGTTCAGTCCCAGTACTGCAAACAAACAAACAACAACCAAAATAACCACCACCCTGGGACTCTGAAAGGCACAAGAAACAATCCACTCTCCTACTTTCAGTACCCTGCCAGTAATTCCCAGCCCTGAACCTAGGAGGAAACCAGCCCTGAAGGATTCTGAGCCTCAAAAAGCAAAATATAAAAGGGTGAGCTTGGAGCTGGAAGAACATAGGAGAACACACCGATGAAAAGGGTCAGAGACCACTGCTGTGTGCAGCTACATCTAGTTGCTTCTTTGGCTAACAGACTGGGTTCCAGCGAGGATGTCACAGATGCACAGGTCGCATTGAGCTCCGCCGAGAACTCAGCGGAGGAGCGAGTTGCCTTTTTCATAATGCACCAAATCCCACACCATCCGGCTATAAGCCTTCGTGTTCTGGGCTGATGCACCCCAAAGTAGCCATGGCAACCCTGGGACTGTGGCTGTAGAAAAGTCAGGGACCATTAAGCATGGAAATGTGCACTTCCTCCGGCATGAAAATGGAAGCATTTCTAAAGGCACCACGAGGGCACTGGGGAAGCTGGCAGTGGTTCCCACATCTGCCCAAACCCCATCCACAGGCCGCTTATTATCTCTCCGTGGAGGGAGGGCCAATTGGCCTCAAAATGTCCTTGTGTTCACATAGCTTGACACTGGCAAGGAGGAGAGTGGAGGAAAGTGGTAGGAAACAATCATTGTCCTTTGAGCAGAAGGCTGCAGAGATAGGCCGTGGGTATGCTGGGTATGTACTGTGCTGGCACTCTAGTGGGCTGTAACAAGTTACCAAGAACCTGAAGCAACACACTTTTATCATTTTGCAATTCTGTAGGTCAGAAGTTTGACACTGGACTCATCAGATTAAAATCAGGGTGTGGGCAGCACTGCATTCCTGTCAGAAAGCTCTAGAAGAGAATCAGGTGCCCGGCCTTTTCCAGCTTAGCACTTTGGCCATCCATCTTCGAATCCAGCAATGGGGTCACTCTCTCATTGTTCTTTTTTTTTTGTCTTTTTGAGACAGGGTCTCACTATGCAGTTCAGGCTGGCCTTAAACTCACTTTGTAGCTCAGGCTGGTCTCGAACTCACAACAATCCTCCTGCCTCAGCCTCCTGAGTGCTGGGATTACAGGCATGCGCCACCACGCCTGGCATTCTCTGATCATTTTTCAGAGCCTCTGGCTCTACACCATGTCTTCTTTCTTTCCCTTTTTATTTTTTCTTTTTACATTTTGTTTTTATTTATTTAGAGTAGGAAATTTTATTGGAGATAAGGAATGGGGGTTAGGCATGGAGGACTGGAGAGCAGGAACAGGAGTAGCTCCCAGGAGACAGGAGTGCTCCCCAGTGGGCTGCCCCCTTCCTCCACCTTTAAGTACCTTTGCGATTACTTTGGTTCCACCAGATAATCGAAGATCGTCTCCCGCCTTAAGCTTATCTGATGAGCAAACTCAACTCTGCTGCAATCCCAGCTGGCCTTTGCTGTGTAATCTGACACAAGCACTTTCTAGAACCAGGAAATGGACATATTCAGGAGGCCATCATGCTGTACCGCAGCAGGTAACAGTCACCGCAGTCCCATTGTGAACCTCAGTTCTACACACATTCTTCAGTATCCAGGGCTGGAGAGATAGCTCAATGGCTTGAGTGCCTGCCTGGCAAGCACAGGGTCTTGAGTTCAATCCCTGGTACAAAAAAAAAAAATTCTTCAGCATCCAGATGGAGACAGGGTCCTGGTCTTTTGCAGGGTGAGAAGGCAGCTCTCTGCGATCTATTACTAGAATCCTCTGTGACCTCCATCCTGGCTGGTGTCTGCCACTGAACTCAAATGTCAAAATCTGGTCCAGGAAAAAACAAAAACAAAAACAGCAGAAGGAACATAAATGGTCAATAAATGCAAGAAGATTCTCTAGAAGTCATTAAAAAATTTAAATCAATGAGGCATGATTTTTCATTTATTAAGTTGGTAAATATTTTAAATGAAATAACCTACTTAGGGCCAGCAAAGGGACACGGAGATGGGTAGGGCCGGGCTCTGCTGCTGGAAGCATCCTGATGGGCTGTGTTTGTAGAAAATAATTACCATGTGCAGTGTTTGCTTTGTTTTTATAGTTCTGGGGATCAAACTCAGGGTCACGTGAATGCCAGGCAAGCACTGTACTGCTGAGCCACAGGCCCAGCCACCTTAAATTTTTTTTTTTGTGACAGTCTCACTGCATTTTCCAGGTTGTTCCCAAACTTGTGACCTTCCAGCCTCAGCCTCTCCGAATAACTGGAATCACAGCCTGCACCACTATGCCTGGAAGCAAGGTTTATTAAGGTCCTAAGAAGAGTGACATGCTTCAACTAGAAAAGTCCAACTCTAAAAAATTAGCCTAAGAAAACAGTCAGAAGTCTCTAATAATTTTATAAAGACACTCAGAACTACATCATTTAAAAAATGAGAAACAAGGGGCTGGGGAGATAGTTCAGTAGAATAAGCGCTTGCCTGGCAAGCTCAGGTCCCTGAGTTCAATCCCCAGTGCCACAAAAAAAAAAAAAAAGAAAGGAAGAAAGAGAGAGAAACAAGCCAGAGAAGGTAGTACACACCTGAAATCCCACCCCTCTGGGAAGCTGAGATAAAAGAATCACAAATTTGAGCCGAGGGAGGGCAACTTAGCAACCTAACAAGACCATGTTTCAATAAGAAAAAAAAGCTGGGGGTATATAGCTTAGTGTGAATCCCCATTAAAGAAGAAAGAAAGAAAACTTAAATTGTCTAAGCATGAATAATCAAATCAATTATAGTGCTTCAATACAGTGAAATCTTAGTGATTGTATAAAACCTCTTTTGTTCAGGCCAGAGATGGCTCAGTGGTAGAAAACTTGCCTCCCATAAATAAGGCCCTGGGTTCAATCCCTAGCACCACAGTGGGGGAAATATATGTATGTATTTAAACTATGTCTGAGACACACACATATATGTCATATAAACCCAACATCATAAATACTGTCTCCAGCACACATATGCATATCCATATGATAATCCTCAGTGGGACCGAAAAGACCGTTGATAGTTGTTTTTTGCCTTCCGGGAAGGAGCCTGGAGAAAGAACTGGTTTTTCACTGAGTATCCTTCATTTATTCATCTATTTTAGTGTATGGTAAAATATATACAGCCTCAAATTGACCACTGGAATCATTTGAAAGCGTAGAGCTTTAAACTGTGCAACTGGCACCACTATCTAATTTCAGGACATTTTTATCACCCCAGAACAGACCCCATGCTCACTGGCAGACACTTCCTATTCCCTCCTACCCTGATGCCCTGGCACCATGAATGCACTGTCTTCATGGATTTGCGTTTTCTTGGCGTTTCTTTCTATTCTTAATTTATGCTATAAATGAGGATATAGCTCAGTGGAATAAGCATCTGCCTGGCAAGTACAAGGTCCCAAGTTTGAACTCTGCTACAAAAAAATTAATTTATGCTACAAAAAAACCATAAAGGCTGGCCAAATAGCTCAGCAGACTAAAGCGCCTGCAGGCAGGCCAGAGGGCCAGGGGTTCGATCCCCAGACCTGCCATGCCAGCTCTGCTTCCAGGATGTGCTGAGATGGAACTGAAACTAGGCATGGTGGTACGCACCTGTAATCCCAGCTCTTGGGAGGCTGTAAACAAGTGTGTCACTACAAGTCTGATCAGTAGTGAGACCCTGAACACCCTGTAGACCCTTCCCTAAAATAAAAAAAAAAAACAAAATATTTCTATAACAAAATAGGAAGAGGATAGCAACAGTTAATACACATTGTATTATTATTTGCAAAGTACTCCGACAAACGAAAAGGCTTCTTACGAAAAAGAACAATAACACTAAACTTATCATCCAAGATAAACTAGCAATCTAAATGAAACGAATTAGCATTATATAGTAAAATACTTATGAAACAATGAAATCTCTGTGTAGCCTGGGAAAGTGTTTGACCTTTACTCCCCAGTTATCACTCTTCTACTTGCTCTTTATTTGTCTGTCTATAAATGCAATGATATAATATGTGTCCACTGTGTCTGGTTTCTACCGGTTTTCAGGGTGCTCATGGAGTATTTCCACGATTCCATCCTTTCCAGCTGTATACTATTCCCCTGCCTGGAGAAACCCCATTCTGAGTACCTGCTGGTCCGTTCTGACATTTGGCTGCTTCTCCCTTTGGCTACTGGAAATACTGCAGTTAATGGGCACTGTGTACCAGTGTTTGTCTGAACACCTATTTTCAATGCTTTAAGTATCTACCTAGCAATGGCACTTTTCAGGGCCATCTGATAATTACTGAGAACCCTTGGGGACTTTTGAATATTGTACCACATGAATATAGTAGCTAACGCCCCCCCCCAAAAAAAAGTGCTTATTCTAACAAAAATAAGTAGAGATAAAAATATTGTGTAAAAAGCGCAGTTTAGCAACCCTGCAGAATCGTCACTGGGTCAAGAAATGGTGTCGGGGCCTAAAAGAAACCAAGGCGTAGGAAGTGAAAAACAACCCAATTTTAAAATGTGACTCAGAGAACCAGTAGGGTTTCAGGCCACAAAGGCTCCCGTCTTTACGTGTTCCAGCAGCAGCAAGGCCCTGGAGCGAGCGTAGGCAGGGCTGTGAGAATGTTTTCTAGGCCCCCGTTGTTTAAAAAGCGAAAGTGGTAATTAAAGTCCGCTTTAACGTGCGGCTCGGTCGACCTGGTGGTTGCCGCCCCCACCTTTGCCGGGTCTCCCGCAGTGCCGCGGGTGTCCTCCAGGGGGTGAGCGCGGGCACGAACCAGTTCCCTGCGGGTGGCCCTTGGGCTTTGGGTGGACAGCGGGAAGGCTGCTGCGAGGATTTCAGGGCTAGAGATCACTTGGGGAATGCGTTTCTCTTGCGCTTTATTTTTATAAGCAGGATACTAGAGTCGTCCAGCAGCTGCTGCTGATCACAGAGGCTGTGGGCAGGAAGTGGCCGTGCGCAGAGCAGGACTGAGGCGCCTACGCCCCGAGCTGAGTGCCGGTCTCTGCTCGCCCTGCACCCTCTGGGCCCGCCTTGTAACTTCACCAGGCTGATGGGGCTAAGGATCTGCACTTTGGGCTGAGGCCAGAGCGATGGTGTTGATGGAAGACTGCTTCAGTGCCTGGCACGTAGTAGGTCCTCAGCACATATCTGTTCTGTGGATGAATATTCCCTCCTGTCCCCTGAGCTTTCTCACACCTAGAAGGCAGACCCTTGGGAATGGAGAGTTCAGGGTGCTGCTGCCCCTCCTGTGGAGTGAAAAGACCTCTTGTGAATGGTGACAGATGTCACAGGAACCCAGGGTGATTCATTAGGGATCCAAAGGTCTGTGGAGGCCACCACAGCCACATATACCAAATCCGGCCTCCCCTGCACCACCCTGGGCCCCAGTCCCATTTGGCTGTTTCAGATACAGGCACTGAAGAGATACCTGAGGGTTCTGCATCCTTACATTGAATGAACTATGTGTGGGGGATATTTTTTTTTAATTTTGAGACAAAGAGAGAAGAAGGCTCAACTCTAGGAGCTGGGATTACAGGCATGGGCCACCACACCCAGTCTCAATTGCTGTCTCAGCATGCCCTGGGGTGGGGGAGGCATGGCAGCCCAGGGATTGAACCCCTGGCCCCTGCACCTGCTTGCAGGTGCTTTAATCCACTGATTATTTGGCCAGCCCTGCAAATGGTTTTTTAAATGGTCAAGATCTTAAGTGCATACAGGCAAGAATATAGGACAGGGCCAGCAAGATAACTCAGCAAACTAAGTGCCTGCTTTTGCAAGCACAGGGAACAGGGTTCAATACCTGGTCCCACGTGCCACTATGGCCCTGCCCCTAGGACCCACAGAGTGGGTGATCAAGTCTGGGCTTGGTGATGCAGGCCTGTAATCCCAGAGTTGGGGACACTGAAAACAGGAGGATCCCTTCTAGTCTGAGCTGCATAGTGAGACTTTACCAGAGTCTTTCTTGCCACTGTTCCCTAAACAATACAGTATAACAAGCATTTACATGGTGTTTATATTATATGAGGTATTAAATCATCTAGCCATACAGAATTCAGGAAGATGTAGGTCATATACAAATACCATGCTGTTGTGTAAATAGGAGACTTAAAAACCTGTGGATTTTGGTATATGGGGTCCTGGTCCAGTTTCCCTCAGGGGCTAAAGGAATACTACTAATGGATGTGCTAATGAGACATTATTTATACCAGGCTGCATAGTGATCACCCATAATACCAAGCACTTTAGAGTTGTGTGCTGATAACTTTCCCTGTGTTATGTAATTCGGGTCATGTTTTCTCCGTGTCATAATTTACACCGTATATGGCATAAGCCTTTCCAATATTTGGCTGTACATTGTAATTCTTACTTTTATTAGGGGGTAGCAGTGGGGATGGGACTAAAACATGCTCTTTTAATTATTAAAAATGTTGCCACACAAACTGACTAGATAGCTCAGTGGTAGAGTGGATGCTTAGTGTATTTAAGGTCCTGGGTTCAATTCCCAGCACCACATGGACCACAAAACTTGCTGCAGTATACAAAATGGGAAAATAGGGAAACAAAAATTTCTCATAATTCCATCAGTCGACCACTATTAGGGTTTCTCTGTGTGTGTGTGTGTGTGTGTTGTGTGTGTGTGTGTGTGTATTTTTTGGGTTTTGCTACTATATTTATTTATTTATTAGGTTTTTTTTTTTTTTTTGTAGCAGGAATCAAACTCAGGATCTTCCTAGCCCCTATTTTTGTTTTTTTGAGACATGATCTAAGTCAATAAATTGCTGAGGGTAGGGCACGCACTTGTGACCCTGATCCTCCTGCCCTAGCCTCCCTAGGGGCTTGAATTACAGCTGTATGTATCACCATACCCAGCAACATTTCTTATTTTAAAAATCAGGCCCCAGTGCCTGCCAGGGCTATTCATTCACTCATCAAACATTTCCCAAATGCCTGTTCTATGCCTAACACTGGTGTACAAAGATAAATGAGGCAGGGTTCTCTCGGGTGTCGGGCTCCTTCCTATCATATTTTCACCTTCTAAATGAGTAGCAGCCTTCTGAAGGAGGCACTCGGTGGACCAAGGGCAGGTTGGGTGGCCTGGACTAGCAGGAAGCCTGCTGGATTGGCTGAAGAACCAAGAGATGTGCTGGGCTTTGCAAATTCCCCCCCGGCAGGCAGTGTAAATGCTGTAGTTTGGTCCTTAGAGGAGCTCTCAGATTGCCTCACCTTCTGCCTCCTTTCTCCTATGCTTACAATGAAATGTTGTCTGGGTAGGTGTCACTGTCTTAAACCTCTGTCCAGTTTTTCAAGATCTTTTTCCTCCACTGTCCTCCAAGTTTGCTCTCTTCTCAGGTGACTTGTGAGGGATTCTGCCCTCCCTCCGCCCCGTCTGATTTCTCCAGGGCTTAGGAGTGAATCTGGCACAGACCCAGTGTTCGATAAGAGGGCTTGTGTGGATGAATTTCTCCTTCGGGTTTCACCAGTCCTTCAGAATTCCTGTCAGCTGTGCTGGGCCAGCCTCATCTGCTTCTGCTTCTTTTGAACATCTGTGAGTTTCCATCCAGTTTTCACTCCATCTGTTCTCTTTCCTGGCCCAGTGCCAGGTGCCACCTCCAGGAGTGTCTCATTGCTCACTAGCCCCATTGGAACTGAAGGTGCCAGAGATCTTTCAGGGAAAGGGGAAGAGAATGCCTGCCTGCCTGCCTGCCCACCCACCTGCCCACCTGCCTGCCTGGCCAGGGCTCCAACGAGTAGACCCATCAAGTCACAGCTCTTATATATCTTGGACCTTCCTCAACTCCCAGAGGTTCTGTCAGCATGTAAAATCTGGGTACTATTTACACAAGTGACCCCACCCCCACCCCCAGGCACCCTGGCAATGAGAGGCTGCAGTCAGGCAAGATGTGAGGCTGGGATCCCCTTTGTTTCTTTTTCTTTTCTTTTCTTTTTTTTTTTTTTTTTTTTTTTTTTTTTGAGGAACCAGGGATTGAACTCAGGCCCTTGTGCTTGCTAGGGAAGGGCTTATTCCACTGAGCCATCTTCCCAGCCCCTGGGATCCCCTTTGACATTAGGACAAGCAGGGCCCACATTTTCTAGTCAAATCCAAATTTACTTGTCTGTCGATACTTGTCTCGTACCCTGGAAAACTATTTCATGGGACCATCATAGAAAACCTGGCCTAATCTGGCTGTAGAGTGGTGCATGCCTATAATCCCTGTACTCTGGGAGGCTGAGGCAGAAGGATGGCAAATTCAAACCCAGCCTGGGCCATTTAGTGACTTAGTGAGACCCTGTCTCAAAATAAAAAAATTTAAAATGAGGATGTAACAGTGCAAAGGACTTGGGTTCCATGCTCAGTACTATAAAACAACAGTAACAAAATAAGACCCTGCCAGGAGATGAGCTTCCTGCTTGCTTGTTTTGCTGCTGGGGATACAACCTGCCATCTCACACACGCTAGGTAATCACTCTACCTCTCAGCCATACCCTCGGTCCCACCATTGTCTTTAAGTATAAATATCCTGGTACACTGCTCCTCAGTAATGCATTTCAGGGGGTCCAGGGCAAAAATAAAAGCTCCAAAGTGTGTAGGATCGGGTTAGTGACCACATTTACCAGGAGCCTGCTTCCGGCATGGCTGCAGGGGTTATCCCAGGGTCCCTATTTTGTAAGATTGGGACCTAAGAGGTTTGAAGAGAACCTCTCGGGCTCAGCTCTGTCTACCAAGTCGTGTACTCAAGTGTCAGACAACCATCGGGAACCCACTCCAGATACAGCCCCCAATGTCCTGTATGTGCACATGTGGGTGGGACTGCTCCCCTAACTGAGGAGCACGATCCCCAATCAAAGACAGCATGAACATGAAGACCCGCACTTGAGGGCTACCTAGGGGTTATGGTCAGATGTCACTCAGACATGGAGACCGGTTCTGCAATGCAGCTCCTTAGCCAATTTCATTGCTGTGTAGCCGTTACAGAGTGGACTTACAGAAACCTAGGTGGGACAGCCCACTGTCCTCCTTGGTGTAAGGGAGAAGGATAAACAGAACAGAGGAGAGCTAATCAAACACAGGAAAAATGATGCAACCACAACACGAAACCTCTGCAGCTGCTGCTGGTATAACAGTGGACTGCTTTATAATAAGCATTTTTATAAGTAGCAATACACCCTAAAATGCCAGTAAAGATTGTGGTATGGTAAACATGGAATCCAGCAATTGGGCCATTCATTACCTTCGTCAGACATTACAAGGTGGACACAACTGGATGTGTCATACATTCACATACCGGCAATGCAGGATGCTTACAACAGTAAATTCTGTTTCAAGTTCAGAGCTGCTACAGTGATACTAGGAAAGCGGATTTTGCCAGCTCCATTAGAATCTTATGGGACCACCATTGTGCCTGCCCATGACTGATCTACTACTGTCAGGTGCCAGACTGTTTAAGCACAGTCTCAAGGGCCTGCAGATGAGGCTGGGAGAGAATAGGAGGAGAAAAGGAGCAAGGGTGGAGAAGGGGAAGGGAGGGGAAGTGAGAGCCTATGTGCAAGGAAGGTGCTGGGAGAACATGGCTAGAAGGTGGGCTTGGGCTGGCCAGGGCAGGTGGGACGGTCTCCAGCCTGAGCCAGGAGCAGGTGGGAGCAGGAGCAGCCTCCAGGTTCTGCTCGGCCACCAGGCTCTGTGGTGGTGTGGAGAGGCTGAAGTGGGCAGGCTGGTCCATTGCGATCAGTATGGTGAGGGCTCCATGCCAGGGAAGAGCCTGGTTTGCCTCTGAGAGCCAACACAGCTATGAGGAGATTTGGACTGAGCAAGACAGAGAGGATTCTAGCACGCAGGGAGATCTGCTTGGGAGCTGGGGCCAAAGGCTTGGCACATGTCCTCCTGCCTCTGGCCATGACTCAGGGCAGTGTGAGGAGGACACTAGTTCCAGCATGGGGAGTGCCTGGCTGAGTGGAAGGCTCCTGCCAGGCCTGAATGAGGAGCTCTGAGGAGGGTGTGACCTGACTGGGAAGGGGTCTTGCCCTCAGTAAGAGGGGCTTTTTTATTTTCTTCTTTCTGGTGCTAGGGATTGAACCCACCCATGTGTGTGAGGCAAGTTTTCTGTCAGGGAGCTACACCCTCAGGAAAAGTCTTTTCAATTCAGCCAGAAGAAAGTAAGTGCTCTCACCCCCATACATGTAGATTCTGTCCTGACTTTGAAACTCTTCTTACAGGAAATACAGATGAATTTTTTCCCAAGTGCAGTAAAAATGCAATGCAATCAAGAGCCAATTGCCTGAGACATTCAATCCACTGGAATGTTTCTGATTCAGTTATAAGAAAAAGGGATAAATGATGACAGACGTGCCATCATCAGGATGTCCTGCCCAGCTAGATCTGCTGTGGATCACTGCAGAATCAGTGATGGAAGCAGAGGGGACTCACCTTCAGATCCCCTGGAAGGGTATACAGAAAATAATCCCACCCCTAAGTCTCCTCTACTCTGGGTTTTTTTGTTTGTTTGTTTTGTTTTGTTTTTTGTTTGTTTGCAGAACTGGGGATCTAACTCAGGCCCTTACACTTGCCAGGGAAGCGCTTAGTCCACTGAGCCATTTCCTCAGCCCTTCCTCCACCCTGCTGATGTTTTTAGAGGCCTTAGATCCTACAGAACTCAGCAAAGTAGAGGTGGAAAGCCCTGGGCTTAGGAGGTAGGCAACCTGCCTGGTTGTGAGCCCTAGCAATTTCCTTAGTCTGAGTGAGCCTCAATTTCCTCACATGTAAAATGTGGAAGAGGAGAAGAAAAGAGATGCTTCTCCTTGTAGAGTTTGTCTTGACAACGCAAGGAGTCAGAGCAGCCTTCAGGCGTGTTGTCCCAGCACAAGGGATGATGTTTCCCTTCGCCCTGGCTATGTTGCAGGAACTCAGGGGGGCTTTGGATGCCTTCTAGAGACCGCCTCAGGTTCCTATTGTCCTGAACAAAGAATTAGTCAAGAAATGTACAAACGGTGACAGGCTCTACATTTATTAAAGGTAGGAAAGGAATTATGCTCTACAGGGAGAGAATGGACCCCTGAAAAAGCTTATAGTGACCATGAGCTTGTGTATGTGGCCAGCCTGCTCCTCAGATTGACATTAGATCTAGGCCGCTCTATCAAAACCCTGCTGATTTTGTGCCAGAAGAACTGGAGATGGTGTGCTCTGATTGATGCCAGGTGTCTGTGATTGACAGGTTTACTGTCCCATTTAGGTAGAGAGGCTCAGAGAAGGTAGATAATTTACTTTAGGACACACAGCTAGGAAGCAGCAGGATTACCTGGGAGATAAAAAGAAAAAAGTGGATTTGTCAAGACCTGCTCTCTCCCTCTTTTGGCAGCATACATTTCCCTGGGGGTGGGGAATCACTTGAGGCTTTTGTTTTTAACACTACTGTACTTCTTTCATAACCAGTGGTGCCAAACCTCAGTGGAATCAAAGTGTGCACAGCACAGAGGAACTCCCTTTCTCCGCCCTCCCCCACTGCAAAGCCAGCAGTTGTTTGGCTTCTTGTTGTAACTTTCCAGGTCCAGCTTTTGGGCAAGCTGTACACCAAGAATCTGACTTTCTGGGTAATATCATCCCAAGTGGCTCACATGCGTCTGGCTCTCTGCCTCTGCTGTCTTCAGAGGGCTCCCTAGAGACCTGGAGGTTATTTATAGGGGGACCTGCATGACTGTCTGCTGCACGCTGAGCTTTACCCCTGTGGGCAGCCCCATCCCCAGGAGAACCAGCTTGTACCTTCTGCATGCAGGAAAAGGCCAGACAAGGTACATTTAAAAAATCCTTTTCTCCAGCTTGGCCAAGCAGGAACTCTGGCAAGCAAGGAGCATGGTGGTAGCAGGGGCCGGTGCCAGGGGATGCTGGACGCAGACATCACCTGTGTGGGAACACCTGGCCTCTCTGTGCCTAGCGGTCCTGCCCAAAGGGCCCACAGAAGTGCATTGCTCCTGAGTACCTGCTCTTCTTGGTCTCCATCTCGAAAACACCAACTGCTCTACAGAAAGGCCCTGGGATTCTAAGATCCTTCCCTCACTTTCCTATCTTTCTGTGGATGGAATATTATGTTAAAATACTTTTTTATTTTCTACTGCTGCTGCCAGAAAGAATTTCTAACCAGGTCAGCCACAGCAGAGTGTCTTGAATGACTTAAAGTATAAAATATACTTATAACCTTCAGTGTGATTATACACATGCATATATCATGGGAACTGACAACTTCAGGGAATGGTTCTGATCATAGGACATGACCAGCGCTCAGAACCCTATTGTTTTCTCCTAAACACTAAGCACTTGGGTAAAGGAAACAAATCAAGAAGCAGCTGTTGTTCCTGCCACCTCATAGACAAGAGGGTCAGGAGAGGGCAGGCTGCTAGCCTGAAGTCACAGAGCAGTCCCCGCTCAGGCATCTTACCAAAGGATGTGGGCTTGTGAAAATCCTATGTTCTATATGTTTAAGAAATTCATTTTCTGGTCAGCTGAATTGTCAAGTCAGATTAAGTTTAGGAAAGAAGAGGAAGAGGCCAACCTGGGGGTTCTCCAAGCCTACGGTTCTTTTTCCCCATTGAAATTCTTCTTAATGTGTCTGAGCCCCTTGCTGTTGGTGAGCTGTGAGCTCCTTGGGTTATACTTGGGGACCTACTCAAATGAGGAAAGCATGTGCATGTGTGTGTGCTACATCTCATTCCTGCTTTTTGTGTACAGCAAGGTCTACACTGTGGTTTTCATTTGCGTTTCCCAGATGACTTGCAGGTGTCAACTGAGTGGTAGAGCACTTGCCCAGCATGCACAGGGCCCTGGTTCATTGGGAAAAAACAACAACAACAACAACAACAAAAAAAAACACCCCAGAACAATAAAAACAAAACACCAGGTGACCAATGCAGTTGAACATCCTGTAGATGTTTAATAATTGCTACTTCCTCTCTTCTTCCTGTATCTTGGCCCACTGGTCGTTCTGGCACAGGGCAACCCTGCAAGATGTCAGAGTCCCCAAGGCCCAGCTTCCTGTGTGCTGGCAGCCCTGCCATAGACCGTCACTGCTAATCTCAGCCTGCCACTCCCTTGAAGCAGACTCCAGCCAGATACTCAGATCTCCTCTGAGCCTCTGAGCAAAGACTACTCCCTCTGAGAGGGACCTTGTGTCCCTTTCCTCACCCCAACTTCACACACTGTACCCAAGTCCCAGGTCATCAGCAACTTCCTCCAGAAAGCCTTCCTTGACACTTGCCCTGCTCCCACCCACCTGCCTGGGTTAGCTGTCCTTTGCTTATGGCTCAGGGATATCCTGTACTTCCGTTCCTAGCACTTAGTGCTGTGTTGCAACTGCCCGTTTGCTGGCTGGTTTCTCTTGACTCTTCCCCCATTCCTTTGCAAATAAGAGCATGTGGCTGCTCAGTTTTATATCACGAAGATTGGTGTATCCATGACATGTGCTGAATAACTGACTGGTCCAGATCCCCTTTAAAAGACAACACTCTTGACCTTCTATCCAGAGATACTAGAATCAATTCTTTCATCATCAGTTGTCCCCACTGGCAAGGTCTCATGCAAGGAGACATTTATTGAGGGGCTAATCCAATGGTGGTGAATGCATGGTACTCATGCTTTTTGTGGGCTGTGTTATTGGAAGCTCTAGAAGGTTCGCCTACAATGGTCTAGTGTATGCCATACACTAAGCCAGACCATTTACATGGATGTTGTCACAACCAAAAGCCTTCAAGCTTTGTCTAGATAATGCCAGAAACTCAGGGGCACTGAGTTGGCTGCCCAGTCAGGTGGTTAAGAGCGGGGGTGTAAGTGACGTCACCATGCTCTCCGTCTTGATGGTCCGCAAAGGATGGCAGCAGAGCAAGGCTCCTTAGCACTGAGCACTAAGTCTGTGTCTCTTCCATGCTTGGTGTATACAGGAGTAAAGACAGATGCCCTGAAGAAAAGAATGAAGGATGAAGAAAGGCACACACGAAGTGCAGCTTGGAGGGAAATGAGGGACCTTTGGAAGATCCACATCTCTTCCTGAGCCTCACTTGATGTGATTATCACCTTTCCTCTATGTGTTATTAAACTAAACTGGACACTAAAGTGTTTTTGGTGTGGGCAGCTATATACAGTGCCAGCCAAGGTTGATCCTTGTGATTTCTGCTCAGACTCCACAGACCAAAAATAGCCACATGGAAACTGAGAAATTTCTGTTTGTGAACCCAGGAAGAAAGGAGGATAGGTCTAGAGGAGCAGCTGGTGACTTCTGCTATGCCACACAAGGATGGATTTGCCTCTGCCAGTGTTAATAGGCGGCTGGGGTGTCGCAGGATGCAGGGTGCTCACTCTGAAAAGGACCACTCCCTGTTAAGCTCCTGATTTTACAAATGAAAAGACTGCAGCCACAGAACCAGTGTCTCCTCACTGTGGGAAGGTTTTTAGGTGTTAGAACCCCTCAGTTTTGCTTAATCTGCAAAGTGGGGCTTTAAACAGGCAAAGGCAAACCTCATCTCCTTCACAAAAGGAGTTTGCAGTGACAAAGAGGGAAGTGAAAGCTACTCAAATTAAGATGTTGCCGATATGATTAAGACAGTGGCAGTGAGCATAAATGATTCTCTACTCAGAAGGCTCTTTGGTGTCCTAGGGTTACCAAGAGTCAGCAGTGTTAGGGTGTTCCCATAAAATACTAAAAGTCGTTCAGATGACCACGTGGGGGAGGAGTGAAGCTGGCTTTTTGAATAAAAGAAGTTACTAATTGTGAAGATTTGTGCAGTTATTTAACTGTCTTCAAGCTTTCATTCTTTTATTGGTAAAATAACGTAGTAATATTTACCCCCTCCCAAGAAGAAGTGAAAGCCACTTGATATCAGGTACCAAGTTGGGACCCAGTAAACGTTACTTTTGTTTTAAACAGTCAAGGTCCTTTCTCTGAATATCTAGGGCATCATTACATACAACTATTGCTATAATCTTTGCCCATAGGGTCACTTCCAACAACAATCAACAAATTTGATTAGTTTCAGTATCAAATTACTAATTTGGTACTGAACATCCACAGCTGAAAAATAAAAACACTTGGCTTCGGAGGCCGACTGAAATGGGAATAGAAAATAACAGCACCTGACAAGCGGTAGGGACGTTGTGGGGCAGATTTCATGTTGCTGGCATGTTGAAGGAAAAGAAGAACTGCGGAATAAAAAGGGTGGGGCAAATCAGGGAGGACGAAGAAGGTTGAGGAGGAGCACTCTATATAATGAGGCAACTATTTTAGGTACAGCTGGAATAGTGTTTTTAAAAAGCAAAAGGGAGAGAGGGGACTGGTGACGCGGACCACAGTGAGTATGGGATTTGATCCTACCGGAGGTGGAAACTAAGCAGGGATTTTGTGCAGGGAGGTGGTAGGAGACAGAGGTTCACTGGAAGGCAGTGGAGTGAGTGGTGTTCTGAGTGGGAAAAAGACATGCTGGCTGCTGGGCCCAAGCTCCCCTCCTCTGCGCATTGTGCGTGGGTGGGTGCCTTTGCACTCATGCGTACTCTACCAAGGAGCTACATCCCACTCACTACCCTTATTTTATTTAGTCATTCAACAAATGGTTACCAAGAGCCTGCCTCCTACCTGTATTCCAGGAACGGGAAATGAAACACCTAACAGGACTGGCAAGGTCTCTTATCTTGGAGGAGATGGAGAATAGATGAACAAGCAAACAAGCAAGGGAATATCTGATAAGCGCCGCAGGGAAATAAAGCCCTGCCACAGAAGAGTCCCTGAGCACCCAACACTTCTGGATACTTCGAAGCCTCTAATGTAGGTTTTCTAAGCAGGCTTTGTTCCTAGCAAAATCTCTACTGTAAATAATTAAACCAACTCTGCGGTGCTTGTAATGCACCTTACCTGAGCGGGAAGAGTCACAGTTGCTGTCCTCCAGGGCTTCATCGGCCTGATGCTCCAGGCTAAGGGACCATGGATTCTGCCTGAAATCTCGTGTCAAGGTTTAAAGAAGGCTGCGTTTTCAGACCGGGATCGGATCTTTTTTCTTTCCCCACGTCCTCCCACCCCATGTGTTCTTACATTCCTTAGAGGAGAAACTGGGTAGCAGTTTTGAAAGTGTGCGTGCCTCCCCAGTGAAAAGTACGCTGCGAGAATAGGGCCGGCCTCAGGCAGGCTGCCCCGTGGATTCCCAGGACCCGAGGACTCCCAAGCCAGCAGGAAAACCCTAAGCGGGGCGGGGCGGGGCGTGGAGCAGGCGAGCTGGGATCCAGGCCGCAGCGCCTCACTGCCAGCAACGCTGGCCAAGCACGAAACAGTGAGCGTTGTATTCAACACAGCTGCAAAACCGAGGGACTGAGGGGGCAGATTCCCCACTGCCTCCTGTGGACTTCCCTCTTCTGATACATTTCACTATTTTTATTTTCTTAAAAGGAAATTTATTTTGCAATGAAAACTTTTAAAGACAGGAAAGTTTGCTGTTCTAAGGTTCTCTAGCAAAAGCCCTAGGGCTCTGATTTGGTTCAACTTTTGGGGGCTGCCTGTTACAGGCTATCAATGACCAAATTAGAAACCCTGCTCCAAAGCGGTTTTTATTCTGGTTCAGGAGAGAAGGCACTAATTTAAAAAATTAAGCCAAGTGTGGTGGTGTGCCTGTAATCCCAGAGGCTGAGGCAGGAGGATCGCCACATGTTTGAGGCCAGCCAGGGCTACAGAGCAAGATCCTGATCCTGTCTCACACCTTACACCTTACAAGGTACCTTCACAATCCTGTTCCTTTTAAAAATAAACTCAGAACTGAAAGGAAATGTAGAGATCTTTGAGGGGGTAAGTATCTGGCATATACTGGGCCATTCCTAAACCTCGTCTTCCTAGACATTGCTTACCCATCCCTCACCCACTCATCCTTTGCAGAGTTATGCACGGGACACCCTCCATGCTTGGCACATTATGTTTGAAAGAAAGCAGGAAACCAGACAGACTTGTTTGCTACCCTTAGGGACCTCCGAGGGGAAGACAGACTTTAAACAAATAATTACATGCATGAAGAGTGTTTTATAAAGGCAGAGTGGGGTTAGTGGAGGGCATCACACTCTGGGAGGTAACCTGGGTTGGAGCAGGGTCAGGAAAGGCCTCTAGGAGGAAGTAATGTTTAAACTGAGGTTTAGGGGATTAGGAAACAGTTTCTACAGGGGGGAAAAGGTAACAGTACATAGCAGACTGCCTGAATCAGAGCAAGACCTGGCTAAATGAGGGGCTGCAGATACTAAGCAGGTAGCAGGGGTAAGCAGAAGGTTGGTTGAGTCAAACCTTACAGATAAATAGGTTGACTGAAGGAGATGGGTGGAAGACCTTGAGGGGACGGCCTTGTCCTTACTCTTCTTTCCAGAGAAGCAACTTTTACCTGTTGTTATTTAAACAAAAATTATGTTTATCTGGAACGTACTACTGTACCTGGAACAATTCTCCTGAGTTCTTATATCTTCCTTTCCAGATAAATACTCTTTTTGCAGTTTTACAGATAAAGGGAAAGGCTTTGCGCAAACTCCACTGCGCAGGTGACAGCTCAGATTCAAAGGCAGGCTTGCCTGGCCCCCTACAGCTGCTGGCCACCTCAATAGGTCTGAGGCTTTCTGTAAGAGCAGCCAAGAACAACTGGGAAAGCAACAGAGGAGATTTAACTACGGAATCTGAAACACCATGTGGGAAACGCTTGGAGAGCTACCCCAGGCGGGTGGACACTGTGAAGCAAAGGATTGCGGGGTGGGGGTAGGGAGGGTGAGAAGTGACCCAACAGACGACACCCAGGACCTCACCGCAGGGAACTGCCCTGCTCTAAGCACTACCCGCCCCTGTTAATCATTTCCTGACCTTGCTTCCTCTTAACCCTGCTCCTAGGTTTGCCACATTGGTCTCTCCCCGCCTCTCTTGTCCCCTCGCTGGCCCTCTGACCCTGAGGTTCCTTTTTGGGTTTTTCCTAGGAGCCCCAACTTTGAGGGAGGATGTGTAAGAGTCCCCGAAGTCCTCCAGGTCTGCCCCTGGGAGGTCACGGGCTCGCTCAGATGTGCAATGGACTGGAGCAGCCCTTGGGCGAGATCGGACCCCAACGACTTCTGAGCAGAGGTCTGGGGCCGGATACGTTCCCAGCACGGATTAGCGAGTCACGGGCTTGGTTTCCCGGCAGTAAAAGAGGGGACAGTTAGCAGCGGCATAGGGTGCAGAGGCTTACAAGAAGTACTAAGAACAAAGTACCCAGCTGGGAGACAATGGTGGGAGCCAACACGGTTAGGCTCCTACCCCTTTTTATCACCTGGGAAAGGGGACCTCGGCTCAGCATACCAGGTTGTTCATTTCACTTAGTTCCAGAGTGAGGCTGGAAAAGCCCGATGGTGCGCTCGGGGCTGAGCAAGAGTCACAGTGACAGGGTTCAAGCCCAGGGGAGCGGGCACCCTCGCGGGCCAAGGCACGTGCTGAGCACCGGAAAGTCGCTTGGCCCGCACCTGCAGCAAGAGGTCTCTAAGTCAGGGGCCTGGGCAGGCGTCCCACCGCTCCAGCTGGCTTCTTCTTGCTTTTCCTGCTCTACACTTGGCGACGTAGTCAGATCGTCTGCCACCCAAACCACGTACAGTGAAACCTCCCCGCTGGTTTCACCATGCGAAATCGCAGCTGATCAGACCGTCTCCTTGCTCCCCCCTCCGCCCCAGGACGGGCCACCCACCCCTCTCGGGGTAAAGGGGAGCCAAGGCACCCCGGGGCGGCGGATGTGGGAAAGTCACTTTCCAGTGCTGCCCAGCGCAGGGACCCCCCCCCCGCCCCCGACCCCCACCGGCGTGAGCGCCGGGGGCGGGGCCAGTGCGCAGGGGCGGGGCCAGCGCTCCGGGGGCGGGGCCAGCCTGGGAAGGCGGAAGCCCGCAGCCCAGAGGCGGCAGCAGAACCCGGAGCCCGGATTCGCGTTCTCCGGAGCAGGGCGCCGGGAGGCGGCGAACGAGAAAACACGGCGTCCGGAAGCTCTCGCTTTCTTTGACGCAAGGGCTCGGGACGCCGCCGCCGTCTGCCGAGCGCCCGGCGAGGAGCGACCCCAGACGGAGCTTCTGGAGTCCGTCCGGCCCCACAGCTGTGGCCCTCACTGCCGCCGTTCTCGTGGCCATGGAGTGTCCGCACCTCAGCTCCAGCGTGTGCATCGCCCCGGACTCCGCCAAGTTCCCCAACGGCTCCCCGTCGTCCTGGTGCTGCAGCGGTGAGTGCGGCCCCGGCCGGCCCGGCTGCCACCCGAGGCCGCGGCTCTCTTGGGCCTGCCGTCGAAGGGCCCGGGCGGCCGGCGCGCGGGGAGGGGGCGCGGAGGGCGAGCGACCCGGCGCGCGGGGAGGGGTCGTGCCGAGGCGGCCGCGGCGGCGGCTCCTTTGTTTCCTGCGGCCCGACGGCCGGGCGGCGGAGAGGCCCAGAGGGGCGGGAGTCTGGGGGCCGCGGCAGGTGGGGCGGGGGCGGGGGCGGGGGCGAGGGCGGGTGTCGCCCCCCAGGGTGGCTGCACGTGCGGCCCCGCCCGGGCCGCCTTACTCCGCGGACCGGACAGAAAGGCGCTGCTCTCCGGGCGCAGCTTTGTCTGGGCCGCCGCCTGCCTCCGAAGCACTGGTGTCGCTTCCCCGCGGGCCCGGCAGCTTCGGATCCGGCAGCCTTGGCCGGAGTCTTTCACTAGCCCGGGAGGATGAAGTTTGAGAACCAACTGCTGGTCCACGCTAGGGAGATCCAGCCAACAGCTGCTTTGGAGGGGCCGCTCGAGTTTGCATTTCAAAGATTGTTTCAGGACAGTCTTTTGGGGTGCTTGGAATTGCGTTGGGATTCCCGACTTAGTGCACTGTAAAACAGTAACTAAGTCTAGGGGATGCTTCGAGAGAGCCCAAGCATTTTAACTATTCCCACCGGCCCCCTAGGAAGCGCGTAGAGCCCTCTCATTGTCTGCTTTAAGCGACTTAGGATCGCACCAGCCTCCGTGCTTTGATTACTTCCTGGTAGGGCCCTGGTGCCGCAGCCTTTGTTTATTAGCTTCGAGATGATACCCTGTAGCTTGGGTGGTAGAGTAAAATTTGAATTGTGCACTTAATTTTCTTAAGTTTATTTGAAGAAATGTAGAAAAGCAGCGAATGTACAATTTAGTTGGAGCTGGGAAATTAGAGAACCTTAACACTTTTGACAGGTTACCTCTAAAAGGGTGATTGTGTTTCTAAAGAAAAAAATTGGTAGTGTTACAAAGCAAAATATATGCTAGGATACGAAATAGAAATAACTGCAGTTTTAATTTAGGCGTTTGCCGCTTTGCTGCCTTTGTAAAGTCAGATGTATTTTTCCGCATGAAGCTTTTAAAAATTAACCAGTTAATTGGTTTCACCAGGGTAGTATTGCAGTTCTTTTGTGAGGATGCAGATATTTGTGTAAGTTACAATAGCTTTTACCTGCGATTGTGGCTTCAACATTGAATATTGAGTATGGAACCAAAAAAAGTGTATCGCATCGCTTTACAAATTGGTCGCACATCAGTTGTAGCTGTGCTGCCGTGATTGTTACTTAATTTTTTAAAAAATCGATTAGAAAGTAAAATAACCAGAGTAAACAACTAGGAAAAGCCTACCTCACAAGGAAAGAGGCAATTATTCTGGCTCATCTGTAGTAAACTACAGGAAAACCAAGTGGTCAAATAGCACACATGGTGATTTTTGTAGGTAAAATTACACCAGACTTAAAAATGGCCTCACTGGGCACATGCATCTAAAAACACTAGAGCTATACAAGTGAGAGACAACCTGCTGTGAATCAATCTTACTCCTGACAGTCAGGGGGCCGGTGGTACACAGAGGCAGAAAAATCAAGCGTTTCTTGAGGAATTCAGTAAATTAAAATGAAGATTGTGTGGATGGCAAGAGCGAACCAGTATGTTTCACCTTAAGGGAGGGTCACTTTCTGGCCAAGGGTTAGGGTGGCATCTTTGCTTTCTTCAGACTGCTTTGAAAGGGTGGTTCTAGTTACTTGCTTGGATTTGTAAAACCAATAAAGCAAGTTTCAAAACTTAACGTGGGGTGTGTGTGTGTGTGTGTGTGTGTGTGTGTTCAGATTCTGTGAATGTAACCCATCTTATTGGGGCCTCCCATTTTAACCTACTGGCATCCCATTGTTGATGCAATCTAGTGTTACTGTGTTAAGCACGATCTTGTTTTTGCCTGCCTCTTGCTTCAGTGATTAAATGATTAGTAAATCTATGTGTCCTTAAGTTGTCATCTCACAATGTTATGCATTGTGGTGTTTCTTACTTCACCTAAATTTTATTTTATTTTTAGTAGGGGTCTACAAGAATAGTCAGTGCGTTGAATAATGCTATGACTGGTATTGAATCTGATTACAGTCTTATTAAGAAGGGGAAAATCTCCATTTTGGCTCTGAAACAATAAAAGTAATGCTCTTGCCTTATTTTCATTGGGAACTTGGAGTAAGCTAAACAAATTGCACAAGATCAACATGCTAGACCCTACAAGCTACCGATACAGGCTTGGACAAATAGTTGTGTGTCCTTTTGAGCATTCATTTACATTATGTCAGCTGATATATATATATATATATATATATATATATATATATATATATATATATATATATCCCCACATGCGTATTGTATTTCACAGGCTGCTGTTTGGGTGAACAAGATGATTTTATTCTTGTGTGAAAACTTTGAGAAACTGCTATATTCTATCAAGATAATAGGTAGTGTAGTAACAGATGATCAGAAGAACATCTTCATAAAGAGGGCTCTGAATAATTAAATACCCAAAGCCCATTAAATGGAGCCCGTAACAGACTGGCTTTATGCTGAATTATGCTTTGCAAGGAGATGTAGAACTCAACCAGATTAGGTGGGTAAGAAGTAGTTATACTTTAGAATTAGCTTGAGCCTTTTATCTGGGAAGATATTGTATGTTATTCTTCAGTGTGCTTCTCACTTTTTTGTTCTTCATTTTTGCATGGCTTATGTTTATTAATGTTGCTGTTTTAGAAATTAAAAAGTGAAAAAGTTAAGACATGTATTAATTTACAAGTAACAGCAATGGATCCAGTAGCTTTTAACATACATAGAAAATTATGTAAAATGTGTTTTTCAAAATAGAAATTCAATTAAGAATGGCAGTATTTTACATGTTTGCAGCTCTTCTTGTTTAGCTTAATGGAAGATAGCTGGATTTCTTACCTGCCTCTGCATCCCGTCTCTCAGCTGTCTCACTTCATGTGGCTTCTGGAAATCTCCATTGCACACTCTTGTGAGAATGAGAGTGAGTAAGCAGTACAATAATCTTAATATTGCTTATGAAAATAGTTCTGACTTTTTGAATCCCCTAGAAGGTTCTTGAAAGTTCTCAGGGGCTCAGGACCATAATCAAGATCCTACTGGTATATAACTATTGTTACAATTAAGGGCACCCACATACTTTTATCAAATAGCTTTTAAAAAAATTAGAAATATGTCAGCCAGACTCATGCCACGCACCCAAAATCAGAGCACCCTGGGAGTTCGAGGTAGGAAGATGGCAATTTAGAGATTTAGGGAGACCCTGTCTTAACAACAACAACAAAAAATATGGAGGGGGAGTGAGTGGGGATGTACTTCATTGTGAAGGCCATGGGTTTGTTCCCCAGTACACCATGCTTGAGTTTTTAAGGTTGCCAGCATATTCTTTTGTGGAGCCTTGGAGTGTTTGAAGTACATTAACTAGGAAAAGATCAGGGGATCTAGAAGTCCCTTGCTGTCAAAAAAAAAAAAAAAAAAAAAAAAGGTACAGTCTAATCTAATTTAGTTGGAGGAGTCCCTTGCTGTCAAAAAAAAAAAAAAAAAAAAGTTACAGTCTAATCTCCTAATCTAGTTGGAGGAGAGACAGGAAGCTAACCAGTTAGAAGATAAATCCATGTTGTGGTTTAAGATAAATGTTGAAAATAGCAATCTCCTAATAAGGTAAAAGCTGATTTATGACTAATTGCTAAAGGCATTTTAGTTTTAAATGAAAAAGTTTTAAATAAAAAGAACATTTTCAAGCTTTTTCTTACGTGCACATTCCAGGTGTTATTTTCAGAAGTTGGAGGCTTGGCATTTCTTATTTTTGTGAGTGAAAGGGTTTAACTAGTGGCAAAAAGCAAAGAGGAAACATGAGTTGCTTTTAGAAAATGTATTGAACACAACTGTTTCACTAACTGAGGAAAGCCAGAGACTAAGTCTTTAGATTTGAGGAGCTCAGGTTAAATAGATAGTTATATTGGAGACATTTTAATAGTGATGACATGAGAATTTTGCCCAATGAATTCTTTAAAGGATTGATGGTGCTTCTTTAAGTTTTCTTTCTTTCTTTTTTTTTTTTTTTTTGCAGTACTGGGGATTGAACTCAGGACCCTGTGCTGCCAGGCAAGCACTTATTCTACTGAGCTATCACCCCAGCACTTCTTTAAATTTTCAGTGCACACTTACTCTCTTACTGCTCTACTGTTGAAGAGTAAGTGTAAATAAAGTGTAGTGCAGTTTGGGGTGGGTACTGAAGACTACCCCCATTCCAAGATCCATTCAGTGCGATGAGATGCTGACTATTGTTTGTTTGTTTTTTGTCATCGATAATGCATTTTTAATGAACTGATCAGCTTGTGAGAGGTAAGAAGTCACCTTGATGGAGTTATGAGTCATTTCATGTCATATTTCTCTGTCAGTCTACATTTAAACAATACATTTTTTCCCCCACAGTGAACTAAGTTTTTTAGACAGGATCAGTTAGATTTTGTTCTTTAGGCCAAATGTATTTACTGCTTTTAAGTAACATTCTATGACATTAAGTGCCTGGTACTTAATAGGACACCAAGTAAATATTTGCTTCATGAATGAACTTTCTTTCACTTCTTAGAGCATAGCTGGAATGGTCTTTAACTATGTTGAAAATAAATGCAGATTCAGTGAGCTTCTCTGTAGAGCGCTTTCCCCAGCCAGCAGACCCAGTGTTTTAGCCAGTAATCTTTGGATGGATTATGAACACATGACCAGTCACATGTTGTTGCCACAATGGATTTGTGTTGGTTGATATGCTGGACTTACAGATGGGCAGGTGAACATGTTAGCTGCAAATGAGGATAAGTGGGAAGTTGATCAATGTTCCACATTCTGAGGATTACTATCCTGTCTGAAACTTACTTTTTTCTGAATTTAAACTTTTTTGGTAATATTTGTACAGCTAAGTTAGTGTAGTCTTTTTAGGGTTTGTGTTACTATTCATCTCTCACCCCATCCCCCAGAACCTTTAAGCAGCCTGGTCTGTTCCCAGTCGCTAACATTAACTTTGGACATTAGAAGTGAAGTTTGCTGTTAAATGTTCATGATAGCTACATGCTTTGCAGTTAATTAGTGCTAATTAACCTGTCCATGCTCTAATTGGGAGAAGGGGGTAGAAGACCCAAAACTTTTATGCTCAGTGTGTTTGAAGAAGCTGCAGAGTCAGAACTGAGCCTGTTTTACTGGTATGAAAAAGTTTTGAGGAATTTATCTGATGTTATTTACCAAGTACTATACTCTGTGTAAAGAACAACCCTCTTGGCCTAAGCAAAAGAAAGGATGGGGCTTGGAGGGTGATTAAAATTCTTTGATTTGTTTTCCTAGTATTAAATTATTCCTAGAATAATTCCTTCTCATCATTCTTTGCTATTACATCATTAGTTTTAGGCTCTTATAGCATCCTATCTTTTTCTTACTGAAATTCATGCAATTTCTTTCTTTACTGGGATAAAATAGATTAGTTTTGAGTCCTTCAAACTGGATTTATAGGTACTTATGATTTTATAGTGTTAGTATATCAGTAACTGAACAAGGAGTAGTTCATAGCTGAGCAACTAATTTAAATTGCTGTTTTAAAATTTAATTGAGCTCTTGCATTAGGGAATAATTTACACATTTCATCTTATCAACTTTTTTTCCTTTTGAGCATTTTTCGTCATGAGCTTTTTAATTTTTTTCTTTAAAAAATAAGTCTTTGATTAAGTTGTAGTTTCCAATTTACCTACATACAGGTTCCACCTCGGCATCGGTAGATTTACTAGCTTGCTTCTCAGTGTTTGAAGTGGAAAATGTATACTGTGTAAGATATTTTAATATTTTATGTTTATTCATGTCCTTTTCAGACAGGATAGCATCTGCCTTTTAGGTGTATTAATAGAGCTTTCCTGGGCAGATGGCTTAGACGGAAGTATTTTGATAGATTCTCAGTGGGGGCTTGTACTTTTTGGAGGGTGTACTTCTGAGGAAGCTTACCTTGATTGGCAGTTGAGAATGCTGAGAATATCAACAGCAGTAACAGCTTGTTCATTTTACCTAGAATTGTCTTGTGCCAAGACCTCTTAAGGTACATGCTCTAAGAGTTTTGTGTAATAATAGTTTGTTTTGAGAATGTAGGTAAGATACCTTTGAGGTTGAAAGGAAATTCACCTAAAATTATTCAGTGTAATCATATCTTAAAATCTTTTGGGATTGTTGAGTGAACTTTGGCTTAGAACCTTGTAAATAAAGATCATCTTTTTAACTGCTATGAGTCTGCAGATGTTGTTATCTATAGTAATTCCAGATGCTTTCTTATCTATTAGCCTTACTGAATGGGAGGAGAGCTGCGAACAACATAATGTAACTTCAAAGCAGTTTGTTAGCATTTAATTCTGACTAATTTAATTAACTACTCATCCTTGTAGTTTTTCCTGTCTAATAGATTATGAAACTGAGACAAAGGTTAAGAGTTGCTTAAGATGCTCAGGGATATGAAAGATAGTCCAAAGATTAAAATCAAATTTAAGAAAACCATTCAGACTTTCAAGTTGCCTTTAAAAAAGCAGTCTTATTTTGTTAGTCAGTAACTTAATGTTTGATAATCTAAAGGATTTTAGATGTTTGGAAACACTTGAAATAATTCCTTTGAAGATTTTAAACATGAAAATACACTTTAAATTTTACATCTTAAAAATTACCCTTTTTAAGTTTGTTGTATGGCTCCCTTAATTCAATTTATTGATTAAAGTGCTGGCAAATTGAAACAAAGGATTAACCTTATGAATGGGAAGAAAACAACTGTTTTAAATGTCATTATGCTCAGATTTAATTTGGTTGTAGGCTGAAATTCACATTAGTTTAGACATAATACACCAGTCTCTCAATGTAGCAGTGGATAAAATGCAGTTGCTTTTGGTTATTTCAAAAATATGTTTCAGCTGAAGATCCCTTCTCCCCTTTCTTCATTTTATTGCTGGTAGAGCAGATTCTTCTTTGAGGTGGTTTGTTGTTGGGTGGAGGAGGGAGAGAGTTCTTAAGGTATAGAATTTTTTGTCTCTGATAGCTCAGAGGTTATTTGAAGTTTGCTTTTGGGCAACATACTTTGATTCCATTTGGTTATATTCTGAAATTTTCCAGTTGTATTTCCTACAAAGCTAATTATAGTCTTTTTTTTTTTTTTTTTTTTTTTGGTGGAACTGGGGATTGAACTCAGGCCCTTGCGCTTGCCAGGGAAGCACTTATCCCACTGAGTCATCTCCCCAGCCCCAATTATAGTCTTTAGATTGCAGAACTTAAAACAGATTTCCCACTTTTCTTAAGATATACTGAAAAGTATATATGCTATTTATAGGTGTACAAAATTTAGCTGAGTTTCGGAAGGTAAGTTCAGATTTTCAAAACTCTTAAAAGTTAAATTTGGATATTACAAGTGAAGTTTGCTGTTGTTTTAGGTGTTCATATTTGCAATTAATAAGTACCAACTAATTTAATTTTATCTGATCCTTTGAGGAGGGAATTGAGTGTTATTTAAAAAAAAACTAAACTATAGTGTGTCTCTTAAAAGCTACTGTAGCCAATTGGATTTTATTTGGAGACTGTGGACTCTGCTTTAGGATGGAGTAGCTCTGTTAGGGAGCTGTTTTCCATTCTGGAGTGGGTGTTCTCCCTTGGTTTTTCTTCTAGCTGGGTTTAAGGTAGCCTGTTGGTAGAGATCTGCTTGCCCATTTACCCTCCAGTGGTCCTGAAGACTTCATTTTAGGGACTGTTCTTGAGCTGTCCTTACTAGGAAGAGCAGGCTGGTAATTAACTATTGTAGCCTGCAGGTCCAATCTAGTGATTACAAGATAGCATATTTACTGTTTTAGTTTCCTGCACTCTTTGGCCTGGAGACTAAACTCAGGTGATTTTTTAAAAATAATAGGTTATTGTCCATTCTTTTGTTTAAACATTCCTTACACAATACTGGCAGATTAATATTTTTATCAAAGGTTTGGAAGATCAAGTTGAATTTTTTTTTTTTTTTTTGGAGCCAGGGATTGAACTCAGATCCTTTCACTTGCCAGTGCAGTGCTTATTATACTGAGCCGTCTCCCTAGCCCTTCAAGTTGAAATTTCTAGAAAATAAATTTCTGTGATAAAATGTTTCTCTGTAGCAGTTGATGGATAACATGTTAGAAAAATGTTCTAATATTAAAGTAGATATTTTTAAAAAGAACTATAACCTAGAGACCATTGATCTGATTCTTATGATAAAGCAATTTTTAATTTTAGTTTTATACAGTAAAGTTGTTCTTTGACTGAGATTAACTCTCACTTCCATGAGAATTATTTTGGATATTAATAATATGATAATTCAGCATTTTTTAAAATACAGGGTTTCACTGTGAAGCTTGGATTCAGTGGTCCTCCTCCCTCAGCCTCCCTAGCATGTGTTTAGTAGTTCTCTAGACTCAATATTCATGCCCTGAGATTTCATTCTGAAATTAATAAATGCATTAATTTCATTTGATTCATTTTGAGTACTTTTTTGTATATGAATTTCATTTAAAATATATTTTGTGGTTTTATTTCTTTAACTAATTAAAGAAGCTTGATTTTGGAAAACAGATTTGACAATTATGTCTTTTTTTTTGGCTGGCTCAAGCTGCCTTAAGAGTGGGTCTGGTAAGGCAAGGGAAGCTGGGGATTATCCCTGTACCTCACTGGGATTGCCCCAGCAGGCGCTAAAACAACTGAGCTAACCCACAAGTCCCCAATTATGTCTACTGATTGTAAAAGATTCTTGCTTTTTAAAAATTCATTTTTTGTGGAGAAGTTAGAATAGCTATTAAAGTGGCTGAGGAGATAGCTCAGTAGAATAAGCACTTGCTTGGCAAGTGTAGGGTCCTGAGTTCAATCCCTGGTACTGAAAAAAAAATAGCTATTAAAGAAAACTAGGGTAGTTACTTTTTTTTGAGACAGGGTCTCTGTGTAGCTAATGCAGGCCTAGAACTCAGAGTGACCCTCCTGTCTCAGCTTCCTGAGTTCTAGGATCACAGGCATGTGCCACCATGCCTGGCTTAGAGTTCTTTCTTTTTCTTTTCTTTTTGAGTTGAAAGTACCCAATTTTTATGATATTGGGCTCTTAACTCTTTAAGGATGCTAGGAATATATTCTCAGTTAATAATTTTTCCTTTTCTAGTTCTTCAGAGACAAACTCATTATTTTTAAAAGACGTTTTCCAGTCCACCAATAAATACAAAAGAAACTTACTTCCATTTTGTGCTTTAGTGCTACCCTTACTACGTAAGGATTATGAAGAGACTTGTACAATACTAAAGCTATTGCTCTCAGGGGTAAGTCTTATATGAAGAGTTTCCTAAGCTGGATTTAGTGGTGCATGCCTGTAATCCCAGCACTCTGGGTGGCTGAGGCAGGAGGATCATCAGTTTGAGCTTAGCGTGGGCAGTGGATATATAATTCAATGCAAAGGCTCTGGATAAATTCCAGTATGACAAAAAAGTCTTTGAACCTCATAATTATTTTATTTACTTACCAGGAGTAGTGTTTCCTTAAAATATGTATAAGAATCTTTTCTTATGTTGCATACACCCACTATTGTTTTGAAGTAATACTTCTCTAGTGTTTATATTTACAATTTGATTATTTCTTTTGAAGTGCCACTTGTGTTTCAACTGGATTTGCTTACTCAGGTGTTGGCAAAAGCGTGGAATTTCATCAGATCTTGCTATATTAAATAAATGGAAATAGTAGAGGTCAGAATTTTTCTTAGATGATTCATGGCTTCTGTTTTCATTCTTTATATAGTTAGCTTCATACGGAAAGTTATTTTTGACGCAATATAAACTTGGTGTAATTTTTCCATAGCTATTTGTCTGGTTTTCTGAAGACAAAAGCAGCCTGTTTTGACTCTGATTTAGTAATCTGGTTGGCTTTGATCCTTCCCCCACTATCCTTTCTCCTTAGTTGGAGGTAGGACTGCAGTTGGAGTATTAAAACTCAAGATAGAGGAGATAGCATGTAAGAGATGTTTTTCCAATAAAGTATGTCTGAACAAGCCTATAAATTTGTGTGGTATATTACAGTTTCAAAGAATATGTTGTTTCTCACAAATTGTTTTTATATGTTGTTTCTCTTTAATGTTGGAAACTGCTTTAGAAACCCATTTAAAAATAGAATGAAATGCTTGAGCCAGTGGGGGGCTAGCTTTACAGGTGAGAATTTGCCTCAGTGTAGGAAGTCAGGGGGACCAGATGCTTCTTTTCAGGCTCTGTAGGTATCTGGATCTGTTAACATAAAGATGACAGATTTTGGCCAGCTTTGAAATTATATTTACTAGTGTGGGGACATATACCATTAGCTCTGCAAATTAGCCTTGAAGTATATGGAACTCAGCAGGTGCCTGGCCCCTAGTGATGACTGCTATTCTAATTTTTATGCTATGTCATAGCTTTAGATTTTGTTTTTTAAATGGTCCTGAAGATTGAACCTAGTGCCTTGTACACACTCGGCAAGCATTCTAACACTGAACTTTATCCTCACTCCTAGACATTTTATTTTAACTGCAAAATGTTTTGTGCAATTTCATGCATAAATATAGCTGTTAAATCAATTTCATTATTATTATTATTATTATTATTTTTTTTTTTTTTTTTTTTGGCAGAACCAGGGATTGAACTCAGGCCCTTGTGCTTGCCAGGGAAGCTCTTATTCCACTGAGCCATCTCCCCAGCCCCTAAATCAGTTTAATTTTTAGGATTAATTCTTGGACCCAAGAATATAGCACAGTACTTGCTTGGCAAGCTCAAGGTCCTGAATTCAATTCCTGATACTGCCTCGCAGAAGATTAATTCTTGCTCTCCTGAAAGAACACATGCATACATATAATCATACATACATCAAATAAATACAACTGAAGGCCTTAAAACAAAACAGTAGTTTCATTCTGTCTGTCCTTAGTCCTACTGGGCCATAGGCAGTCTCTTTAAGCTATCCTTAGCTTTCTCTCTCATATTGATTGAGCTACATACTTCCAGATAAGTTACTGATTTTAGGCATTATCTCTTGCCTCTTTCTATGATAAACAAGACTTTAATGTTTATGCTCACTATCTCTTCTCTCCATTTTCTAATATGTACAATTAAATTTTTGGTTAATATAGTGATTAATTTTCCTTCCTGCACACCATTTTATTTTTCCCTGAGTTAGTAATTGTCTTTTTAAAAATCGCTTAACTTGGCTTCAACACATTTTACATATGTTCTTATAAATCTGTCAAATTCCTGTGATGTTGTTTTCCAACCCCTTTAACAGGTTAGATAATCTCATAGAGCTTTTTCCCCCTATAGACCTTCTTCCCTAAGTCCTCTGACCTCTGCTCCCTTTGAAGTAACTGTTTGAATAGGCTTGTTGGGCAGTTTTATTCAGTGGTTCCCTTTGCTGTTATCTTATTGCAGATCTTCCCTTTTCTGGGTCCTGTGCCTTTGCCTTTCCTAGATTATTTCATTGCTATGCTAGAGTGTATCATTAAGGTCCCTTCTTTTTAGGAAGTAAATTTTTGACCACATGCAACTTGTTTACCCAATTGTTGGCTGAATATATAGCTATTAGAGAAGGCTTTCTCCTTGGATTTATAAAGGCATTGTTCTTTTGTTTTTAGGTGTCCAGTGTTAAGAAACCTGATGGCTTTTCAGTCACCTTCTTGGCGTATGACCTTTTTTCTTTTTCTTTTGTGGTGGAACTGGGATTGAACTCAGGCTCTTGCACTGGCCAGGGAGGCGCTTATTCTACTGAGCCATCTCCCCGCCCCCCTTTTTTTTTGTACTTTAGGGATGGGTCTGCAGTGTGTTCAGGGTGTCACTACTAGATTGGACTTGTAGTGATCCACCTGTTTACAGCTTCTCAAGAGCTGATCATCATATTTTCAATTTCTAAAAGCTCATTGACTTTTTTGGCTTATATTTTCTGACTATTTAACATTCACTCTGGCAGCTGGGGAGATGGCTCAGTGGAATAAGCGCTTCCCTGGCAAGTGCAAGGGCCTGAGTTCAATCCTCATTTCTGCCAAAAAACAAACAAACAGACAAAACAAAACCAAAACATTCACCCATTCTATCACTGTCATTTTCCAGTGTCTTATCATTTAGACTTTATTTTGGAGTTTTTCTATCATCAAAGTTTTATTGTGTTTTCTCTGGTTCCCTTTTCTCTTAAAATAATCTTGGACTGGCACTTTTTCTTAAAAATCTGTTTGGTCTGTGTCTTTTCATGTAAGAGTGGAGCCTCATACAGCTCTTATGAAGGCTAGACTGTGTGTGCAGTGGGCCCCTCAGACAGTTTCCTAGTGTCATTTAATTTTATACTATTATTTGGGACTGGCTAGTCAGCCACTGATATCCTGTCCTTGGGGTGCAGGGTGTTCTTGCCTCAGTGATTTTTCTGGAGCTTGGGTGCTATTTTCAGTGCCCCCCCCCCCCATGTTCACAGGCTTATATTTTAGACAGAATTGAGCCTTGTGGAACCCTTTGTACACTTTGTGTTTCTCCACAGTTCACAATTATACGTCCCAATCCAAGCAATGAGAGAGTCTATTGCTGCGAATAACAGAAGCAATGGGAGACATGTCAGGAATATTTTCTGGCTATGGAAGTTCAGATGAGATCTAGTGAATACATTGCATTGAGTGAAGTTGTGCTGTAAGCCTTCCGCGGTGCATCACAAACTTGGCTTCAGTGAGCAGTACTATAAAGCCAGGACCTAAAACATCAGAGGGGGGCTTGCAGAAAAAAAGTTCAGTCGGGGAGTGGAATCAGTGGAATAAGTGCTTCCCTGGCAAGTGCAAGGGCCTGAGTTCAATTCCTGGTTCCTCAAAAACAGAAAAAGAAAAAAAAAGTTCAGACTTTTGATTGTGTGATTTGCAGGATCATACTCTGACATGAATTCTTTGATGATGACTGTTTTGGCTGTTCTTGTTCACCCTGGTTAACAATGGTTTCCACTAGATAGTCAGTCCTCACACTGTCAACATTTTACACCAGAATGGAGCTCTGATATCACTCAGGAGAGGTATTAGATGGCTACACATACTCCTGGGGACATGTGCTCTAGTGCATCCAGGTCCTGCTTCCTCTGGAGCCACTGCCACTGCCACTGCCACCGCAACTGGTGAACTCTTGCCTGAGTTTGTGCCAGGCTCATCCTCTGGCTTCTGGCCACTCAGGGTGCAGAGTGCTCATAGCTCCCAAGGAGCCTGTCTGTCAGGGCCACTCTGATGCTGGTGTCTGGCTGGTTGCTGTGCTCAGAGCTGCCTTCTACTGCATTCATCTCTGCCAGCTCTTGGGCTGTAGCTTCCTTTGTACTACTGAGATTGTTGTTGGGTCAGATGTGGTGGCACGTGCCTGTGATCCCAACCACCACAGAGGCTGAGTCAAGAGAGTTGCAAGTTTGAGGCCATCCAGGGCAATCTAGGGAGACTGCCTCTAAAAGGGCTGGGGATATAGTCTTGTGGTAGAGTGCATGCTTAGCATGTGCAAGGCCCACATTCCCTCGCACTGGCATTGCTCTGCAGACTTCTTAGTCTCCCAAATCTACTGAAATCTTTCTTCTGCTTTGGTGGGCTCACATGTATTCTTTATTCTGTGGGTTTGTGTCTGTTTTATCCTTTTTTGTCATTTTAGTTAGAATAGATAAATGAGAAGTTGGTCTACTATATTAATCTTGGTGTCCACTCAAAAATATGGCCTGGAAAACTAGATCACAAGCTAGACTTTGAATATGTGTACCTGTGAAAGAAACACAGTTGTAATTAGGCCACTGATTTAATATGTTGCAATATTTTTACTGGACTAGCTCATTAATGAAAGGAATTTAGTGCTAAGTTTATAGGAGTCTTTGATTCTGTACATTGATAATTAAACTTGTCTTTGTGGTTAGTTTTTTTAAAAAGTATGTTCTCAACTGGAAGTAAAGATTAGTGAGAACCTGGTGGTGCATGCCTGTAATTCCAACAATTGGGAAGCTGAGACAGGAAGATCTCTGCGAAGTTTGAGGCCAGCTTGGCTACTATTGAGATTAAGGCCTGTCTCAAAAAGAAAAGAAAAGAAAAAAAAGAATGGTGGTCTTCATATCAAAGTTTAAAACAATCTTTGGATTTTGGTATTGTTTCATTCTTAAAACATTTCTAATAGTTTAAAGAGCTCCCATGAATTTGAACACATAGTACTCTTTTTCAGTAGTTTTTCTCCCAATAACAAAAACTTTTTTTCTCAATAAGCATAGGATATTGGTCAAAATCAAGATATCTAGTACTGTGACAATGCTGTTACCTGTTGCGCATCCCATATTTAGATATCTTTAGTTGTCCCAGTAATGTCCTTTCTGAACTGTTCCCTATGGCTGCCCTGGGTCTAATCTAGGATTATGTGTTACATTTAACTGTCATGGTTGTAGTCAACTTTTATCTGCAGTGTTTTTTCACAATTTCTTTGTCTTTCATGTCTTGGCATTTTTTAAGAATCTAGTTCAGTCATTTCATAGAATGTCAGTTTCGAGCATTTTCTAAATTTTCTGTGTTTAGATTCAGGTTATATATTTTTGATGGGAATATCATGAAGTTATGTGTGTCTTCTCAGGGATTCTCGTGAAGAGGTGCATAATTATTTGTCTTGTTTTGGTGATATGTTTAATTATACCCAAAACAGTAATAATTGCTGGGTTAATCCAATGGGAAGTTAGTATTTCTCCTTTGTTATTATGAAGTAATTTGCGGGAGATAGTTTAGATATTTTTGGGATTATGTAGGGATATCTTGTTCTTTACTGAGTGTTTGCCCAATAGTTTAGCCTTTGTTAATGGTTCATGACTAAATGAGTTATTGCTAGGATTGTTGCGTGATGGCGATTTTCTAATGCCTCTTTGTTCATTGTGTTAGTAGTATTCTGAAAGTAAGAACTCTCTTTTTCTTTGTTTATTCAATTATCTGTTCATATTAATATTATTTTGGCAGAACTGGGGATTGAAGTTCATATTAATATGGACTCACAGGTTTTTATTTTTCCCATTCTTATTTTGAGACCCAAAGTATATTAGATATGACTAGCTAAAATCCTGCTGTCTGTGATTTCAATACATCCTGGGTATTTTTTGAGCACCCCCTTTTGTTTTTAGCCTGTTCTTAGATGTGTAACATGTTCTGGTCTGTGTACAACCAGGATTGAAACCAACCATTTCTCCAAGTAGCTCTCCTTCTTTCTGGTTAGGAATAATGTTTATTAACTAAAATCACTCAGATTTATTTTTATTGAAATATAAATAGACATGTCTATGTCTGTTTACATGTTCTTGTTTTTGTATATAACCATGAATTTGAATTGATACCTATAGTTCCGATGAATACCATCTTCTTTACTCCTGTCCTGTATTTGTAACATTCTTCTTTCAATGGTGAGGATCTGGTTCCCATTATTTGCAACATATGTGCCTGTTTTCTGTGTTTCATTACCAAAAGTCATTTGAGAATTGCTAGCCCGCGTCCTTGCAAAGAAAAACCTTGCCACCAGAGCTTGGTATTTGTTTATAGTTGTCTTCATCTGTATATTAATAATATATAAAATATTATATTCAGAAGTTGTTTGATGTAGTTTTTGTCCCCCCTTTTAATACACCTATCAAGCTATATACACTTTTGGGCTTCATTTATTTTCATTTAGTAGGATATCACTCCATGATTGTAAGACTTTTCCTTAATTTTTTAGTATAGTACTTCATTTATAACTATGTCACAGTGAATGCATCCAGTTTCCTGTATAAGGGTATTTCAGTTGTTTCTAATATTTTGCAGTTACAAATAATGTTTTGGTTAATAGTCCTGTACAAATGTCTTCTGTATTATTTAGTATCTTCAGGGTTGAATAAAAATTTAACTTCCTAATTTTGTAAATAGTAATGTGTAAGAAATTTGGTAATAATACTTCAAGCTCTTGTTTGCTTTACTCCTCTTTTTCTATCTACTGTGGTCTTAACAGTGTGTTCAAGGATGTTGGAGTGTAATACTTGATTGTAATTACTTTTCTTGTCTGAGGAACCTTGAAATCAGAGCTGGAAGTGGCCTTGGGGACATTTTTAGTCAAGTAATAAATAATCGTATGTTTTGGGCCCGTGTTCATTTTCAGCAGCTGACTTTTCCTTGCACATACTCACTGCTGTTTTACCACCTGAGTATTCACCTCCAGCCATCTGGGACTTCTCACTTTAATATAAACTAAGTTCCTTCATGTTGACTGTTGACTGGTTTTTCCTAGAAGTTGTGAAGTGACAGTAGGACAAGGTAGTGTTATGTAAGATTAGACAGTCTTTGTGAGATAGTTTGGGGTATTGTAATATCAAGTAGTTTATAGAAATACATATTTAGGGGTCTGCTTTCTCTGAAAAGGTCTCAGAGGCTTGATGACTAAGAATTTCAGATCCTCAAAAGAATGACATGTTGGACTGCCAGTGCATGCTTCTGGTCCTGTCAAGCGACTGATGGCTTCTGGTCTTTCATTCCAGCAAGTGAACATTGGGATGGAGGTGGACCTCCTCTTGCTGTGTTGCTAGATAACCATGTAGAAGATCAGCTAGTATAGCCACTGGAGAGGCCACAAATAGATTACTGTATATTGAAGTAAACCAACACCTCTCAGCATAGGGATAATGAGAGCCATACTTAGATCACTTCTGGCCCTGAGAAGCCTCTTCAGTTTAGGAGCATGTGCCGTACAGATGTTACTATTTCTTGTGCTGCCATGACAGGGTTAGAAGTGCTGAATTATATAAGGTATAAGATAAAAAGGTCTAGAAAAATAGACTATGCTTGCTTTGGCAGCATATATACTAAAATTGGAATGATTAAAAAATAGGTTCATTGCTCTGTCTTAAATTTGTTATGATTGAAATCATTCCTGTTCATTTCTTTGCTAAATCAAAAGTTAAAAGTTATCTATTATATAGTATATCTAGGTATTCCAAATATATAAATACATTCAGAAGTTTATATATATATATATATATGGAATAGGGTCTCCCTGTGTATCCCAGGTTGGCCTTGAACTTACTTTGTAGCCCAGGCTGCTTTCAACCTTGTAGTGATCCTCCATCCTTAGCCTCCCAAGTGCTGGAATTATAGGACTGTAGCACCTCACTTGACTAAGAAGTTAAATATATTTTTTAATGAGTTGGCTCGTTTGGGGTACTGTAATATCAAACAGTTTATATAAAGAACTTAGCATCTTCTTAGTGTACATTTTGACATTTGCATTTTTTGCTGTACTGATAATGCTTTATACCAAAGATGCTATACCAAAGATGTGTTTGATTGTGAGGATTGGTGATGCAGGATTTAGTGTCTGTTCTAAATGCCTCTGAGTTTGATGGGTCAGTATGGTTGTAATACTTGAGTTACTTTTCTGTTTATTTATTTTATTTATTACAGGGTCTCACTACATAGATTGGACTTGCGTGATCCCTTCTAAGAGCTGGGATTATAGGCTAGCACCACCATACCCAGTTTCAATTGCTCTCTCAGCACATCCTGGGGGCAGGGCTGGCACGGCAGGCCAGGGATCAAATCTGGCCACTGTGTCTGCCTAAATAGGTACTTTAGTTTACTAAGCTATTTGGCAGGGCCTTACTTTACTGTGTAAATGTCTTATCTGAGCAACATCTTACTGTCTAAACTGTATATTCTCAAAATGTGCTTCTAAAATGTATTTTTCGAGAAGAATGTATTTTTCATTAGATAGAAAATGTAACAATTCTGACACTAACATGGGTATGATAGTTATATCAAATTTGGAAAAGCTTATTAACACAAAAGAAAAAGCTGGGGCCGGGGAGATGGCTCAGTAGAATAAGTGCTTCCCTGGCAAGTGCAAGGGCCTGAGTTCAATCCCCAGTTCTGCCAAAAGAAAGAAAGAAAAAGGCTTATTAACATTGACTGTTTTATTTTATTCATTTGATATTTGAACATGATTTAATTTTAGGCCAGGTATAGGAGGGGCTTCTAAGAGGTTTAATGTGACTTAGATATTTGAAATTTGTTTGTGAAAAAATACTATCAGTTATAATTCTTTTAAAGAGTATAATAAGCTAAGGAAACAAATTCTGAATATTAATCACAATGTAAATGGATGTATGCTAAGTGCAGTGTATATGGTAGTAGCAGCTATCATTAACCCCTTACAGTCATTTTATTCTTTTCAATATGTTTTTAGGGGCCAGGAACTGATGATCACTGGGTGCCTCTTTCTTATGCTTTCTATATCCTTTATACATTTGCCTCATGTGGCCCTTGTCCTAGCCATGTGAGATAGAAGTGGTGCTGTCTCACTCTCCAGGCTCTGGACCAGCTTCTTGCCTCAGGTCATAGAAGAGGATGGTAAGCTGGTGGTTCTGAAATCTGCCATTGGTTCACTATGTCACATGGCCTCCAGCATATTTATTTTGAGTTAACAAAGTAAGAGTTAAATTTTACAAAGACAATAGAAGGAAAAATGGGAACAAAGCTTTGGTAAATAAGCAGGGGAAGAAGGGTTAAAGGGAGAGGAGAGCGGGGGAGGGAAGCAGGATATACTGTGTACAGGTGTAAATTCCCTATGATGAATGTGATTCTTATGTATATCCAAAACGTTCCAATAAAAACACAAAAATTTTTTTTACAAAGGCAGCTTATTCTGTTTGGTACATTTTTGTGTAAAAAAGGAAGTGGTTCTTTTGTTGCAAAAAATAGGTAATGAGACCTTTAACTACAAAACAATGTAAGCAGAGTTCTCTGATCACTGTGTCTGCCTCTTCTCCTCATGGGCCTGTTGTGGAATAACTTCCTGGGAATAGTGAGAAAAGTTTGCAATGACTTCCTCAGAAATCTTCTGATTGTCATGTGGGCTCTTGATGCCAGCTTCAGAGTCCTGGAGTGAGACGTTGCTGAGTTTGATAGGAATCAGGCCAGGCTGGCAGAGGAATGCAGTATATTCGTGGAGTAAAGATAGAATTGGAAACATGGATGGTGTAGAGTGTCCTCAGCTCAATTATTCAGACATGATATTTCAGGTTCAACTTTCAGTAAATCTTGTACTATGGATAACTACTAGGAAGATAGCAATGTAAAAAGTATTAATTATTGAAACTGTACTGTAATTCAGCTTAAAAAAGATAGGTATAGAGCTACATTCTCTTAATTCATTGATTAGAGGCATCTGCTCTAATAGTGTTTGTAAATAGAATATCATGCATGTACCTTGTACAACAAAAAAACCACTATGAAAACAATATGTAATGTATTAATTATTGAATCTATCCTATAATTTGATTTGAAACTCTCATTGCTATTTGTTCTTCAGTAAAATAAAATTAAGTTTAAAAGAACTTTCAGTAAAACCTGAGTTTTTCCTGGATGCTTATTAAATAATATAATCCAGAGAAACAAAAGAAATGAAGGAAAAGGCTTTGTAGCTTTTAATGATATGATAAGCAATTCCTTTAACTCAGAATGTAGAGTTTCTATGAGAATAGTATTTTTGAATTTTTGAAGGGTTTGAAACTGTTGTTTGTGAGTTACTGTTTTTATAATACAGGGCAAGGTTGAAATTGATGTGTAAGCTCAAGAAAGAATTAGGATGGCAGATGTGGTGGCTTGTGTCTGTAATCCTCAGGAGGCTGAGGCAGGAGGGTTACCCCAGTTCAAGGCTAGCCTGGGCCATATAGTGAGTTTAAGGGAATCCTGGGCTGCGTAGTGAGACTGCATCTTAAAAAACAAAACAAAATGATAAAAGAATTAGGTTGTTTTATAGAAGTGGAAGCACATCTGGATTTGAGTTATTTAAATATCAGCACAGTGCAGAGAGACTGCATAGAAAGGGAGAAGGCAGCCGCTTGGAGGATAGATGGCTGTGTCTTTATCCTAAGGCCTAGTGTAGAGAAGAGAGTCTAGTCTTCAGATAGGTTTGATTCCTGCAGAGTGAACCTCCTGAAGTTTCCATTCTCAGTTCTGCTAACCCACAGTGACTCTGGATGATGCACTATCACCCACAGCTCTCCCCCTGCTGGAAGTTTGTGTTGATGCCTCAGTCCTACATTGCAGTCATTAAAAAGTATGTTTATTGTTTTATTTTGTTTATAATTTTGTGGATCAGGAATTTAGGAAGAATTTGGCTGGGATATTTTTAAGGCAGAGTAGCTGGGGCTAGATCATCTCTTGAGCTGGCTGCTTGAGCCACGCGTCTGTGTGAGTTGTGCGTCCTCTATCCAGTGTGATGTCCCCGTGCATGTGGTTTGAGCATCTCATAGCGTGTCGATCCCAGGGTACTGAGACTTTACCTGGGCCTGGCTTCCCCTAAGCAAACACTGTGAGCAGGAGTGAGAGAAGGCCGACTTTCAAATGACTTGGACTTCCAAACTGGTATAAAATCAGTTCTGATATATTCAGTTATCTGAGGCAGTCACACAGCCAGTCCAAAGTCACGGAATGAGGACACAGACTTCACCTCTGGGAAGAGCAGCAGAGAATTTGTGGCCATCTTTAATCTGCCACAGGGCGATTAAGCAGAAAGGGAAAATTGTTATGAGCAGTGTTGTGACTTTTCCAGCAAATAGTTTACTTAATCTGATGATTCGGGAGAAGTTGTCAGCTTAGAATAATACAGGGATAGAAGTAAGAGAGCTGCTGGAGGGGGATAATGCAAAAGGTTTTCATGGGAGAGAATGGAAATGCAACTGAGGTGCCTTTGCTTCACAGTTGCCTCTGCTTCCTTGGAAGGGCTGTGACTGTGGATCTCTTTCTGCCATTTCCAAGCACTTTGGATTTGACACTCATTCCTACCCGTGAACCCCCTTTGCATCTCTGCCTGGTCCCCCAAGCCTTTCTTTGGATCACTCCTTTGCTGTGGGTACCTCCTAGTAATTTTTAAGAGAACTCTTCTGTTGCTCTGTTCCCAAGGAGCCCAGCACCCATGCCCATAGTGAACTGCTTTATTGTGGCTGTGGACCTCAGACCATGGATTCACCTGCACCCTTTTGGCAGTTGCTTAGTACTGTGTAGTTTGATTTCTTTTGGATTACATGAGGGTTCAGTTCTTGCTCTCTGTGATTTTAACCAGTTATTTCCCCCCAGTAATTTCAGGGGACTGAAATTAAAGATAGAAGAGACTTTAGAACTTTCAGCAGAGACTAGACTTGTGCAGGTGTTGCTGAAAGAGCATTTATGATATATAGAAGATTACATGCCTTACTCTTAAACATGAACATATGCACTGGGCACAGTGTGCAGGCCAGTCATTTTACCACTGTGGAGGCAGAGGCAGGAAAGTTGTGAGTTTAAGGCCAGCCTAGGCTATAACATGAGACCCTGTGTTTAAAAATAAATCAGCTGGAGAGTACATTGGGTCTACCTGGAATATATTTCTACTTATATATACTGAAATATTTGTAGGACTTTTAAGATAATGTTCCAATATCAAAACAGTAACACTTATTATTGAACTTTATGTTAAGTGTATATAGGCATGTTAATATCAGCTATAAAATTTTGAATTTTTATTGATCATATGTTTATAAGTGCATAGTTGTAATATTGGATTACTGATTTTATTCTACTGATCATGCTTAAAAATTCAGTCCCTTTAGGGCTGGTCAGATTGCTCAGCAAACTAAAGTGCCCGCTTAGGCAGGCATAGGGATGGGGATTTGACGCCTGGAATGCTGTGGCGGCCCCGCCTCTGGGGCATGCTGAGAGGTGACTGAGACTGTGCATGCCTGTAATCCCAGCACTTGGAAGGCTGAAAGCAGGAGGATCACTTTGAGTTCCATCTGTGTAGTAAGACCCTTCGAGTCTGATCTGTGTAGTAAGACCCTGTACTAAAAACATAAAAAAAAAATAGTCCTTTTCATTAGGATAAACTTATAGTATCAATATTTTAAAATTTAATTTTCATTGAGAAAAAAGCTTCTTGAAAAATCTCAGACAGTATAATTGACAGTGAAAGTAAGTCCGTGCACATATCCTTTTCATAAATGCTAGCAGTTACTGTACAACATAATCTTCCATGCTAGCAGTGACTGTAGTGTAGTCTTTCAGTGTTTTGTTTTATTTTTTTGAGGCATGTCTCAGGCTGGCCTTGAACTCACTTATAGCTCAGACTGATCTGTAACCTGTGATCTTGCCTCAGCCTTCTGAGGCTGGGGTTGCAGGTGTGCACCACCATGCCCAGCCTAAGACTTTTAAATGTTTATATGTTATATATGCAGGAACATATAGTACGGTATCTTTTTAAAATGATAGGTTAGTTAGATGTGTGCACATATAGTTCCAGCTACTAAGGAGGCTGAGGCAGAAGGATGAACTGAGCTTAGGAGTTCAGGTTCAGCCTGGATAACAGAGAGACCCTATCTCCAAAAGAAAACAAATGTTTCTCAACAAAAGTGGCACTTTTCTGGACTTACTACTTTGTGAGAGTCCGTGCTATGTGAATGGAGAGACAGTTCCAGCTTTGTCTCTTACTCAGCAGGCTGTATAACTTGTCTGCTTCAGAGTCTTGATGTACCTACCACACAAGCCACATAAGAACTCCTTCTTATCTCCTTGGACTGCAGGGTTTCCAGTGAAGTGGCACTCAGAGGTGGCTGTGATAGTGCTAGGTGCACAGTTACTGTGTAAATATCAACTCAATGTAAAAGAAGTTGTTTTTAATGAAATGCCTCATAGATGTTTTCTTCTGGGTTGCTCGTGTTTTCAGGGTTGCACTAGAAACTGCATGTGGGGTGAGGGTCTGTGTCCTCTTGCCGGGACTGTGTGTTGGTGAGGTTTGGGATGGTGGTCCCCACGCTGCCCAGCTCCCTGCCACAGTGAGTCACTGTTGGGCAGTGTGGTGGGAATGTGCTTGCTTCCCAGAGCTCAGGGGAGGCAGGCAAAAACCTAGAAACCATTGGTCTAGAAAGTTGTATTCCATTAGCAATTTATCTTTTTGTTAATCCCTTTAGGAAAAGGAGGTGGAAAATAAAGTTGAGAAAATTTTATCAGAGAGGACAACATGATTGTTTTGTCTGACTTTTGCCAGTGCTTAAGCAGCTTATATAATTTTATAGTCAGAGGGATCCTGGCCATTATCTGCTGTTCATGTTATAGCTAAGCCCCAGGTTTAGAATTTTAGTGGTATTCTTACCTTTATAGTGAGTAATGGTAGAGCCAGGACGAGGTTCCTGGTCATCTGATCCTCACCTTTCTGAATTCTTGAGAAAGTAAAGACCTTTCTCTCCTAGTCAAGCAGGTACTGAATAATGGATGCGCTATAAATGGCTGTGTATCCTGTGCTGCTTTGTGTGTAAAGAAAGTGATGAAGTTGTATCATAAGGAGTAATACGTGATGTTTTATCATAGTTTAGTATTCCAGAATGATTGATAGGCTGTCTCGATTACTTTCCTCTCATTGCTGGGACGGAATACCCAACATGCAAAATTAAGGAAAGAAAGGTTTATTTAGCTCACAGTTTGTGGAGGTTTCAGTCCACTGGGCTGACATGAAAGAGGGTAGCAGTTCTTGGTGGAAGAAAACAGCAAAACAGCAAGAGCAAAAGGGAGGAGCAGCAGCAGGGAGCAGAGAGCAGGCCTCTCTCCCTCCCTCATACACTCAGGCTATCCGCCCCATGGCAGATATAGTGCTCACACCCATATTCCCAGGGCTGGATCATGAATTATTCACAGAATATAGAAGGCTGTCCCATCACTACATGAGGCTTTAGGGGGACATCTAGACACAAACCATAACATAGGCTTTCAATGTCACAGGTGGTCTATTAGGTGAAGATTTGTGGTCATATAGGAAAAACATCATACGATATTCAGTGTGGCTGCTGCTTATCTTGTGAACACAACCTAAAATACTCAAGTGTAAATGGATCTCTTTAAGCACAACACTTCCTAATTTTCTGCCTCTCTCACACATACTTCCTTCCCGTTAATGAATAGTAGGCAGCAAAACCTCTTTTGATCTGTAGATCTGAGTCGTCCTCTCTGCCCCTGAGCCCTTGGCTTCCAGGAAAGTAGAAGCTGTTAGCTTTTGGAAAAAGACTGAATCTGATGCATGCTTTAAAGGCCGCTTTGGTGTCCGCTTCACCTGCTCAGGTTCAGTCAGCTCCTGCTTCCAGGAACAGCTCTGCAGAGGCGCGGGATCTTGTTCCTGCAGACACATGGCCCTGCCTGCTGGAAGAGCGGAGGCTGAGGGGCAGCTCTCAGGCCTTGTGGAGGCCAAGCTGTGCTCTAAGGTGCCCGGCCAAGAGTGAGTTCATGGCTGGCAGAGTCTGAGGAGCAGGGCTGAGGATACAGTTCAGTGGCACAGCTCCTACCTAGCAAGGTCCTGAGTCCCATTCCCAGTACAGAAATAATTAAAAAGAATCCAAGGAAGGAGGGATGATTTGTTGGTGGAGAAGAGACCTTGTTTAAGGACACTTTAAATGTGAATGGAAGGGGAGATTCTGCTTATAAGACCCTGGATGAACCTGCTGTTGCTAGGATAACTGTGTGAGAAATCCATTGTTTGGTTCCTTTTCTGTGACACCACCTTGAAGTATGTGAGGTGTATTAAGGAGGCCTTATAAGTTCCCAGACTTGACTTTTGAATTTTCACAAGTTTCCATCCTTCTCACTTCTTTTCCTCAAGTATTAGCACTTATGATTGAAAGCATAAAAATGTCTTTTAGGTTTGATATTTCTAGTTTGTTCAATAGAGACTATATTTTGAACTTAAAGTCTTTTTATTGGTCATGTGAGCTTTATTTTGTATGTATATGAAATTTCACCTGTATTATGTTCCATGTACTGTTTTTTATTTATTTTTATGAATTTTAGTACAAGGTCTACAGGGTCTCACTATGCAGATTGGACTTGTAGGGATTCTCCTGTTATCAGCTGCCCAAGTGCTGGGATTACAGGCCTGCACCACCATGCTCAGTCTCAGTCCCTGCTGGCTGGGGATTGAATCCTGGTCCCTGTGTGTGCCTACGCAGGTACTTTAATCCACTGAGCTATCTGGCCAGCCCCATGTACTGTTTTATAGAAGAGCTTGCAACTTTTAATTTGGCTTGCATGAAAACTGTGTTCCTTTTACAGATGAACTTTTGAAACATATTTGAACAAATTAAAACTTCCTTTTATAATAAGATATTTCCCCAAAGGCAATTAAATAAATGGTTTGAAAATTATTTATAGTGCTCTTTCATTTATACTATGACTTTTATTCTTTATTTTTTCTTTTTGCAATATGAGGGATTGAATGAGGGCCTTCTTTTCATTGAGGTACACCTCCAGCCCATTTTTTTTTAATTTATTTTTTATTTTATTGAAGTACAAATATCAATCAGATAGTTTTAAGGCACCTTAACAAGACAGATTTGATAAATTAATACATTGCAAACTGTTTTCATGCTGTTTTGTTATCGTACAAGGTGCATACATGATATTATACTTACAGACATTATTATAGCAGATGTCTCTTATCAGTAAATTAAGAGTGTAGCTGTTTACTTATTTTTTATACCTGAATTATATCAAAAATTCAATAATTATTTTCCTAGTGGATGACCATAGTACTAGAAGCCAACATAGTATCCTGTTCAACCACCATCAGTGCAAATCTTGCCTTTCATAGGATTATGTAGAAGCACAGTGTTATCTATCCCAACTGTACTGTCTATATATACACACCATGATTTTTTCTTTCTATACCCCTTCCTTTGTCTACACCTGTCAAAGGTGAGCACTCCATTGTCATTCAACTAACTTAGGTGCTTGAACTCAATCAACACAATCCAACACAGTCCAGCATTCCACAACAGTAGTGAGTTATTCAAAGAAGTTGTCGACCATAGCCATTTACAGCTCAGCTTAATATTATGGCCCCGTGATGTATACTTCATTTTTATACTTTTCTGCTGGATGGTTAAGACCTAGATAGAGCAAGACTTATATACCAACACATATGCTTTATGTTTCTTATGTGGTCAGTGAAGTCCCCTCAGGGTTTATCTTTCCAGCCCATTTTTTATTTTTTAATTTGAGACAGAGTTGTCTTGTTTATATTCAAAGGCTGTGTTACCTCAGCCTCCTAAAGTGTTGCAATGATAGGCATATACCATCATACCCAGTTTAGGGTTAAGATTAGAGTTACCCTAACCCTTGAACTTGATGGTGTTCAGGTTGGCCTGTTAGCCTCAGATTCAACAGCAGTCTTCTGCCTCAGCCTCCATACATTATAGATATGTACCACCCTACCTGGCTTATTTCCTTTTTTTTTATGTTTAAAAATTTTGACACAGGGTCTTGCTACACAGGTCAGACTCATAGTGATTCTCCTCTCAACCTCCCAAGTGCCAGGATTATAGGCATGTGCCACCACATCCAGTTTCAGGGCCAGCACAGTGTGCCCGGAACTGGCAGGGCATGCAGTACTGGGAATTGAACTTAGGATCTGGCACTTGCCAGGCAGGTGCTTAGATCACTGAGCTATCTCCCCAGCCCTTCCTTTTTGTTTTTGAAGATAATGATCTGAGTACACTAATGACTCTTGAATTGGGCAAGGTGTGCATGAGAAAAGTGAATATTCCCTAAGCCCCTGCTATTTACTGGCTTTCCATTCCTCCATCACACTCTGTTCTGTATAGTTTTCGAGTCTTTTGGTGTTCTTCTGGTCTGATTGAGTTATGCCCTCAGAGATACTGTCATCTAAATAGCCAAGAACGTCCTGTCTCATACTAACTTTCTTATCATGAATGTTCATGGTCGAAGAAATCAGCTCTCTAGACTCAAAGTGAAGTCTCTCTTTTTTACCCTTGAGCTTTGTTTTATGTTTTAGATTTATTAAAAAGATCCAATCTAAGCACTCAGGAGAGCTGAGGTAAGAAGGTTATTGGGCGTTTAAGGCCAGCTTGAACTACACAGCAAGACCCTGTCTTTAAAAAAAAAAAAAAAAAAAAAAAAGGCAGATTCCTTTGTTCCCAGTGTTTCTGGAGATCAGTACTTTATGTCCCTTTATTTTTTCTCTAGTCCTATCTTTAATGTTTGCATTATATGTGTCTACTTTACTGAGGTCAGTTTACATATCATAAAATGAACCATTTTAAAGGGAAGCCACATGTGGTAGTGCATGCCTGTAACCCCAGTACTCAGTAAGCTGAGGCAGGAGGATCACTGTGAGTTTGTAGCCAGCCTGGGTTACATGGTGAGTTCAAGGCCAGCTTGCACTATCATGTGAGATACTGTCTCCAAAAATAAATGGAACAAAGTCATTTCATACATTTATTATTGTTGAGCAAGCACCATCTCTTTCCATTTCCAAAAGGTTATCATTCCCAAATAAACTCTATGTCCATTAAGCACTGATTTCCTATCCTCCCCTCTATCTTAAGGTTACTTGAATTTTTTTAAATTTGGAAATTAAAAAATGAATAATTGAGCTGTCAAGAGTAAGAGTACACACATGCAATACCCTATTCTAATACACTATCATGAAGAAATGTATTAATTTAGCAACCGTGGAAAAATAAGGCAACAAAATTGCATATACTTTAATATTTATAATTATAAAAGGGAGGAAAAGAAATATTTGAGGGCTGGCCAAATAGCTCAGTGATTAAAGTGCCTGCAAGCAGGCGCAGGGGTTGGGGGTTTGAACTCTGGGCCTGCTATACCAGCCCTGCCCCTCCCCCAGGGTGTGCTGAGATGGCAATTGAGATTGGGCGTGGTGACACCTGTAATCCCAGCTCTTGGGAAGCTGTAAACAGGTGGATCACTATGAGTCTGATCTAGTAGTGAGACCCTGAACACCCTGTAGACCCTTCTCTGAAATCCAAAAAAAAAAAAAAAAAGGAAAAGAAAAATATTTGATAAGAAACACACTAAAGCAAAGTAATAGCATTTTCATTCTAATTTTCTTTTTCTCTTATAAAAGACATAAAAAGGCCTGCATAATTATAAAAAAAATCTGAATAGTTAAAAACTTGGTTCTAAACTTATGGTAGCATAATTATTTCAGGATAAGATAAAGTTTTTTCAGATTGAGTTACAGTGTTAATACTTAGGAAAAAGATTTGTTGGAAACAATTTTTTAGTTTTCCAAGTTATTCTCCAAACTATGAATAATTGTTATATTCTAATGTATTTTTTATTTTTAAACATGTCTGTTTGACTTTTTATTTTAAAAGCCACTGTCATATTCTCATTTACCTACTTATTTTTTTGAGATAGGATCTCAACTGTAGTTCAGGCTGGCCTTGAGCTCACTATGTAGGGTAAGCTGGCCTTGAACTCCCAGTAATCCTCCTGCCTCAGCCTCCCAAGTGCTGTGATTACAGGTGTGCACCACCACCTCACTTCATACTGTATTCTTGAAGTACTAGAGATTGAAAAGAATAAGAAAAGCCAATAGTCCCACAGCAGTTTCCCCACATATCTCCCTAAAGTAATTGCCTGTAGCAGTTTGGTACCTATTCTTCTAGGTCCTTCTGTTAGGCAGCTAATGTGCATATGTAATAGAAGTGGACCCTGTTGAGCCAAAAACTCCAGTGTCTTTAAGGATGGCCCTGTCAGTGAAGGAAAATGTGTGAATGCATGGAGATGACTGGCTGGTCAGGCAGGGTTTTATCCCTCGGTGTTACTGTTCAAAGCAAAGCCCTGTGCAGCCAGACAGGGGGTCCCTGGGCAGAGAATATCACTGTGCTGTCCTGTGCCCTCCCCTTCCATCTCCATCTCAGATGCTGGCAGAAGCAGTGTGGTCCCAAGATTTATTTGGCTCAATAATGAAGGAACTAGAACAAGATAGAGCTGGCTCCAAGAGCATTTGGGGCTTGAGCAGGTATAGACACTGAGAAGGAGCATGAGAATAAGATGTAGGCCTAGATACACAATTAGTTGATGTCCTACAGCACAGTAAAATTGGAACCTTGAGATTGACTGAATAGATACTAGTCCTGCAAAATAAACACCCACCAGTTAACCTGTAATTTCACAAAACTTGGGTCCTAATTACAGGCATTTTCAGGTGAAGTAATGATACTTAATATCTCTGGGAGAGTTTATTAATGTTTCAGTGTGCATTAAAAAGACTCACAGTTCTTGATAGGCCTTATTTACAGTTTTGGTCTGTTTTTCTTTAATGGGAGAGAGGCCTGTTGTTCCATGTGATAATACAAGACAGATGAAAGTAGGAAGTGGATACTAGAATAGGATGGTGTCCTGAACTAAGAAATGTAAACTTTCTTTTCAACAAATGTTTGCCGAGCATCTACTATGTGCCCCCAAGTAGATTCATCCTGATTTGAGGGCACAGTGCCTTCTCAACCCTGTGTCAGGTGCTGCTGGGGAAGTTGCTCACCTGAGAACGCCTGTGTGTGCTGGGCTTGTCAGCCCACTTGTCTTTGCTGAGCAGAGAAGAGGGATTTTGGGAAAGCCTTACAGATGATTCTAGATTGCTCTCTTTTTGAAAACCATTGCTATATTGTGACCTTCTTCTTTTTTTGTTTTCCATGTCAGAAATTGAATCCAGGGCCTCAAGCACTCTACTAGTGAACTATATCACCAGTTGTGAAAAAATTTTACTTTGAGACAAAGTCTCGCAAAATTGCCCAAGCTGGTCACCAACTTGTGATCCTCCTGCCTCAGTTTCCTGAATAGTGGGGAGTACAGACAGGTGTGTGCCACTGCGTATGGTGGAACATCTTTTTTTTAACTGAATGAATAAACAATAGATTTTTAACGTGTGTGTGTGTGTGTGTGTGTGTGTGTGTGTGTGTGTTGAAACAGGGTTTCACTATGATGCAGTTCAGGCTGGCCTTGAGCTCACTTTGTACTCCAGGCTCATCTTGAACTTGCAATTATCCTCTTGCCTCAGTGCTGGGATTATAGGCATGTGCCACCACACCTGGCTTTAAGTAGCATTTTAAAAATTTCTGCACCTACCCCTTTTTGCCTGCCCTATCCCTACAATGCTTAAACTAAAATAATGCCCTTATTACATCAACAGCAAGAGTTATATGCAGTTATTTTGTGCAACTGAGAATTCTTTTGGAAACTAAGCTTGCTCTTCCTAAATGCAACCTTAGATTGTACCTCTTGCTGCATAAGCTGCGAAAGTTGTAGCTTATAGTGGTGTAGGACCCATATGGCAAAGATACGTGATTAAAAGACTAGACTTTGAAGAAAAAAATGTTTTGAATGGGTAAATAGGCTTTCATTATCTCACTGTAGATCATGATAAAAGGGAATAAATAATAAAGGAGAAAAATGCATATGCACCGAACTTGTGCTTCAACTATTTGAATTGAGTCAGCAGTTAAAAAGAATAGATGTCTAGTGGTGTACTTAAATTCCTTTCAATATAACTTTAATTAGGCAGCCATTTTGTGTAAATGCATTCACAAAGCAGGGATTTGTGATTTCAGGCACCTACACAGCCCTGAAGCTCATAACTTGATCACAGGATATGCACTGAACAGGGGAGAAATTGGGAAATAACACAATACAATTGCTACATTGTATTTTTCTTTTTATTAGTGTGCCGGTCCAACAAAAGCCCCTGGGTCTGTTTGACTTGCTCAAGTGTCCACTGTGGAAGGTAGGTGACCTGCTTACTACCTTGCTCTTCTATTTGCTTTTGAAAATTTGCCTTTAAGCTCTATGTTTATTGATGTAATTCATACTTTGGCTAGTCATAGTGTATAATTCTGTGTAGGGTTCAACTGATGTCCAGTTGAATTACCTTGTTCTCTGATGAAGCTGGAGAAAATCTAGAGAAAGAAACATATTGTATTGATATGTAGAGGAATTAGTTTGGTGTTCAAGACAATCTAGTAATATTGGGTTGGAAAAATAAAATGAGAAGACTTGCAAGTCTTGCAATAAAAGTTGACCTGATAGTTGTTTAAGCCTTTAGTAGGGTAACATGGATGCACTTGCTGTGGCAGAGCGTAACTGAAGGCCATGCCCTCGTTGCTGACACGGCTCGTCTCACCTCTGCCTGTTCCAACCACCACCTTCACTGACTTTTGAATCCCATGTCGGGTTGTTCTGGAGGATAAAAACCTCTCAAACTAAATACACATAGATTCATTATTTATTCCTGCCTAAGATCTGCCAAATATTTTGCTGTTCCAGTGAAACATTTTGCTTTTTATAGATTTAGCATCTCCTATCCCACCCAACCAATTTCTTTCTCAAGCATTGCTTTCCAGTTCTTGGCTTCAAAATGATATTTCAATATTTCAGGAACTCTTCTTCTAAAACCAACTCAAATATCAGCCTCTAAGTTCTTCTAGCCATAATAGCACATTTATTCCTGCTGCTTTTTTAACATAGAAAATTTACTTTGATTACTTTAAAGGTTAATAGCTTACAGGGCTGGCCAAATAGCTCAGTGGATTAAAGTACCTGCAAGCAGGTGCAGGGGCTAAGGGTTTGATCCCTGGGCCTGCTGTGCTCGCCCTGCCCCTGGAGCATGCTGAGACAGCAATTGAGACTGGGCGTGGTAGTGCACACTTGTAATCCTAGGTCTTGGGAGGCTTGTGTAAGCAGGTGGATCACTAGGAGTCCGATCTAGTAGTGAGACCATGAACATCCTGTAGACCCTTCCCTAAAATGCAAAAACAAAAGTTAACAGCTTAACAGCAAGGAGATGCAACTCATAGTAAAACATAGCCTAATACCCATGTTGTACTTGTCTGAAATGTTTCCCCATTGTCATTTTTGAATGTTCTTTGTATAGGGAGAGCATTTTGTTCAGTTTACGTTTGATTTTTCACATTTTGAGTCCTGAAATCCAGTATTCTTTCCACGTACACTTAGGAGTACCTTTGGAAAATGTGAACTGTTTATCTTAATTGTGGCTTTGTGATTTTAAAATTCCTAGGATTTGGGAAACCTGAAAATACTTTCTACAGTACAGATAAATTAATTTTTTAAAAGAAGAAAAGTAGAAGCATTTAAATTCTGTACTTGAAGAGACAGATTCCTCCCCTAGATTTTGAGAAGTGATATTATAACGTAATAAAGTCTGTGTAGCTGTGTCCTCCAGGTCTCTCATAGTGCTCCGTACCCTAAATCCTGAGGTTCATAAGCTAGTGAAGAGAACCCAAGCATTTCTGAGAAAAAATTGAAGGGATTAGTGCTCTTAATGGCTAGCACTAATATTCTGGATGTGGTAGAGTATGCTTGTAATTCTAACACTTGGAGGCTGAAGCAGGAGGATTGCCACAAGTTTGAGGCTAGTCTTAGCTACTTAGTGAGCTCAAGACCAGCCTGAACTACATAGCAAGAGCCTGTCTCAAAAAACAAACAAACAAACCAGGGATCTAGCTCAGTTGTGCAGTGCTTCCTGACAAGTATGAGGTGCTGAGTTCAAGTCCCAGTAACCACCCCCACCCCTACTTTATCAAAAAACAAACCAAATAGGACTGGGAAGATAGCTTGGTGGTCTAAACACTTGCCTGGCAAGTGCAAGGATCTGGTTCAATAGTATTGCATGCCATGCGGGCCACCCAAGCTGGGTGTGGTGGCATACCCCTGTACCAGCCCCAAGTAGGCTGAGACAGGAGGATCACTATGAGTCTAAGCTTCATAGTGAGACCCTATACCAAATAAATAAATAAGTAAATTTTAAAAATTGATAAAACAAAGCATGCAACAAACAATTCTTTAGGCTTTAGAAAAATAAATTGAAAAATTTCTAGACTATAGGTAAACTTTCCAGTTGAAGGCAAGGTTAAATTTAGAAGTTTGACTTAGTTTCAGAGAAATATGATTAAGCAGATTGAACATATAATTGAGTTAGCCTGAATTTGGATCTTCATTTTACATAACTGGTTAATTTTTTTATCATGTAATTCTGGATGTTGATTGCCAAATTTACTGATTTTTCAGTAATTTTAAGTTACTTGCTTACCAATAAGTTTGTTTTATATATATATATATATATTTAGGGAAGGGTCTGCAGGGTGTTCAGGGTCTCACTACTAAATCAGACTGTAGTGATCACTCTGTTTACAGCCTCCAAAGAGCTGGGATTATAGGCGTGCACCACCACGCCCAGTCTCACTTGCCATCTCAGTGTACCCTAGGAGTGGGGCCAGTATGGCAGGATCAAACCCCTGGCCTCTGTGCCTGCTTGCAGGTGTTTTAATCTGCTGAACTATTTGGCTGGCCCTAATCAATAAGTCTTAAGTTGAACTTTATTTATGTATTTATTTATTTATTTGTATTGGGCATCTAACACAGGACCTTGGCAAGCAGGTGCTATGCTGCTGAGCTATATCTACTTCCTTAAATTAAATATTTTTTTTTTTTTTAGCTAGGGAACATAGAATGTCATTAGCCTACTTGAGTTACTTATTTTGATGGTCTTCATAATACCGAGTTATTTAAGTAGCTTTTCAAGTTTTTGAAATCGTTAGAATCTGTGGCATATATGTTGAAACTTTTCCTCCTGTGCTATAGACCAAAATGTCTACTATAGGTAAAGTTCAGACCTAGATGGAGGAGCCATTTCTTTTTGCATGACCTCATTTATACAGAGCTGGTTATGTCTGACTAATGTCCTTGGGTGTTAGCCAAAGCCCTGTGAACCTTAATGCCATTGATAAGCATTCTAAGCATACTTCTTCATCACTGACAGTGCTGGGAACCATAGACATATACAGTGCACTGGGAGGCTGCAGTCTTGTAACTGAGTGAACTGTATATGTACTTTGTGAAAATGACCAATTTTCACAGACTTGAAGTGGTAAAGCCATTCATTACTATTCAGTATTACACTTCCTTTGATCTGAAGATACTTCCTTATAAAGATTACCATTACTTTTCATGATATGTAATACAAATAGTTTACACAAACAAAATAATTAGATATTGCACCTATATGATGTTGTACAGTTTACCTTTTTAATTAAACAGTATCTTTTGACCTATCATGTGTTGTTTCAGAATACATGGTTAATGTGCCTATTTATGTTTGAATTCTGACCATCTCAGTTACTCTTCTCTTGATGCTGGGACAAAATACTAAACACCCAAAATTAAGGAAGGAAAGGTTTATACACAGAGCTAGTGGAGGTTTTAGTCCATGCTTGGCTGGCTCCAATGCAGTCTGGCACATAGCAGAGGGTAGCAGTTCATGGCAGTGGAAAACAGCAAAGAGCTAAGGAGGGGCAGCAGCTGTCCTGCTAGCAAGCCTCTCTTCCTTCCCCACATTGTGTGCAGATCACCCACCCAAGGGTGGGTGTCCACTCATGTCCATAATCCCCCCCATTGGATCATGAACTACAAACTCTAGAACTAGCGACCCCAATGACTTCATGAAGCTTTGGGAAGACAACTAGATACAAACCCTAACACTAAATAAGTATATAAAGGAAGATGCTACTAAAATAATTGCATTCATTTGTTTTGAGCTTGAGTAATCACCTGATAACTTTGAGACATGCTGAGTTGTGGCCCAACACTGCACTAACTTCTTCAGCTTCATGTGGGAAAAGTCAAGCAGTTCATCCAGGCTGTGAGGCCAGGGTGTGGCAAAGCCCATTTTTGAGCTGAGGCAGTCCTGTTGTGTACTTATACTCTTAAGTATTGTTTTATTAATTCATTATTTTCTACATTTGAGGACAGAGGACTTGAGTACCCAGTTGTTAGTTTTCTTTAAAGTACACTGACAAAATAGGAAAGAACTATGGTTACGTTTTTGAGAAGTTAATAAAATCTCAGATGTGACTAGTTTTCCCAAGGGTGTAGAGCTGAGCTTGGTGTGGATCCTCCCTACTTCCCACACCTTGCTTGCTTTCCTGCACCCATCTTACTTTTCTAAAGGTAAGCATCATTCAGTTAATGTGCCTCATGATGAAATGTACAGTTAATGTGCCTCATGATGAAAATGTCATCTCAACCCTCTCAACCTATTATTTTGGTGCTCTTAAACCAACATTTGTTTTGGTAGTTTGAGTTTTCAGATAGGCCTTGACTTCTACTATTGATTATATTCAAGGAGTGGGAAGCTTTGTGTTGTGAGGGTCTTCACAGCAGTGGTCAGCGATGGTACTGGGAAGTCTTTAAGTCAAGGTGTCCATGAATTTGGGCACACATCGTGTGTTTATGAATCCTTAATTTGCTTTCTTTTTCTTGATATAAAAAGTGTTTTATATTCAATCCCTGGAATTTACTGCAAAAAGTGTTTTATTAAATCTGAGTTGGAAAGTGTTACAAAATTGTTATGAGCATAATTAGCCTTTGATTGTATTTGTCTATGTAATAAATGCCTTTTAAAATCTTAAGATATTTGTCTATATATAGAAATGTTTTTTATAATCTTAAAATAATCTATGCTTTGTCTGAATTGTTTCTATGCAAATGTGTTTCCGTGAGTGTAACTGATTATTCAGGTATTCAAATAAAAGATAAGAGAGACTGACAATTATTGTTTCCAAATCTTTCATGTTTTAAATTAAGTAGTAACCCAAGCAAAGCTTATGGTCCTGTGGAAAGTGGTTAAGTGATTTAATTTACAGAGCTTCTATTTGATGATACATCAGTTTGGCAGTTAGAAAAAGGCTATAGCAAAAACATTAGTATAGCTGTTTGTAAGTGGTAATATCAACTCCATTGCATTGATTTGCATAGGTAATGCCTTTCCTTTCCTGTCCCTAGTCTAGAGTATAATTAAAAACTGTCTTACTTAATTGCAAAAAAGGAGTATATTCTACATAGGTAGCTTAATAAATCACTAAATAAATGTTCTTGTTCTTTCTCATTCAATTGAACATTTAATTTTATTGCCTTTTACTACTTTAATTTCTAAATAAGTAAATTTTCATTTGGTTTTTGTAAGGTATGTAAACGGCCATGCCAAAAAACATTATGAAGATGCACAAATGCCCTTAACCAACCATAAGAAATCAGAAAAGCAAGATAAGCCTCAGCATACTGTATGTATGGATTGCAGTAGCTACAGCACATACTGGTGAGTACCTTGCTTTCTGAAGTGTTTCTGTGTGTGAGCAGGAGTGTGTTCATCTGCTTGCCTTTCCCCCTTCAGTTGGCTGCTTCTGCCATCACTTCCTCTTCCTGCAGTTAGGATTTGAAGGGCTTGGGGCCACAGGGGTGCCCACTCTTGCTCAACCTTGCTCTGGACTCCTTTCCACTTCTAAGTCTCTTCTTCTTTCAGCCCTCACTCCTTCTCCATCTCAGTAGGCTTCATGGAAATGAAAAGTCTGTTTTTTTTGTTTTTTTTTTTTTTTTTTACTGTTGTTCACTATAGTTTATGTTTCTTGTGGTATTTTTTAAACTGAAAAATAATATAATAACAATCTGTAGTACCCAACCAACCAATCATGTTCTTACTGTCTAGCTAACATTTTGTTATGTAATATTTCAAATTTTAACTTCATTTGGAAGATTGTCTGACAGCAGTTCTGTTCTCTTCTATTTCCTGAAGAAATGTTAATGATTTTGTATATTTCAGTCTAAGTATCTCATCCTTTAAAAAGAGGTTAGAAGACCTATTTTTTGTAATGTAATATTTTCATATGGATGATAGTAAGATAGGGCCTACTTCTGTGACTACTTAGAATGAGTTATGTTACAAGTGATGTTTAATAATTTATATCTACTTGATATGTATAAAAAGTATAATTTTCAACTGTAATTTTGGTGTGAAGGAAGCATATTTATTATCTAAACCAGCAAATTATGATGAGCAGTTTTTATTTTTATCAGTTTACCCAAAATTCTAAATATTGTTGACATTGAAGCAAAAGAAACAAGCCTTTTTTAAAAAAAAAAAATGTATTAGGTACAGGGTCTCACTGTGCTGCTGGAATTCATAGTGATCCTCCCATTTTCAGCCTCTCCAGAGCTGGGATTATAGGTGTGCACCACTACACCTGGATTTATGGCTGGCTCAGTGTGCCCAGGGATGTGGCCAGTGTGGCAAGTGGTGCCAGGAATTGAACCCAGGTCCTTACACTGCCTAAGCAGGCACTTAGTGCACTGAGCTATCACACTGGCCCTTTAAACAAGCCATTTAAAGAATATGTCCAGAGCCATTTTTCTTGAATGGCATATGAAGGCACTTCTAGATGGAGATGGGGATTTAAGTCCAGGTTTGAGTTGTTATTTCCTCTTAAGTGTATGCTAATCCTTTTCTTTTGTTGATAAATGAGAAAGGTGCCTATCAAAAGGAAGAAGGAGGTCAGTGGTTTTCTAGGTCTTAAATTTTTTGTATGGTTAACATTGTTAAATTTTGGCTATTGACTAAACATCTTAAAGGGTTTAGTCATTCAGGACAACTCTTCCCATGATCTTCATGTAGAAGGTGTCCAGACTGAGAGAACAACCACCATAGAGGTAGGTGAAGATTCTGGTAAAAATGAAAATCTTAAGATTTTCATACAAGGACAAGTGCCCAGTCCCTTGTGATTTGCTGCAGTAAAACACCTTTCTACCAGAGCAATACAGGCTGTTTTCCTTAGTGTTTCTCCCATTCCCATAGGAAGCTTGCATACTAGAATGAGATAGCTACCGCACCATGTGTTTCTGTACATTCATAAGTACGCTTGCTTTCATGACCACAGAAGTTTAGGTCATTTTTGAAGTATTACACAATCCTAGTCATAGGTTATGTCTGCTTATTCATGCTAGATATTGAAAACATTCACTGTTGATTTTCAGTTAGCAGTGTGCATGGATGGAGAACTTTGCAAGCGCAGCTAACTCTCCATGTGCTGTAACAAGTCTGCAGTGAATTTTCTTGCTGTTGGTAAGACTCTGAGAAAACTAGCTCTCTGAGTAAATTTTAAAGATTATATTTGTAGGGGTCTTTTAAAGTATAAATTATAAACTTTAATGGTTTACATTTTGCATTTTAGGGAAATTGTTTTACTAACTAAATTAGAATTTAATTGATTCTACATTGATACAGCCTGTTAAAGTAGATGTTATTTAATGGCTGAATTGGAATTAAGAAAACCCAGGACCTTTGGGAGTATCCACTGTGGCAGAAGTCTCTTGGCCAATGGCCAGTGATTCCTGTGAAATGGTACAGAGCTCTAAGTGTGTGGCTGCCCGCAGCTTCTGAGATGCAAGAAAGGAACTCAGTTGGCCACTCACAGTATTGCTGCACTTGAGGATTTTAGGGCAGAATGCCACGGAGACATCCTATAGAATTACCCTGTCAGGCCTAAAAGGAATTTGTAGTTGTTGTAAATGGAGAAAGCTAAAGTTTAAAGTAATATTTCCCCCAGACCTTACCTGTTATTAAGAAACAAAAAGATTCCCTTCATGTGTTTGAATATGTTGTTGTATATTTCCCAACACACTTTAGTAATTTTACCCCAGTTTATAAATTTTCTTTTATATCTAAATTTATGTGATTAGACTGAATGACTGACTTGAGGTAAAAATTTAATGTGATGCATTAGGTGGAGGATGTTTGGCTGTTAAGTATTTTGATTTTAGCTGATGGTGAAGCTCCTTTTTATGCAGTGTGTTCTATGCCTCAGAAAAGTTGTAAGATTCTTTGCGACTTAGTTCTCGTGTGTGTGTGTGTGTGTGTGTGTGTGTGTGTGTGTGTTCGGTTACTTTAAGCAAGAGCTTCTGCCCTGTTTTTTCTGTGCAAATCCTTCATGAAGTTACCTTCTTCTAGCTCCAGTTGCAGCTGGATGTAATCTCTCCTGAAGTTACAGCTCTTGGGATACGTGTAATTTTCTACTGCATGTTAGTTGTTTTTAAATGTCCTTGGGAAGTGTAGAAACCATATCTCAAATCTTTGTATTTGCCCCAATGCCAATTTTCTGGTGCAAAGTAGCTAATATATATTTGAAAGATGGGATTTTGTAAAACTGTCTTCCAAAAATGAGGAAGGTTACATATACCAGATCTATAAGTTGTGTCCTCTGATCGTTTTGGAAGACTGAAGAGCTACAAGACTTTTTTCTTGTAGCAGACTTACAAATCATGTTTGGGTAAGTTGTTTCACTTTCTTTTTGAGTTGGACACCCTTGAAGACAGCTTCCCTCCCTTCTGATACAACCTGAACACTCAGAGAGGAGGCATGTGTGGTATTAAGTAAGCAGAGGTAAAGCCATAGCAGAAGAAATAATTCTGATTTGACACAGCTCACTCCTTGACAAGATAAACAGATTAACATGAAAATGGGAGGTGAATCAAGACTTAAATAAAATAAAAATCTTTGCAAGGTGTTTACACAAAGAATAGTGTTTTATTTATTGTCTGTGAAGCAGCATTTCCTCATTGCTCATCCATTTCCCTTCTCCAAGCACTGCAGATGGAACTGTATATGGTATACATTATTATTAATTTTTTGTACCTTGAGTCAAACTCAAGACCTTTTGCTGGCCAGGCAGGCACTGTGCCATGGAGCTATATTCCTGGCCACCACATCATTGTGTTTGCAAAGAAGCAAAAGTTAATATTAGGGACATTTCCAGGTGTCCTCTAATCCTAGAACACACCTCTAATCCTAGAACTTGGGAGGCTGAGCAAAGGAGGGTCATTGTGAGTTTGAGACCAGCCTGGGCTACAAAGTGAGCTTAAGACCAGCTTGAAATGCATAGAGAGACCTTGTCTCAAAAAGACAAAAATCTGCCAGACAGATGGCTCGGTGACATAAACACCTGCCTGGCAAGTGCAACGTCCTCAGTTTGATCTCTAGTTAAAAAAGACAAAAATAAATGTAAAAAATATTAGAAACACTAATTTTTATCACTTCTTGGCTTTTTGGCTAAGATCAATGTAGACATTGATTTCTAAAGGATGACTATTGAGTTGATCTAAAATACTAAAAAATGCCTTAATGTCTGACATAGTCTTGTCACCTTTGACCCTTTCAACAGTAGCTACATTTCTGAGAATGAAGAATTATAAAAGGGATATTAAAAGTAAAGTAGTAGAATGTGACCTTCCTGGCAGGCAAGGTTTTAAAGCATCCTTTCAAACAAAGCAGCATTATGAAATCTGAATCAATTCATTTGTCTAAAAAGGGACTCAAACATTTTCAAGAAGTAGTAATGTTAACTCAAACTACTAAAACTGAAGCTCTTAATTGTGGATTTTAAATTGATACTTTTTAGATTTCTAAGGAAATAGGCTATTAGAAGTAGAGCTTCTCTTTAAAAAGTCATCTGAAATCACTAAAGGAAAAATAATAAAAGGCTGCAATGGGGGTTGAACCCAGAATTCTTTACTTGAGCTAAATCCCAGCTCTTACTTTTCATTTTGAGACAGGGGCTCAATGAGATATCCAAGTGGACTTTGAACCTGCAGTTCTCTTCCTCGGCCTCCCAGTTGCTAGGAATATGCCTCACTGCATTATTAAATTTAACAGCCTAAAAGCCGATGAGAGGATGTGGGTGAGGCCTGGTTTGGGTTTGTGTCATACTGCAGGCCTAAAGTGTAAAGAGATGCTGAGGCCTAGAGCTGCTCCTAATGAAAGTGAAGCAAGTTCCCTGAGCCCTGCCTCAGTCCTCCTGCCAGTTGCTCAGGGCCAGCTGTAAAGAAGCAAGGTGAGGAGAGCTTTTGGGAATACCATTTCAGCTGTGTTTTGTGAAACTAGTTTTTCACATGAGGTATTCAACATATCTTGTGACATTAAGATTCAAAGGATCAGTCTGCAAACTTGAGACTCAACCAGTAAGTTAGGAACTGTTTTGTACTTTGGGTATGATCCTCCTAAAGAGAAAGTTAACACTGCACAAATTTTCTCTTTGGTTGTTAGAAGTAAGTAAGTATAATTCTGACCAAATAATTTCAACACAATAATAGTAGTTCAGAAAGTTTTTAGAGCTCACTTAGTCTAAGTGCTTTTGTTTGCTCAGAATTTTTTAAATGCCAGTTTTAGTGAACAAGTATCTAGTGTAAAAGCAGTATCTCCTGGAAAGAATAAAGCAACCAGGCAACATTTCATCACTTTTCCATCTTTACCACACTGTGTGTGTGTGTGTGTGTGTGTGTGTGAACGCGTACATGTCTTCGGTTAGGGAGGAAGAAATTAAAATGGGGATACAGGCAGCCAGAAGTAGGCTGTGAGGTCTGTGGTTACACAAATGCACACAACTAACATTTATTGATCCTTTATTACATCCCAGCAGTATTTCTGAGACAGTCTTCACTACGTAGTGCAGGCTGGCCTTGAACTCACTTATGTTGCTCAGGCTGGCTTTGAACAAATGGAAATTCACCTGCCTCAGCCCCTAGTGTGCTGGGATTACAGGCGCACATACCCTGATGCTCAACTAGCACCCTTGGTCTTGACCTCTTGACCTCTGGAAGCAAGTGTTTTCCTTAAATAATAAATAAAATACCTGTGTAGTATAACTAAAAAGCTCTTTTTTCCCTTGAATCTTAGCTCATTTACATGCTTTGTGAAATAGGTCCCTTATAGTGACTATGAATGAGAATGTTTAGTATTCATAAAAAACAAAGACAATTGAAAAATCTTTTAGAAAGTTTTTGAAACTACATAAGTCATGTCAAAATAAAATTTGGTTCTTAAATATAGTTCAGTAAAATTATGCCAGTTGCTCCATCAAGATACTGGGTAGTACAAAAATCTTAGAGCAGGTAATATCTTAGATGCCCTAGATTATAACAGAAATAATATAAGTCACAAGTAATTTAAAATTTTCTAGCAATCACATTAAAAGAGTTAAGAGAAGGTAGAATTCATTTTATGTTTAACACAGTATATCTAAAATATGTAATCAGTATAAAATTTATTAGAGATATTTGTATTCTTCCACATTAAATCTTTGAAATGTAATGTGAATTATATTTATAGCACGTCTTAATTCAGATGCCAGACTTTCCCCAGAAATATTTGGTTTGTATTTATAGTCATAAAAACTGCAATTGAGGGCTGGGGATGTGGCTCAGTGGCACAATGTCTACCTGGTAAGAGCAGGTCCTGTGTTTCATTCCTGGTACCCAAAACATAACAGAATCAAGAAAATCTGCAGTTACAAAAGTTCATTCATGCTATTCCACATACTATTAGAAATCTTCCAATAGAGTACCAAGAACTCATTTTCTTGAATATTTGTATCTGTATTGACAAAACTTGCCTAAAAAGGAACAATCGGTTTGATTTCAAACCAAAAACATGTCAAACCTGTGTAATTAAAATGCCTGCTCATTCATATTGAAAAATATGAAATCATTATTTATACTATGAAAAAAAATCTCAATTTTCACAAATTCCTGTACATCTCTACTTAAATCAGAAATAAGTTACTCTCTAAATCTTTGAAATTAGCTTATTCATACATGGTGAAATAGGTGAAAAAAGCATAAATTACACTGAGATTTCTAAAAATCTGTTCTGGGTTTTGAATTTTGAATATTGGTGTTTTAAGAAAATCTTAGACTAGAGTTAGTGATACAGTGCATCTTTTTTTTTTTTTTTTTTTTGCGGAACCAGGGATTGAACTCAGGCCCTTGTGCTTGCCAGGGAAGCACTTATTCCACTGAGCCATGTCCCCAACCCCTACAGTGCATCTTTGCAAGCCTCTTTCATGACTCCAAGCAATCTCTGTTGGCAAAGAACATAAGATCATTGAACTGATCATCTTCTATTTGTTTTAACAGTTTCAGAAATTTGTGATGATTCATAGGATTCACATACATACCCTGAACAGTTTGATCACTGCCCTCCTCACCCAGACTACCCCAAAACATAGATATTTGTAATATATTTAACATAGTGGATCAAAACAAGAGAAATTAATTTCAATAAATCCAGGGTTTTTTTTTTTTTTTTTTTTTTTTCTTTTTGAGACAGGGTCTCACTATGCAGTTCAGGCTGGCCTTAAGCTCACTTTGTAGCTCAGGCTGGTCTCGAACTCATAACAATCCTCCTGCCTCAGCCTCCCGAGTGCTGGGATTACAGTCATGCGCCACCACGCCTGGCTCTATAAATCCAGGTTTTGATGGAAGATTGTCTTGATAGAAACTGGCCTTTTCATATTTAGCTGAAAGTAACAGAATAAAGGTTTTAAAAATATTTACAACATGAGATCATTTTAATTTTAAGATTTTTTTTTTCTTTTTGAGACAGGGTCTCACTATACAGTTCAGGCTAGCATTGAGCTCTCTTTATAGCTGAGCCTGGTTTCAAACTTCCAGTGATCCTCTTGCCTGAGCCTCCCAAGAGCTGGGATTTTAGGCGCACACTACCATGCCCAGTCTCAATTGCTGTCCCGGTGCACCCTGGGGGTGGGGCCAGTGTGGCAGGTCCAGGGATCAAACCCCTGGCCCTGCACCTACTTGCAGGCGCTTTAATCTGCTGAGCTATTTGGCCAGTCCTATGCCTATTTATTTTTAAGATTTCAACCCAGCTATTCCCCTCCTGGGTATTTTTCCAGAAGAATAAATACCTGTACCACAGTGATTTGTGTGTACCTATGTTTATAGCAGCACAGTTTGTCATAGCTAAATCTTGGAAACAACCCAAATGCCCATCAACTGAGGAATGAATAAAGAAGATATGATATTTTTATACAGTGGAGTATTATTCAGCTATAAAAAATTTGAGGTCTTGCTACAATGACATATATAGTTAGATTTCTAAATTTCTGTATAAAAATATGTAACTGTTCACTCATATTTTTAAAATTCTTTTTCCATATTCTGTAGAGACTTAAAATTTAACATATCAATACTTGATGGAAAATACATGTTCCATCTTATGCATAAGATGTTTGATATTCAGACAGATAGTGAGGTTAAACCCAACTGCATATGTTGTAGGGTAATAATAAGCTTTTCTTCTGGAGGGTTAACAACCTAAGTTTGCAGACCAAAAATTAGAGAAAAAGAAAGGTGGCAAGGATAGCCAACATTTTGGCCCTAACCTTTCAAGATCAGTGAAGATTCAGAACATAGGAGAACCTTGTACTGTAACATCCTGTAACTCAGTTGTGCCCCAAATTTTCTGATCAAGGAGATTATAGGTCCTCAGAGGAATGTGACTGATGATGTAGCATGTGTCTAAAGAGAGTCACATGGAAAGAAAATATTCTCTCAGGCTTTCACAGAGAGCAAATCGGTGAAGCATTGGTCGTAACTCATCCACATAGCTGACACTGACAAAGGATCTACAAAGTGCAGTACAGGGTTTTGGGATAAGTCCTGAGGGAACTTGAATGACCTTATCAGATATAAAAGTTATATTTCTTGTTTTGTAGTCTTGCTTTATCTTGGTCTTAACGCACAAAAGTGTAGAAACAAGGTATGAAAAGTGAAGCCATGTTAATATGCTGAGCTGTGGAAGGCTCAAGTCAACAGATTCAGACATTGCCAGTCTTGTAGATAACCAACTACTATTGTGGACTACTGGACTGTAGTAGAATATTTTGCTGAATTCATGCACCTACAATAATTGGATGGCAATGGAATACTCATATCTGACAAAATTAAACAAAAAAGGAGATATAAATGAAGGATAATTTTGCATCTGTATATACAAAATAGGATAGATATATGGCTACTTTCTCTTAATTCAATAAGAAGAAAGATTTGTACTAATAGTGTTTGGACAGGATATCATGTCTGCATCTTGTGCTATGAATGACTACTACAAAGACAACAATATGCAATGTATTAATTGTTGTAATTCTCCTACCAACTTGTCTTAAAGCTGTCTCATTGTAATCTTTTTTCTCAATAAAATTAATAAAAAAATTAAAAATTTGAAGCTTTTGTCCGTAAATGCATGCAGCTAGAGACCATACTCTTAAGTGAAATAGATCAGACCCACATGTGCAAACAACATTGTTTCCCTAGAGTAATAATCTGAAAGAATTAATAAAATCTGAAGGCTATAGTAAATACTCTGAAAAGGGAATGAATCTGTCCAAATGGAAGAAATTACTGAGATGAGAAAGGAGAAAGAATGGAGGGCAAGAGACATATCTATATGTGCATGCAGGATGGCTTGGAGAATTGTACTGTGGAGTGCTCTGGTCTATGGGGAAGAACAGTTAATGTTTAATATTTTTGTTCTTTTTTCATTTTTTCCCTTTTTCTCTCTTGTTAACTTCTTATATATTTGGTACAGGGCCTCACCAAACAGCTCAGACTCTTAGTGATCCTCTTGTTTTCAACCTCCCCAGCACTGGGATTATAGGGGTGCACCATTACACCCGGACTCAGTGACCAGCTCAGCACACCCAGGGCTGAGGCAGGTGTGGCATGTGGTGCCAGGGACTGAACCCTGGCCCCTGTGCTTGCCTAAGCAGGTGCTTAGTCCACTGAACTATCTCACTGGCTCTTCTTAATTTCTTATAACCTTTTTTCTTTATTTTTCCAATTTTGCCTGTATATATATCTTATAATCTGAACAGTTAAGTTGAAGACAGCACTATGCAGTTCAATAAATACTGTCAAATGCATATTACTTTGTTTAGTGAAATCTACATCATTTCTAATTTTTATTACTATTTTATATTCTCTTAAAAATTAAAAGTCTAAAAATTTAAAAAATATTTCAAGTAGGTGAAGACTTTTATTTACAAATTTGGAAGATGTTTGAAACAAATCATTTCTAAATTTTTAATTGGGCAATATTTCTTGTAAATCTCGATATTAATGCTAAGGGTAAAACTACTTGCAGTTTTTCAAATGTTGATTTAATTGATATTCAATATTGATATAAAGGTCCTTGATGGCTCAGTTGAAGATCTTTCCTATTTTTTGGTGGCAGTGGTAGTGGTGGCTCTTCTAGAGCTTGAACCCAGGGGCTCACACATGATCAACAGGTCCTCTACCACTGAACTATGTCTTGTTCCCTTTTTGTTACTGAGGCAAAGGCTTTTTGTTATTGAGGTGTGACGTGGAGCTTGCTGTGTGATCATCCTGCCTCATGACTGTGGTGCCCAGGGTTGCAGCCATGTGTCAGTGTGCTCAGCAAAGAGTTTTCTTGTTTTGTGAAATATCTTTTTTATTTTAGTCTTTGCTCATAATTTAAAAATTCTTTTCCTTAATTGAGATAATAAATTCTATCGCTCCATCTATAAATGGTGTTCTTTCTTGAGCAATAATCTCAGCCACTTTATAGCTGGTCAGTTATAAGTTCAAATCTTTTAAAAATTATTAGCATAGGGGCCGGAGAGATGGCTCAGTAGAATAAGCACTTGCCTGGCAAGTGCAAGGGTCTGAGTTCAATCCCCGGTTTGGCAAAAAAAAAAAAAAAAAAAATTAGCTAATTAATTGTGGCTAATTTCTTCAGTTACTTTTTGACTGGATTAAATGCACTTGCTGGAAATTTTCTTTAACATCATTTACTTTATTATTTCATTGCTTTTGTTTTACACAGCTTTTAAATTTTGCACTGCTGCAGCAAATTACAGTTGCCATTCTTTATTAAATTTGTGACATTCTTTTGAGGTTTCCTCTTGATCTTTACTTGATTCTACCTCAGTAGAATGCCTTCAATTGAAAAAGAATTTTCCATTTTTTACTTTTGAACCAGAAAAAAATTTAATTATGTTTTCATTTAAGTGTTTTAATTTAGTTGTATAATTTACATGGGTATCACTGTAACTCATGCTGTCTGCATCACATACCCAAGTAGACATATTATAACTCTACATCATTGCTTATCCTATTAGAACAGTCATTGGGCACAAACTGGCTGGGTGATGAACTCCCATGGAATGCTGGAAATGACAGGCTTACCGTGTGCACTGTCACATGCCTTGTACAGTGTTACAATGAAAGGAAAATGTGTTGCTGCACCAGTAAGTTGTGTTGGATAGAGGAAGAACTTTCACACTGAGGTTCACTTTTCTTTTTTTTTGGTACCAAGGATTAAACTCAGGACCTTGTGCTTCCACACAGGTGTTTATGCCACTGAGCTATCTCCCTGGCCCCTTAGAGGTTCACCTTCAATTATATGAATTTGCTCTGACTTTATTTCTTAGGTGAGCACTAGTATTTGGAGTTTTTATTTGAATGCCGAGTATTGTTTTATCCAAACTGTATGCATAAATTCTGGAGACAAAATGAAAGCAGCAGTTGCAGTAGTTAGCAGTGAGTGTTGCTCACAGTGAGTACTTAGGGCTCATCAAGGTGCATTACCCAAAGCACAAATGTGCAGACAGAGCGCACTATACTCTCTTGACATTTATTCTGAGAGAAGCAAAGAATTACACCTTCTGGCTAATTTAGTACTTTAATGTATTCATCATAAAACCAGTGAGAAATTTATTATCCTTCTAGAGTACTTTGATCACAGAAAGATGGCCTATGATGTAAAAGGTTGCTTTTGCCACTTGTGAGAGAGTTAGGAATTTACCCTGGGATCGTGGAGAATGCAGTAGACAAATCCTAATTGGCAGCAGTCCTTATTGAGGAGTGACAGGCTCACTGTGGTACTCCTTATTGAGGTGTGTAGTAAATAATGACACTGGTGGCATTGTAGTTAAAAGCCTTGAGAGGCATTCACTCAAAATGTTCACTGCTGAAGTCACAGGCTGTGCTTTTGGGTAGGGTTATGATTCTTGAAAAAACCCTTTCCCTCTCCCCTTTCTCATGTTTTTATAGACTGGTTTTGTCTGTCTGTCTGTCTTTTAAATTCTGTTAGAGATGACCTACTTTTTACTAACTGCTATGTTTTCAAAGCTTCTAGAGTTCACATCACAGTGTGATTTACATTTTTCTTTGGTCATTATAATAAGTGCTTTTAAACAAAGCTATAGATTTAAAAAGATTGCTTAGTGTCTGCCTGTGTTTTTTGTTCCTTTTTTTTTTTTTTCGCTAACTTTGGCCTTATTTCAAGAAAAAATTCAAATGCTATGGTACAGGTTTATTACATGTCCCACTTTATATTATTTGGTTATTGGCCTGCTAAAATGTTAATTCCTAAAAACACATTAAACATTTTTCTTCAAAACACTTGAACAAAAACCTATAGACATGGATTCAGACTTGTTTTGTACGACCTGAGAATAAAGGCACATTCTTGCAAACTCATCTGAATTCTATTTTAATTAAATTATATTTAAAATGTGCATCTTCGGGTTTTTCTCTTCCAGTATCCCTAGAGTTCCGCCCTAAGTCCCATATTAATTTGGGCTACAGTGCATCAACTTAAAGTATTAGGTGTGTTACTGCGGGAGGAGAAGAGTGCTTTCTTCACATGTCATGCACCCTTGAGGAGTGTGACATGCAGCAACTCACTTGATTTTCAAAGGAGGAACTGAAGAGGTTTTGAGCAAAAATATGAAAAGAAGCTAGTATCTATGGGGATTTTAAAAAGGCTCTTAAAAAAAAATTCCACTCTGGATTCCAGATCCTCTTTAATCTTAGCACCACTGGTAACTGCCTGTAGCCATGTGATCCTCTTAGTAGCAGGCCTTTAGGGATTTTATTTCTGTGGTTTCCTCAAGCTTTTCACGTACAATGATTAATATTTTTCCTTGCAGTTATCGCTGTGATGATTTTGTGGTTAATGACACCAAGCTGGGGCTGGTACAGAAAGTCAGAGAACACTTACAGAACTTGGAAAAGTAAGTACTAGGTCTTGGGGAAGGGAGTCCGAAGCAGTGGGGTCAAAGAGGCATTTGGGGGTTTTGAGTGGGATCTTGATAGTTTCTATAACTTCATCATGTTTTAATGTGATCCTAGTGTTTATAACTAAGCCTTTGGTGTAAATATCTGAAATTTTGCCCGTTTTACTTACTGTCTTTTGTCATAAACCATATTCAAAAGCTGACACTGCTTTTAAGTTATTTCTAGTTTATAAGCTATTTACAAGGGGATTTTTGGAGGTGCAAAGAAAGGACAGGAAATCATAAAAAGCATTTAGAGTTACCTCTTTTCGATATTAGAAAATCTCTGCAAATATATTGTGGGATCTACTTAGACTAAGATATATATTATTTTTTTAAATGAGGCTTAAGTATATATCCTATACTTTGCATCTGTATGAATAGGACAGGACCCTGTTAATTTCTTATTTTCCTTATTTTTGGTACTGGGGATCAAACTCGCCATGCAGGTGCTTATGCCGCTGAGCTCTCTCCCCAGCCCTTCTTTCGCTTTAATGTTGCAGGCAATACATGTGACTTGAAATTACAAAGAGCCATGAATGCTTTGAGATCATAAAGAAATTGAAGAATTTATGTGGATTTTTTTTTTTTTTTTTTTTTTTTTTTTTTTTTTTTTTTTTTTTTTTTTTTTTTTTTTTTTTTTTTTTTTTTTTTTTTTGGTATAGCCTCATAGCTTATTCAGATAAAACTCACTGGACTGAAATTGAAGTGCTAAGTAGAAACCCAAATAGCAGTGCCTTGAAGCCTCAGTGAATAGAGTCACAGGCTGGAATGACTGCTGACTCAAGTGAAATCCGTGGGTCACCCCAGGTCAGCAGGTGCCACCTAATTTCTTTTGGCAGTTGATATATTGAAGGTACTGTGAAAACATGTCCGAAGCAGGGCCACTTGACAAACTTAGATACTCCAGAACGTATATGGAGAGGAAAGAGCCACCTTCTTTGAGTCAACACTGTATAATGTTTGTTAACCTAGTTCTTGATGCAAGTTCACTGCCTTCCTTAGATTATGAAGCTGATAAGGAAAGAATCTAGATGAAAACACTTCATGTCTAAGTATTTTTGATTTGTTAGCTCTTGACTCTTTTTTCGGAGTGCCTTTCCCTCTCCGTTTAATTTGAACTGACCACCATGGATGCATGTAAGATTAGAGACATGTGCAGATGCACAGAACCAGACTATTTAATATTATCTGGAATTTCTCACAGAAAACTGCAGCAGGAGATTTCTGCAATAAGTTGTGTACTATCATTCTTTGGTATGGTGATGTCATTGTTTATTGTAGAAGAGAGTAGCTATTAGAATATTTCTTTACTTCTTGCAGTTTTCTTTGAGAAAAGAGCCATTTCAGTTTGAATTAATAAGAACTAAGTCAAAAGGAAAATAGGGTTTTCCAGAGCATACCTGATTGTAAATAGTTGTGAAATGTTTTGTTTGCATTGACCTCTCCTTTAGGTACAAGGTGTCAATGTGACCATGTCCACATCTCTGTTCGGCCTCACTAGAAAATCTACCTTGAAGTCCACTTCCTGTGTTGAGAATATCACCTCATCTACTTTTGTGTTTTGCAAACATAGGCTGGAATCAAAAAACAGATGACATTTGCTCCCATCTGGGCAGCAGTGGCTACAGAACTCCCTGGAGTGTGAGGGGGCCTGCTCTATTCTGCCCTCTCATGGGCAACACTGCCACGTGGCCACATGTGGCTTTTGGCACTTGAGAAGTGTGAATGCCCCTGAGAAGCTGAATTTTTGACTTTTTGTTTAGTTTAAGTTTAAATAGCCACAGGGGCTGAGTTGCTAGCCTATTACTGTGTGTGGAGAGAATTTGGCCATTTTGAGAATCCCTCAGGATAATGTAAAAACTTTTATAGGATAAAACTAAAAGTAATTAGCTGTCATCACTAAATTAAATCCTACATGAGACATAATCACAAAGTACAGTTAATGCTTGCTTGCTTGCTTGCTTGCTTGCTTGCTTGCTTTCTTTCTTTCTTTCTTTCTTTCTTTCTTTCTTTCTTTCTTTCTTTCTTTCTTTCTTTCTTTCTTTTTGGTAAATTTTAAACATTTATCATGCCAAAGACATTGCCATGAAGCCCTCTCAAAAAGCTCCCCCTCACCTTGGACACACGTGGCTGCGTCCTCGTCATACTCTGCAGCGGGCCGTTTGCTAGGGGCTGTGGTAGTGTCAGTGTAGTCGCCTCAGTGTCTGGAAGTGACTCAAGACATTGACCTCACCTGGTCATTTAGAGTCACAAGTTGTACAGTGCCAAGTCTGGTAAATCGTGGGTGAGCACACTAACATTCTGTGAGCCTGCCTTTCGGAAGGGTGGCACCAGATGCCAACAGTCAGGGCATTTTAAATAGTTATGCAACTATTCGTAACTATCAGCATATTTTTGATCAAACTTCAAAGACACAAAGGGCTTCCTCTTCAGCAGTTGGCAAGAAAGGTGGGGTGAGTGTGTCAAAGTCAAAGGAACCAAGCCAGGTGAGGCGGCCCACTCCTATAATGCCATCATTGGGGAGGCTGGCAGAGGATTAACATAGGTTCATGGCCAGCCTGAGCTCCAGACATAGCATGACAGTTTTAAATAACAACAACAACAAAAAAGTAAATAAATAAAATGAAGGGGATTAATGGCAATGTGCCTTTTACTAATAATTTTTTAAAATTTAAACTATTTTTTTCAATAAGCATTTACACCACTTGTTACTCAATTTCTGCTATACGAATTGTTTGGAAATATTTTAGCACTGTGATGTATGGAAATGTTCAATTTATAACCATTAACACTGTGAGAGAGGTGTATAAGGGTCTGGAGATTGTTTCTGAGGTTTGAAGCAACTGCTCATCATTAGAACTGATGTTGTGGGCCGGGGAGATAGCTCAGGAGAATATGTGCTTGCCTGGCAAGAGCAAGGTCCTGAGTTTGATCCCTGGTACTAACAAAACAAACAAACGAAAAGCAACTGATGTTTCAGTGACATGGTTCTTGTGGACATTCTTGAAAGAAAAACAGTGATGTATTTATTTTGGGCTAGCTTGGTACTTTTAGAAGATAGAAAAGAATTGGCAAACTAACAAGTTTATTTTATTCCTGCAGGTTACCTGATAATTTTAAAATGACCTTTTGAAGAATAATAATACAATGAATTTTAAGCAAAATAGTCCTTTAACAACAATTTTTAAATGATTTTAATTTGGAATTTCTAGTCTAATTTTGATTTTGTTTGTAGCATAACTGAATCAAATAAATTTATATATGCCCATATTGCCATAATTTTGTAGTTCCTTGCACTTGGATTAGAACATATTTGTAACATGCATGACTGAAATATGAGGTCTTTATCCAAAATAAGAAACAGCACGTTGTTCAAAATTCTTTAGACTGCAGCATAACAGTGCAGATGGGACTTTTCCTTCTGTTGTGGGGACTAGGTCTTCTCGTTTTCGAAGCTTCCTTCAAAGGAAGGTAGCTGGAGCAGTGCAGGAAAGGCGCGTCTCCCAGGCTGTATCCTCCTGGAGTCCTGCTAGGGAGTGGTGAGGATTTGGAAAGCCCAGTTAACTTCAAATACCCTTGCCTGCGGGGTCCCTTGACTGGCCTGACCCAACAGCCAGTGAGGGCTCTGCATCCTGGAGTAAGGGAGGTGAACTTTCTAGAGCTTTCAGTGACACAAGCAGCCTGCTGTGGCCTTCTGCCATAGGTTTGCGACCACTGCCCTAGGTGTTACGGTTGGCTCGGATTTATTCTTTAGTCTGCTGTGTAGCATGGATGCATTAATGTCTTTTTTGACTCCATGTTTATGTTTTAATAGCTCAGCGTTCACAGCTGACAGGCATAGGAAGAGAAAACTTTTGGAGAACTCATCACTGAATAGCAAGTTATTAAAAGTAAATGTAAGTAAAATTTACTGAAATACGAGTTAGCTAGGATCTAAATATTGGTTTGTAACAAGTGTAACTTTTAATGTGGTCTGTTCTAAACCCATGCCATGCATTTGGGATATTTTCTAAAGTATCTGCCCCTCATGCTGATAATTCTCACTGCAACCCCAGTGAAGGCACCAGCAATACCTTCTCTGTCAGTTACTGCTGTGCTCCTCAGCCCTAGAAACCACCCCCTCCTCTTGCCTGCTCCTTTGTTGTGCTCCATGTCTGTGGGACCTCGGAGAGCCTTCCTCCCTCTGTTAAAGGTTCCTGGTGCCAATTGTATGGGTCTGAACCTTTGGTGAGTTTTATTTCTTAGGACTTCATCGATATAATTTCTCCATAGAAGAATTCGCACCCTCACTCTGGTAGCCATCTGTTATAATCATATATGGCTATTAATGATTAATGACATTTAAATAACATTAGATATTTTAAGTAAACCAGTATTTTTTTCCTTGCACCTACTCCTTTGTTATTGTGCTATCTGTGTTTGAACACAAATCTTACGATTTTTTTTGGGTGGGGGGAAACAACAGCTCCATGGCTCTCAGAATTATGGGCAGAGATGCTTTGGGTTAGATGGCTAGATTCACTTTGTTAGTGTAGTATTCAGACAATGAAGTGCATTTGTAGAATTAATCAGAAAACCAAGCCTCAGGCTGGGTATGGTGGTGCATGTCTGCAGTCCCAGCACTCGGAGAGGCTGAGGCAGGACTGCAAGTTCCAGCGCAACCTGGGTAATTTACTGACTTAGTGAGGCTGTTGAAAACAATTTAAGAAGGGCTGGGGCTATAATGCAGAGCCAGGGGGCTGGGTTTCAGTCTCCATGTAAAACGTCAGCAAGCAGTCCTTAGTCTTTCGAAAAGTTCAGATAATGTCTTTGTTACTTCTGTCCTTGCTGAGACAAAATATCCAGCACCACAAGTTAAGGGAGAAAAGCTAAATGAATGGCAGCTTGCCATTTGTTCTGAGGTAAGGTGGCAGGGCAGAAGGGCATAGCAGAGGAGAAACAACAGTGGCAAGTGACAGCAGCAGCCCTCTTGCTGTCCCTTACATCCTGCCCAGTCACACCCAGGGTGGGGCATCCTTAATCCTAGTATCACAGATCTAGTCCTCTGAAAATCCCACCTGTGAGTGTGTGAGGCTCTGGACAGGGGTTGGGGTGTGGGGGAGATGTAGGCACAAGCCACAACAGAGACATTTTTCTGGTTTGTGTTTGTTTTTATTGAGGCAAAGTCTCACTGTGTAGTTCAAGCTGGTCTCAAACCCACCGTGACCCCCTTGCCTCAAGAGTGCTGAAATTACAGGTGTGACCACACCTGGCACTACCAGTAGTCTTTTAAGGTTCAGCTGCCATTGCTAGGAAAATACTTGTTGGTCACGTATACAAGACTTAGATTTAAAAGCTTAGGGACAAAAATATGGTCTTACATATAATTTTTCAATCTTGATTAATTTGAGTGGAATCTTTGAAAGATATCTTAAACTTCATTTTCCTGATTTGTTGGGTACTCCATGATACTTGTTCATACTTATTTCCTCATAATCTTTCAACCAAAACACTCTCATTAAGAATAGTTCCATGCTGAGAAACTCCCCTCTAAGTATATCCATACATGTACAAAGAGACTTCTGTAGAAAGAGGTTGTTTGACATATCATTGAACAAAAAAGACAATGCTATAATCCCAGAAGTCTGAGAGGCTGAGAGAAGATTACAAATTCCTACACAGACTGAGCAAGATAGCCTATCTCAAAATAAAAAAAAAACAAAAGGTTAGGAGTGTAGTTCAGTGCAAAGGCCCTGGATTCAATCTCTGGTACTAAAAAAAAAAAAAAAAAAGAAAACCAAAGAAACACCTTATGTAGGTTACTTTGGTCCTGCAGTTGCAAATAGGGGCCTTTGCTTAGTTTTGGTGTTTGAGATGGGCAGCCTTCTGTTACTGATGGTCTCATGTTCCATTTACAGGGAAGCACCGCTGCCATTTGTGCGACAGGTCTTCGGAATCTGGGCAACACGTGTTTCATGAACGCCATCCTTCAATCACTCAGGTAACACCCGAGTTAGAGCTCAACAGCCTGAAGTAAAGGCTCAGGACAAAGGCTCTGGCCCCTGGCTTCAGATCTACTATCTGCTGCCACTAAGTGTAGTCATATAGCTTGGGCCAAGTTGCCCCAAGTCCTTGTGATTTAACTTCCTCATCAGTAAACTTGGGAGCAATCATTCCTACCTTATCGGGTGGGAACAAGATTAAATAATATAATTGGTCTAAAGTGCTTCAAGCAGTGGTAACTGTTAGCTGTTAACATTTCTTTCTCATTACTTATTATGTAGGCTAGAGAGGTGATCAGCAAACTTTTACTATAAAAGGCAGAATAGTAAATAGTTTAATTTTTCAGTCATATGTATGTCTCCCAGGTTTTCTTCTCTTTACCTTTCCATTTTCAGAGACCTTTAAAAATGTAAAATTCACTGTAAAGATGTGAAAGCTCCCTGGCTAGGGGATAGATAGGATCTGTGGGCCAGAGTTTGCAGCCTCTGGCCCGCAGCCATTCTGGTGAAGAGAGCTCATTTCATTGAGCTAAGTCATCAAATCATGCTTATAAAACCTTCAAAATGTGAGCTGGTAATACAACTCAGCAGTGCAGTGCCTGCCTGGCAAACTTGGAGTCCAAACAAAAAAGATTTTTTTTCAATTGCAAGTTAAAAAAGAAAAAAGACAAACAGTACAAATTAAGCAGCCAGCAAAGCTGATCTCAGTAGAGAAGTTATTTTGTCTTTTTTTCAGGGGAAGGCAGGTACCAGAATCGAACTCAGAACCTCATGCTTCAGTGGCAGGCACTGTGCCAATGAAGCTAAAGCCCCAGTTTTAAGAAATTTTATTATTATTATTATTATTATTATTATTATTATTATTATTATTATTATTATTATTGGCAGACCGGGGATTGAACTCAGGCCCTTGTGTTTGCCAGGGAAGTGCTTATTCTACTGAGTCATCTCCCCGACCCCCAATAAATTATTTTGAAAGTTGTCTACTTTCAGACTTGAGGGAGGCATCCAAGGCTAGGGTAAATTGTCTTCCCTAAATCAGATTGCTTTTAAAGAGCAGAACTATACTTGATATCTCCTTAAAGGTACTGCTTCTTGTCTACTTGTTCTTGCTCAAAGAAAATTTAGGGTTTTAAAATCTCCTCATAATTCCATGTAGCATATCTAAGTAAAATGGATGCTTTGTTATGTTTCCATTTGAGGAAATTACTGAATATATAGTGGTGCTTCACCTCAAACTGAATTCATTCAGTAGCTCTAGAGAAGCTGGCCTTGGTTGTACTGCCACCTGATGCAGAGTTCTTGCATAGGAGCCAGACTCTCCCAAGTGCTTCTGTTTGGGAACCAACTATTCACAAGACAAAGGTACTCATGAAGCAAGGCACCACCATAGGAGGGGTGGTGTAGCCTACAGGGAGGGGAAAAGCAACCATGATTTGAGTAGCGACTTTGAGTCCTTTGCTCATTTCTATGAAGTTGTCTGCTTCTCAGAGCGAACCAAGAGCCATAGAATGGAAGAAATTCAGTGCAGGAGAATACATTGAGAACAATTTAAATGAGATAGTTGAGGGCTGGGGAAAAAGCTCAGCGTCATAAGCACTACCTGGCAAGTGCAAGGTCCTGAGTTCGATTCACTGTGGGGGGGGGGAGTTTAAAGATCTTACTTTTAGAACCCATGTGTAATCTTCATAGACCTTTGATTATAGTCCTATTAAATTCTTCCTTTAAAAAATTAATTTTCTTCCCTCTGAAATAGTAACATTGAGCAGTTTTGCTGTTATTTCAAAGAACTGCCTGCGGTGGAGTTAAGGAACGGGAAAACTGCAGGCAGGAGGACGTACCACACCAGGAGCCAAGGGGACAGCAATGTGTGAGTCATCAGAGTGCAACCTTTCCAGCTTCGAGCTGCAGAGCACGTGCCTCGCACTGGTGATGTTTATTCTGCTATTTGAGTTTGGGCATCTAGTTGACTTCTTAACAATGGTTGGAATCCTTTTCTTTCTATTTACTAGAAGAGCAAGGATAGATTTAGCACCTGCATATGGAGTCTGTAGATTCAGACATTCTAATGTCAGCATGACTGTGTAGTAGAGCTCTATGAGCAGATGGATATGAGTATCATTAGTGCGTGCAAGGTTCTGTATGTTGTAGTGTCAGTAGACCCCTCTTGGCTAATAAAATTAATTTGTAGTCAGAAAATCAATTTCAGGGCAGTAGTCAGTTTTTAGTTGATATAGAAAAGGGAAAAAAACAGACAAGTAATTATTAAGGACTAGCCACATATTCAATTCATTGTAGCAGCCTTGCCCTTGTGTAAGGCTCCATAGAGCTACCATATTACGATTATAGGGTGCACATATTTCTTATCTTTACTGAGATAGAACTATGATTTATCCCCTGGTTATATTTAGGGTTAGCTCCGCTGCCTATCCCCACACCCCGTAGCCCCTTCCCACTTGTCCCAAGCACCCGCACTGCCTTGCCTCATGGCTGAGAGCAGAATAGGGCCCAGGATGTGTAGACTAACACCAGGCACTGGCAAGACTGGACTGACTCAGTGAGAGTAGTGCTGGAAGGGTAGCAGCATGCAGAATGAGCTTAAAGTGCCTGTTCAGCTGGGTGAGGAGACAGCAGTGAAGTGAGGCAGGAAGAGCACATGCTCAGGAAGAGGATGGGCAGAATTAGTGTGTGATTCGTTGCTGTCATTCAGGGGTTATAGGCTGCTGTCCTTGGCTGATTCAGATAGAACAGGAATCTGCTCACGGGTGTTGGTGAGTGACTACTGTTGGTGTTGGGGTGGAAAGTTAGGTCTGGGGTCTGGGCAGCTGGCCACACAGCTATGGCCACCAGAACCTCCTGTCAGGACTCTACTACTACACTTCTGGACCTGCAGCCAGTGACTGCTGCTGGGCCTGCTGCCACCTCACTTTAAAGGGTAGTTATAGTGTGATCACCCCCAGAGAGATGGGGTACTGGCCCTGCTTCCTTGTGTCAATAACTTCTGCTTCAAATGGGCAGCATCCAGGTGAAATCCTGTGCCTGAGCTGCAAGGGAGGCCAACTAAGCAGTTGTTTCAACCTCGGGGATGGAGGTAGGCCTAGAGTCCCATCAAGACTCAGCAGGCTGTGGGGGGTGGTTCCCAAAATGTGGGAAAAGGTCTGTCCCAGGCAACCAGAAAAGTGACAAGATTTCAGGGGTAGGAAAAAACTGAGCCTCTGAGGGATCCATCAATTAAGAATCTATGCATAAGTGATGACATCAAGACATGCAGAATTTAAAGTTGAGTATATCAGTGTAGCCATTTGCATAGACCAAAATTATTGGTGAGTTATCCATCTGTGATTTATTTTCTCATGTGATGATCAGACATTGTCCAGGACTGTTTCACAAAATCACAGGGCTCCTGGCTTCTGTTCTGTATGCTCTAAGTGAATGCTTATCTCAGATAGTGGCCGAGCACTTCCATACCCTCAAATTAGCTTTGAAGACTAAGGAAGGGGTTAAGAAATTTCCTTTCTCTTTAAGGAAATTTCCCAGAAGGGGGGCTCACTCAGCAGCTTTTATCCAGTTCATGGATAAAAGGGGGTTCTATTGTACTGAGAGAAATGCCAAGTAGATGTTGAGGGACAGCCAGAAGAGTTCAGAGAGGAGCAGGCACTCAGTTTGAAGTGACAAGAGACCCTCCACTAGAAAATGCCTGTCAGAAAGGAGAAGCATGAATTGAAAAGTGGAGAAAATCTGATTCAGGTATGAGCTTGGGAGTCACCAATACAGAGTGGAGCCTTAGGGCGCTGTGCCACAGACTAGAGGGTGAGCACAGACGGTGCTGGCTGGGGCTGGGAAGAGCTCCCGGCAGGGCCCAGAAGGACAGAGTGGCCCCTGCTGCCCAAGTGTTTAAAATTGACACCACAGTAATTTGGCTTGGAAATTATCACTTCTTTATTTATTTATTTATTTTAAATCAAAGTGCACAAATATGGCAGTAGTTTGGCACACTAAAATTAACCATGTGGTTAAAAAAATGAATTTTTTCAGTAATTACTGCTGTTTACATGAGCTTCTGAGATATGCTTACTTAGCTGTCAGAGAATCAACTTAGGGAAGATTCCTCTTTTCATTTTTTCATAATGTGTTTCACACAATAGCAGACTATGTGTTGAGGTAGCGCCTTCCCACTGGTGCCTACAGTGTCTCCCTCTTTTCCAGGTCCTTGGTGGAGGAGTTTAGAAAGACACTGTGTGCTCTATGGCAGGGCAGCCAGACCGCCTTCAGCCCAGAGTCCTTATTTTATGTTGTTTGGAAGATTATGCCCAATTTTAGGTAAGTATTAAAGGATACTTAAAAACTTAATGTTACCTCTAAAAATTTCTGATAAAGTATTCTAAATACTCTGAATACATAGAAATAATGGACCCTAGAAAGGTCTTTAACAAAGAGTATTTTTTCCTAAAAATAAGGCACTTACTTGTGCTGGGAAACCATAGTGGACACAATTTCCTTGATTCTTTCAAACTCTTATGAAGAATAATTGACATAGTACACTGTCTTGTTATTCCAGCCACAGAAGTCCCAGTGAGATCAGTAGTAACCCATGGTTTTACAGGGACTGTTAGGGTCTTCCTTCTGCTCTGCTGAGGCTGGTCACATCAATAGATGGCTTCACATGGTAGCAGCAGCTCAGAGTGGTGGGGCATGGCTGTAATCCTGGACCTCTGGGAGTCTAAGGCAGGATTGCAGGGTTGGGCTCATCCCTGGCAACCTAGGGATGGTGAGACCCTGCTGTCCCTTCTAAGAACTTTTCATAGATTTCTGCTACTTGGTATTTGTTTTTTCTCCCTTTGTGTCTTCTTATTCTGCCTTGGAAGAGCTGGGGAGGGGTTTGGAGATCTTGTCTCTCCTTGCTTCCATATATATACATATATACATATATATAAATTATATAATTATACTATTTTATATAATTATATAAATAATTTTGTATGGCTCCTCTTCTTTCTTTTTTGGGGGGTTACTACAGGTTGGGGACTAGAGAATTGAGAGTATGTAGCTTAGATGGATATTTTTGGTAGAATGTTACCTGTCTGTGAATAATTTCCATCTTTTGTACATCTAGTGTGTTTACTCATCCTGTTACTCACTTTAAGTGATTTCAGCTCTATCCCTATGTTCTGCTGCAAGAATTATCTCTGGCTCTAGAAGCCCCACAATCTTGCAGCACGTGTGTGTGGCAGTCTACACAGTCGCTTTCCCCTCTGTCTGCCCCCTCATACACACTGACAGTGCATGGCGTGTACCTACTCAGGTAGGTGAGGGGGGATGGGAGCCTTGGAAGTGGGCAAGGAGCTTTTGACCAGAGGAGTTTGAAGGAGGATAGTGGTGGACGGGAGGAAAGGTTGCTGTGAGCTATGATTTTATCGGAGCACTTTTAGTTGAATTGAAAGGTTAATGTTTAGAATTTTCAGAGGATATTTTGTGTTTAAATGTTCCCTCAAGCATCATGTGTTTATAGGTGAAGCTTTTTCAGAGGCAGCCAGATCTAGAATGTGTGATCCATTTGTGGTACAATCAACTTATGGTGTCAGGTTTGTTATAACAAGAGAAGTAAGACAGGGTAAGGGCGAGGTATGTGAAAAAGGGGGTTCACTTTGTGATTGAGGGGAGCTGTGTGGTTGTCAGAACTTGGGATTGGGAGGAGAGTAAGATGCCGAAGAGCCAAAGGCTTAGGACAGGAGGGTCAGGAAATTGGGCTGGAGAGCACAGGACAGGCGGCTAGGAGCTGAGAAGGGGGAATCCAAAACCTTGGAGGAGGGGAGAGAATAAAGATGCATGTTAATGTCACTGGGGTCTGAGATAAAGAACTAGACAGGGCAGAGACAACAGAGAGAACTTAGGCACCCATTACATCTGAGCCAGTGAAAGGACAGATACCCAAAGTAACCCAAGAAACACTGGTCACCCTAAAACAACATAATAAAACCCCAGTTTCTAAATACTTCAAGAAACATACAGAGGTCCAAGAAACCAATAAGACATCTTATGGGAACACAGATTGGCTATTACATCTGAGTCCCAAATGGCTTCCTAACCAGAGAACCTGAGTGCTCACACCAGATTCCTCCGCTCCCTGCACCGCAGTGCAACTTCTTTCCCAGCCAGGTTGCAGACATTCTTGAAGAGTCAGAGCTAGTTCTTGGCTTAGGGATGCTTGCTGTCCCCCTCTCCTGGGTGGTGGTGGAGTCAGCAGTCAGGTTCACTGGCATAAAGTTGTCCACTGAGTCAGGATTCCTAAGCAACCAATTGAAAGATAACAGCAGCAGACTAATGTGTTACAGTGCTGTGGATCAGGACTAGCTGAGAAGTAACACTGTGAGACTGTTCTGGGTCTCTGTAGCCTAAAGGACAAATCCACCTGACAGTGTTAAGCATCTGAACAACTGGAGTCTTGACTGACTGTGGAAATGCCAGGGCTGTGGCTCCTCTAGTGGTAATAAACAGCATTCAACAGTAATTTTATGGAGCTAGTTACTACAGCCCAGGAGATTGGGGACCAGGTAATGCCAGAGGGGAGACGAGAAGAGAGAGAGCACATTCTGAAGCTCTATGATGTGAGAAGGAAATAGGAAAGGCAAAGCTGCCTGTGGGGTCATGCACTGGAGGACGGAGGTTGCTGGGGCTGACCTGGCCTTCCTTTTGGGTCGCCTGGTGTCTGTCCACTGCCCAATTGCTGTGTTCCCCGCTGTGCCTCCCTGCAGCACTCTCCCGATGGCTTCTGCTCCAGTGCTGTGGCTGGATGCTTGCGCCCTGTCACTCAGCTCTGTGGACTTCAGTATGAGCCTCTTAGAGGCTGTGTCCCAGTTTTCCTTGCTGGTTCCCACTGCAGGTGATTCTTTGGGTCCCACTGTGGTCGGTTCTTGGTGAGCAAACCAGTGGTTAGTTTCACTTTGCCTCCCAGCTGGCAGCCACCCAGCCACAGTCAGCAGTGCTGCCGGACCTCTCCTCTCTGGTATGACGTTTCTTCCGAGTCACTTGATCTGTTTTCTTCCATTGGCTCCCTCACTGTCAGGGTTCCTGGGGAGCTAGCTTTGGCCCCTCTCCAAGCCACTTCCCTCTGGGCTCTTGGTCCTGGGGAAGCTGAGTTGCTGGCACTCACTGTACTGCTATTTTGGGACTCAGCATTTTATTCTTGTATAATAATAGTTTCCATTTATTGGATGTCTACAGTGTGGTGAGCATGAAGTATGTTATGTCTAATCTTCATTAAAAAAACAAACCACAACAAAATTCCCCCCAAGCTAGGAAATGTTACCCCATTTAAGAAAAGTCAAAACTGAGAAAGTGAGAAGCAGTTTGTGTCCAATCTTATATGCATATTGGGCATCATGGCCCAAATTAGAACCTGAGGGCTTCATTAATGCTGGTAACTGTCAGCAGTAATTTGCTCAGGTGCCTCAAGTACTGATTTTATACCCTTCTTCCTAAGGGGAACCTTGGTCTTTCATTTTTAAAAGTGTACAGACATTTTTCTATTTTTCTACAGCACAACTCTACTTCTCCCCTTAGCCTTCCCACATCTTAATCTGTCCTTGTGGTTCCTGTAAGCTACCAGGGGGTAATATTCCAGCTGCTGTAGAGAAGAAACCTTTAGGGAAGCCCACCAGGTTGTGCAGGTTAAGATTCTCAAAGCACGCCTGTTTGGAAGCACATGGGTCTGAATTATGTTTCTATATTTACTTATAATCCCAAGCCACAACCTTTTAAGAAGCCCATTCTCCTTGATTAACATGACCATCTCTAAAGAACTTGACCCCATTGGACACAAAGACTGCAATAGAAGCATGCATCTGTTGGCAGGAGCAGCTCTGTTAAGTGGATATAGAATAAACACACTCTGAATGTAACCAACAGCTTTGGGTACAAAAATCAGTGATCTTCTTTGTTCCCCATCAAACCAAAATTTGGCCGTCTAGTGGAGAAAATTTTCCTTAAGCTTTGACCTTTTTCAGAGTAGAAACCTGCTTAACATACTTCCGCTTTCCTAGTGTGTTAGCTTTTCCTGTCATTTTCTTTTCTATGAAAATACCTTAATGTTTAACAGGCAAGATATATAAAGTTCAAAAGGTTAAATACACAGTGAATATTTTCTCTTACTTTGTTCTCTATCAGTTTTCCAGAAGCACCCATGGATACCAGATTTTTGTGTATCTTTTGTGATAATCTGTATGATTCATCATGGTATACAGCTTCCTTGGTTCCTTTTATTATTTTATCTTGTGGAGGTACTAGGCTTGGAACTCAGGACCTTGTGCTTGCCAGCAGGCACTTATGTAGCTGAGCTACATCCTAGGGCTCCTTGATCCTCTTTATACTTGTATGGTAAGTTACATAATAGCTTCAGATCAGCCAGCTTTTCATTGCTGTGGCCAACTTAAAGGACAGAATGGTTTATTTCACTCCTGGCTTTAGAAGTTTCAGGGCATCCCCTGTCAGTTCCGAGGAAGCAAAAGGTGTGGTAGGGCAGAGCAGAGCACAGAAGGTAAAGTGCCAGGGTGAGACATCCTTCCCAGGGACCCTCTGTGTGACCACCCCCTCCCAGAGAGCCCCCTGCCCATAGCATGCTCAGCTGTGGACCAGACCAGCCACCTCCCCGAGCCTCCTGATCCAGTCACTCTGACAGGTGGGATTAACCCACACAATGCCTGCCAGCGATTGTACGGTTTATCTTTAATCTTTTCTGTCCCAAGCAGGGCTGCTGTGAATAATCCTCTATCTCAGAGGGCTTGCTAGGTCAAGAGTGTACTTCTGTGATTCTGATAGTCTTGTGCTGGCCTGTTACTCCTTGTTTTCCTTTAGCATTGGTTTTGACTTGGTGAATTGGTTATCTTTGGATGTCATCTGCTTCTGCTTCTGCCTCTCCTGATCCAGTTTAATGCAGATGCTCCAGGAGAGCCTCGTGGTGATCTATCTGAGGTCCTGGCAACACTTGCTTACCTCTGTCCTCTCCACAAGATTTCTAATTGCACATACAACCTGATTTGTTTGCTTTGGCTTCCAAAACAACTTGAGGTTCTTCTTTTTAAATTAGTTATTACAATTAATGTTTAAAAGTAACATGGGGGCCAGGGAGATGGCTAAGTAGAATAAACACTTGCCTGGCAAGCACAAGGACCTGAGTTCAATCCCCAGTTCCCCCTACCCCAAATAACATGAAAGTAAATTATTCTTTATGTATTTTTAGTAAAGGGTCTACAGGGTCTTGCTACCTAGATTGGACTTGTAGTGATCTTCTTATTTTCAGCTTCCTAAGCACTGAGATTACAGGCTTGTGCCACCAATCACCATCTCAGCATGCCTGGGGCGGGGCCAGCACAGCAGACCAGGAACTGAACCCCCCAAAATGAATTATTCTGGAAGTATTATTCTTTAGCTGTTCTTCTTGGCTACTAATAAAAAGGGTCCTTTTAGACAATAGATTTTTGCATTTAATACTTTAATAATCTTCTGGGATATTTGTTAGTAGAAAAGGACTGTGTGGATATTATATTGTTGGTATTTTATATTTAAATACTAGTTCTTCTAAGAAATGTGTGATTTTCTTTTCTTTTTTTTTTTTTTTTTTTTTTTTTTTTTTTTTTTTTTTTTTTTTGTCTTTTTGAGACAGGGTCTCACTATGCTGTTCAGGCTGGCCTTAAGCTCACTTTGTAGCTCAGGCTGGTCTCGAACTCACAACAAGCCTCCTGCCTCAGCCTCCCAAGTGCTGGGATTACAGGCTGATTTTATTTTCTTTGTTGTCATTTTGTGGTGTTCTTGTCTTAAGGAGATTCAGCCATGATTGGTTCCAAATATTTTTTTTTTCAGTGCATTTTGGTTTTGCTCAAAACATTAATTTAAATTTCTTATATGAATATCAAAGATATTACAAAAGTTACCTAAAATTCTGGTGTGTGCAAGGTATTTTTGAAAGTTTTTTTCTAAAATGTTAAAGTTGGATGCTGTAGAGGCATGTGCTTCTTACTAGTCTTTGCCATGTTATGATCATGGTTTGTTGTTGTTGGAAAGAACTGTTTTTATCATTAATTTATTGAAAATAGAAATTCAGTCTTGTAGGATGACTACAGTCACCCTTGGATACAGTGGACAGGCTCAGAGTGGCCACCTCCCTCGCTACATGCTGCAGCCTTGTCCCGGTGGTGCCGTCCAGAAGCCATGCTCAAGTGTGTGGAGTACAGGCTTGGGGCATTTGCTCAGGGGGAAGCCACAAGTCTTGTGGCTCTGTCACAATCACCCTAAATTCCTGTCATGTGTGTTGTAAACAGAAAAGCCATTCTGCAGGCCATCTGCACTGAGCGCACCCTGGCAGTCATGGTGTTCTGTGGTTACAGGTGATATGTGGGCACTGCTAGAGCACAGAGTGGCACATAGCACACAGGGGTGTGTTACAGGGGTGTGTCACCACACATGCTGTGTGTCCTGAGATGTCCCTTTCATTATTTGGCATGCTTGCTTTCCCCTCTGAGCACATGCATCAAAGTACCTTTTCTTTGATTATTCTTTATTTGAACATTTGCCTTTAGGGTTTGGGTACACTTCACTTATGGTCTTCATTGGGCCATACTTTTTGTGAAGAGAAAGCTGCTGTGCTTTCCTGTACACTGTGCTGTAGGGCTGGCCTCGTCCTTGGCCCCCACCCAGAAAGGACACTGCAGAACCTTGCGTTCAGTCACCCACAGTGTGCGTGGCAGCACTGACTTCTCACATCTCAGGGCAGCTCTTGTGCTGCCCTCTCAGTCTGGAAGGAAGAGGGCTGATCTTGCCTGAGGTCAGGCCAAGTGATGATAAGGACCTGTTTTACAATTGGAGCCCTGGTCCTTCTGTCTTTTCTCTTGAGTCTGGTGTGTCATAGAGATGAGTTCTTCACAAATTCATCTGTCATTGGTTTGCAAGGACTCATGGTGTGGTGTTGCTGAAAGATGGATACAAAGCATACGCAACATCCCTGAGCGCGAGGAGGGCTTCCCTTAACCCAAGTGTGAAAGGGCAGCAACTGCAGAGGGAAGGCGGAAGTCTGGGTCGTGCAGCTGGGAAAGAAGGAGCTGAGGTCTGCTCAACCTGACACATTATATACCACATGTTAAGGCTTGCAGAGAAGCCAAAGAAAGACTTACATTAAGAAAAAATTGAGGTGTAGGGAACACATTACATTTTATGGTTTGCCCAATTTGGAATAAAAAATAAAGTCAATTAGGATCATGTAAAGAAGAGTGTGTAAATTGTGTTGGGTCAGAATCAGAAATATCCAAGTCTTATTAGAAGAACCAGAGCCTGTTTTCTGATAAACTCTGTAATTTAAAACAGAAACTCATAATGTACACCAGTATAGAACTGCTACTGTTCTAAAACATCATGTACGCCATAGAAAATGTGTCTGTAATGGTCTTAGAAACTGTTGTAAGAAGGGCTGGCCAAATAGCTGGGCAGATTAAAGGCCAGGGGTTCCCTTGCCCTGCCATGCCAGTCCCAACCCCGGGGCATGCTGAGAGGTGATTGAGGCTGGGTTTGGTGATGCATGCTTGTAATCTCAGCTCTCAGGAGGCTGTAAATAAGAGAATCACTACAAGTACAATCTAGTACTGAGACCCAGAATACCCTGTAGACCCTTCCCTAAAATATAGAAGAAAAAAAAAAAGAAACAATGTAAGAGATCATGGTGTGGTTGAAAAATTCATATAATATGCATCAGGCAGGTTTTTTTCTTTTTCTTTTATTTAAGACAGGGTTTCACTGCATAGTTCATAGTTGAACTCACAGTGGAGCCCAGGCTGGCCTCAAACTCAGCGATCCTTCTGTCTCAACCTCCCACATGCTAGGATCATAGGTTTCAGCATGTTCAGATTGTTTTTTTGTAAAGGACATGGGTATTTGTTCACCCACATTGTATAACTCCAAGCACTGGCTTTTGTGGTGCATTTTAGGACAATGATGATTTAGATACCAGGTTATTTTGAGAAGAGAATGAAATTGTATGTGAGAGAATTTCAAGTATTATCAATCATTAAAACAAGTAGATACAGTTTTGAAAATAAAGCACCTTCTTTGGGTATATAACTTTTAACTATCAATTTTGAATGTTTTTTACTATGAATTTTGACATTTTATTCAGTTGAGCCTTACAAGAAATATGCCAACATTAACCTGCATACTAGCTTATTAAATACAGTACTTTGACTTCAGACTTTAAGTTCCATTGCCTCTAGACAGAGAGTTTTCATACATTTCAGGAAAGGGGGAAATTTATGTATTAAAGAAAACTGATGGGAGGTTTTTCAAGGATCCATTGCCTGGCATGGAAGCGTGAAGGGAGTTCTGACTCCTGCAGAGACACCAGATAAATTGAGATTTAGAAGATCCATTACTGAGAAACTTCCACAATGACAAGAAGTAAATAGCAGTCTTTCCTGTTACAGTTTTGTATTTATATTTATATTTATATTATTTATATTTATTGTAAGCTTGTTTTATCTGACTCTCCAAGACCTTTCAGCCAACTGTGACAGTTGTTTTCTGTGTGCATTCTAATCTGTACTAGTGTAAAGTAGTAATACATTTTACACATACACACACACACAAGGACAGAGCAAAAATGTATGAGTCACTGTGGGCCTTTGGTTTGTTTTGATTTGTTTTGTGTTTTGTAATAGGCTCTTACTGTGTGTAGCCCAGGCCGGCCTTGAAGTTTTAGTGATCCTCCTGCCTCAGTCTCCCAAGTGCTGGGATAACAGGTGTTCACCACCACACCTGGTGTCAATGCAGTGTTTTTCATTTAAAAGCTCTTTTTTAGATTAGAGATACAAATATAGAAAGTCCAACATCTTAAGCTTCTTAAAGCTTTTCTTTCTGTCAGCATTTAATAATTGGTATGTTTTAATCTATGGAATTCTAAATGTTTTTATTTCCTGTTTGTGGAGTTCATACCTAGTTTTACATTGAGGGTAAGATGTGAAACATTACCTTCTGAGCCTCTTCTAAAGAGGGCCTGTCTGGGGAGATGCAGGCTTAGGCCTGTCACTCTCCAGTATGACTTGGTATGTAAGTTACATTTTTGGGGGGCTGTCCACTCCAGGGCTGGCGAGGCCCTGGAGAATATCATCACAAATTCAGTTAGCTGTAGTGCATGGTGTGGAGAATGACTGCTGAGTAGCAGTCTTTCCTGAAGAAAAGTCTATGTGCTCCACATGCAGATGTTGAGGTGGAGGCCTAGGCCAGCGCTCTGTCCATGCGGGCAGGGCGGGCCCTCCAGTGACTGCCTCTCTTGGCTTCCAGGGGCTACCAGCAGCAGGACGCACACGAGTTCATGCGCTACCTTTTGGACCACCTACACCTGGAACTCCAGGGAGGCTTCAATGGAGTTTCCCGATCAGCAATTCTGCAAGAGAATTCTTCTCTGTCTGCGAGTAACAAATGCTGCATGTAAGTTCACCTGTCCTTTGTGATGGTGTCTCTTGGGTATTCGATTTATTATGGAAAGAAGAGGAGTTGTCTGGATGTTTGCTGAACCTTCCATGTACTTGAGCTTTGTACCAAATGGAGGATCATATGCCTCTTGCTTCTAGAACAGAAGCACCTTGGATTTGCATGCTGGTGTAGTTGTTAGTTTCTGGTATAGGTGACTTAAAAATCTGCAAAAGTGGAAAGTATTTGAATGGTTTGGTGTTTATAAGGTTATCCTGTCAGTGTACCGAGTAACATGCTAGAGACGTCATTTACTTGACATGCGGGGGTGAGGCTTGAACCCAGGACTGCATGTGCTTCCCCCCCTGAGCTACATACCTGGAGTAACTTTATTTTTATACCAGAGTACACATGTTCATCAGAAACTTGAGATACAGTGAATTTTATTAACGAAATTCAAGAATTTGCAAGTTTCAGATTATTTTCTTGCCCCTGTGAACAAAATAGACCTTTTGCATGACTTCCCCATGTATTAATAGCCCAAAACATTATTAGGGGTTAGAACATTTATTTTGAGGAAGGCATAATTTTCTGATATATTAGACTGGATTTTGGCCAAGTTAGTTTCTTTCTGCTCAAAATTGTGAAAAATGGTATTGATCTGTATAGTAAGAGAATTTATAAGACAAACTTCTCAAAGAGGAGAGAGTAATATGTACAGGTCAGGGTGGTATCATGTGGCAGTCAAGAGATCTGGCTTAGACAAAGCAGCGCTTTTGAATGACAAAGCAGACTCACAGCTGAGCTGGCCCCATCAAAGGAGGGCAGCCATGTGTCCTCTCTTCTCCTCAGGATATTTGCTCCCCTAGGTCTAGTAGCTGTGGTTCTAGGAGAGAATGGGTACAACGTTTCCCATCAGCATCAAACTGAAACTAATATGAAGTGAAAACTTCTATTTGTATTTAGCAGAGCACAATCATTCATAAAGGACATCAGACTAGGTCCTGTCCAGGCAGGCTGTGGTGAGCGCTGTGTGATGGGAAAGGGCCTATTGATACCGTGTGCTGCCCAGGACATGCCACACCCCGTGGGTCATGCGATCTGATGCTGATAGGCTTTTCTGCATCAGTCTATAAATCCTCTCATGACTTTTTAAAAAACAGTATTTCGAAACTCTTTTTCAGTTAGGAATAGATAGAAAAATATATCATCAGTTCTTAAAAATGTTAAGATTACTTTTGTTCCCTTCAGTGTACTGAAGAAGTATTTGAGGATCTGAGGATATGTTCTAAAACTAGAAAGACATCCCCTATGAAAGATACATCTTTACTAGTAGCAACACTCCCACCCCCACCAAGAGTGGTGGCTGTGAAGGAATTGGCAAATGCGTTCTTTTTAACATATAGAAAAATGTTAGCATCAATGTCAAAGGTCTCAACAATATATGAACCTACAGTGACAATCTAAATTTGATGTGCAAGTGTCAGATAGCCAAAATGACCTCCTCTGAGAAGTGATTATGAAGACTTCCATTGAGTTTCAGTGTTCTCCCTTTTAGTGAAGCAGCTGCCATCTTAATGAAAGGCTGCTCTGAATGTGAACATCAGCTTGGGTTAGTTGTGGCTCCATTTCAGTTATTTTAGGTATTTATACCTGCACCATTTCAGGTATAAATACCTAAAATATTTCAGGAATATACCTAAGACCTGAAATGGTCACTTGTTCCTGCTTTTCCCAGGTGGCTTCTGTTCTTTTCATGTACTGAGCCCAGTGTATCTTCCAACAGCCCTTCTAAAGATGATAAAACCATCTTCGTGTCTCTGGAGGAGTCACTTTTCCAAATGGTGTTTCTTGGGGTGGTTCCTCTCCCTCCTCCCTGCAGTGCTTTCACTGCAGTGGCTCATTTCCTGGCTCACAGGCAAGCACTTGCGAAGTGCTATTAAGACAGTGAACAGTGGAAGCCACCTCAGTGCCCACCATAGTATCTTGGTTAGATTAAGACAAGGAGCATAGTGTGGCCTTTGGGCCTCAGCTTCCTGTGTGCGTATGGGGTACCCTTCTAAGCTGCTGTGAGGATGGGTTCAGGAAGTGGGGAGCACACAGAATGGAGGCTGCTAGTGTTAAGTGCTGTCCAGGTACCCTCCACCCTGGTGGGTGGCATGTTGTTCTCAGGTCTGGTGTGTCCATACTGTGACACATGTGCCGCTGTCAGAGAACGAGGTGCAGGATCACAGGTGTACTTTTCTGAAAGCACCCCACATGTACAGTTCACTTTCTCCTTGCATCAGGCCTGGGGTGTGCGCCCCAGTCATCTTACTCGAATTGGCTAGAACCAAGGTACCTGCAGTGCTGTGACACTGGGCTGTGGCTTTCTCCTTGTTCTTATGGTGGTGTAGAAAGTGATTTACATTGTTGTTTTAGGTGAGCTTTTTGAGAAGGCTTGTCCACGCAACACCAGCATTTCTCCAGGAGTAGTAATTATGTATGTGTTTGATTTCATTGTTGCCTCACATTCACAGTCAGGTAATCCCAAGAATCCTTGTTCCATGAAGGCCTTAGAATGATTCCAATATAAAACAGTTCTTTCTTCTCTGAGGGGAATTTCAGGCAGGGGTCATCGTGCCACCCATGATCATATGCGGGACTGTTGGTTGTCACACAGATGGCCACCGTAAGTTACTTCTGGATATACTGGTGGGACTAGAAGACAGGGTGAGGCAGGCCAGTAGTGTAGGCCTTGGATTTAGCACCTGTCTACCCAGCTCTGACACTTCTGTGACTTCAAATATAAAGGACATGTCTGTTTCCCAGTAGGGGCACTGATAGGGATTTTGACAGATATTTTAAGCTTTTAATTGTCAAAGAAGCAATCATTACTGCAATGTTCTCATGTGGGGGTCTCTTTAGAAATGGAGCATCCACTGTTGTCACTGCTATATTCGGAGGTGTTCTCCAGAACGAGGTCAACTGCCTCATCTGTGGGACAGAATCCAGGAAGTTTGATCCATTCTTAGGTAAGGTGCATTTGGCATGGGAGCTTTCCTGTCTCAGTGATGATTGTAATGTTTCCTTTGAAAGTTACACCAGTAAAAAGAAAAATCCCTTATTTAACGGCTATTTTCTTATTTCTTCAGACCTTTCATTAGATATCCCAAGTCAGTTCAGGAGTAAGCGCTCTAAGAATCAAGAAAATGGACCAGTTTGTTCATTACGAGGTAAAGATATTAATGTTTAGAATTGGTTTTTTTCCCTTTAAAAAGGTGAATAGATTTATAAGTTCCATCAGTATGAGCTATGTGGTTTGTATCTTTAATTAATGTATTGTAATTTAACAAGCCAGACCAGAATGCATGTTTTCCTAAGCCCAGAATTCCATTTAAGAATGTCTGCTACAAGGGGTGAAGGTATTTCTTACCTTTTTCTTGTCAACATGGGGCTCAAATTGAAAGTCTGTAACAAAAATTTTCTTAAACAAATGGAACAGTATTGATTTTACACATAAGTACTTCTAGAGCCTACAGATCCTAAGGAAGCATACTCAGCAAGGTTTTGTAAATTATGAGGTCGGCTATATGCTTTTGTATGAATAATAGTTTGAGAAATTAATTGATTAAGTCCAACATCTGCTTTTGATTTCAAGACCATTAAAATTCACAGATACTTCAGGGGCTTTATACTAATTTTTTTCCTGGATGAGTATTAGCTACTTTAATCAAAGAAAAAGAGCTCATTTAAAACCTACAGGGAGAGGATTCAGGATGGCTGAATAGAAGTGCCCAGCATGCAGGGCTGCCACAGAGAACAAGGACCACGAGGAGGAACCCGCACTGATGCTGAGAGCCCACGTGGCAGAAGCTAGCGGAGGCAGAGTCAGAAAGGCCAACTTCTCAGAGGGCAAAGCAGACCACACTCAGAGCCTATCTCCCAGGGGGAAGATGGGGAAGATCCTCATCCAGCCCAGAGAGAAGGGACCCAGGCTGGGCAAGGAGCACCTGCTTGGTTCTGCCTGGGTCACATGCACAGGACACAGGCCAGACCCCTTCCCAGTGCTGGCACTGTGAGAGCAACAAGCCCAGCAACACCTAGCCTGCTGCCACCTGTGCTGTCCTGCAGCTCTAGGATTGTGGCTCCCAGGGTCCTGTGGGAGCAGGAACCTGTTCTCATCTACATCCTGCAGTCCCCAGACCACAGGCAGGGCTATACATTTCCAGGAGTTTGGATTCCAATGCCACAGGCCCAAATGCTGCTTGCACAGGCCGTAGGGCACCCAGAGGACAGTTTTTTCCTCAGCCCTTGGACTGGCAGCTACAGAAGTTGGTACCAAAATCCACATAGCAGCACTTGCCTCTTGGGCCCTGGACAAGGTATGTTCTGGGTCCTCCCAGGCCTCCATGAGAGCAGTGCCAGCTGTGCATAATCCTGGGGATCTAGGGAAGGTCACATGCTGTCTTGTGGCTCTGAACTACTTGCCTCTGGTGCCAAAAGTTGAGGGATCTCTCACATTCATCTTGGGGTCCCAGGGAAGGTCTCCTTCCTGTCCAATGGCTTGGGGACTGCAGGCTGGCATCTGTGCTTTCCCTGGCAGACCTGGGGGCAGTCCTCTCACAGTCCACATCACCAGGACATGGCCTTTGTTATAAGCCCCAGTGCCATTAGGGGTTGACCCTGTGTGTGTGTGTGTGTGTGTGTGTGTGTGTGTGTGTGTGTGTGTTGGGGGGATTAACTAACGGTCACTTTGCAATGCCCAGCTGAACTGAGGCAGCCTGGAACCCCCCCCCCCCACATGCCAGGATTATTGCCAGTACCATAAAAGAAATGGAGGGGAAGATGCAGTTGGTTCTCCTGGAGGGGCTGGTTGCACTGACTTTCCTCTTATGAACTCGGATATTCTCACCACTGGAGCAGCTCAGGTCCTTATCTTGAGCGTCGCTTCCTGGTTCCTTTGCAGATCCGTCAGTGGCTGGCACAGGTCCTTTGCCCGCTGGTGCACTTTTTAGCTTCCACCACTGACCTTCGGGCCTTCTCAGTGCAGATCCGTGGTAGACTTGCACGAGATATTGCTGTGGGATCCAGGCCATCAGCTGGATTGTGGTCATCTCTAATATGTGGATAGATCTCTTGTGCTCATCTGCCTTTGACTTCTTTAGTGACTACTGTAAAAACAATCCTATAGATTGTGTGTCCTGTATTGGATACTTTCGCTTGCAAACCGTGAATACAGCACTATGGGGTGAGAGGGCACGAACCATTGGCAGCCCAGGTCCTGTGCTGAGTGGGCACTGCTGACTGGTGGTGCTGTGGGCAGTGCTGAGACCAAGCAGAGCTGAGGAGACCATGCAGAGGCTGCACTTTTGAGCTCTGTCACCAGAGATCCTGACCAGGTCTCACTCTGTATCCCAGCTATGCTTGAGAAAACTTCCTCCCAAAGCGACTCCATAAAATTGAGAAAAGCAGCTGTTATGACAGTTGTGCACAAAACAGTGTAGGGACAGACAGGAAATGTCCTTAAAAGAAAATACTAACTCTCTAGAAAGGGTTTGAAGGAAATTATGAAATGCTTGAAAAACCTTTAAAATAATGACTCTTAAGGAAACTCAGCAAGATGTGTAAGAGTACAGATTGACAATACAGAGAAATAAGACCTTCACCAAAGAAAGAGCCAAGCAGGAACCTTAGAACTGCATGGAGAGTTTCCAGAACACAGAAAAGGCAGCAAAAGAGTGAGTTTGTGAACTGTAGGACAGGCCTTTTGAAATAAGTCGGGTAAAAGAATCAAGAAAGCTGCTGAGACTTAGGGGCACTCGCCAGCACACTGCCCTTTTCCGGGCGGATCATGCGCTGGGCCACAGTCTTGAGTGTCAGTAAATTAAAAACAAATTATATAATGTATCTTCTCAGGCCAGGGTTTAATAAGACAAATTTGAGATGAGTAAGAATGGAAAATGTACAAATGTAGTGTACAGAAGCTGAACAGCAAGCTCCTAAATGACCAATGGATAATTGAAAAAACCCAAAGGGAAATCAATGAAAAACAGTACAGTAAATCAAAATATGTTGGAAACAATAGAAGCAGTCTATTGTTAATATTAATAAATATTTCAAAAAGCAAAATACATCAAATGCACAAGCTGACATACCTCAAGGATTTATAAAACCAAGAACAGACCATACCCAAATGAGGAACAAATGAAGATCAAAGCACAAATAAAAACTAAAGTAAGTACAAAAGATCAACAAAATGGGGGTTTTGAGAGGAGGAGAAAAGTCAGCAACCCTTTATTTTAGATGGACAGAATTAAAATCACTGATTCACTATAGCTGATGCCACAGAAATGCTCATCAGGAACTTCGGAATCATTACACGGGAAAGCTGGGAAATCCAGGAGTGGCAGTAAGTTTTGGAGTGCCATCCAGATTACCAAAGAGTAAAAAAGAAAGGACTAATCAAGTCTCCCTTTGGAGTCCCAGATCTGGCTTCTCACTGAATTCTGTCAGACACCTAAAAGAACTAATTAGTATGTGGGGGGTGCTGCCACACACCTGTGACCCTGGCATCACAGGACTGAGGCGGGAAGTCACAAGTCTGAGCCCAACCTGGGCGACTTAATGAGACCCTGCCATAAAGTAGGGCTGGGGCTCAGTGCAGAGGCTCCAGCGTCAACCCTCAGGACCCTAAAAATAAAACTAATTCCAGTTCTTAGAGGATTACTCTGCTGGCAGCATCCTGCACTCCCCACTCCCCCACAGGAGCCAGGGCAGCAGCTTTGTGTACCGTGTATGGAGGTGGGCCAGCTGGGAAAGCCCCTGAGATCAGCACAGCAGCAACTCCCAGCCCCCCACAGCAGGCTCTGTGGCTGGGGGGGGGGGCTGTTGCCTGTCTGCGAGCTAATGGTAGACAGTGCCCCTCTGTCCCTGTCCAAGTAGGCATAGTGTATCCTCCTTGCTGCAAAATTACAGGTCCCTGCAGGCCTCCACCCTAAGTAGATAAGAAACCAGCATTTTACACCTTTGGAAAAGAAACTCCAGAAGTGCCCAAGATGCTGCAACAGGGATTTGCTTTCGGAAGTGATCTGTCATCTGAGTTTGGATAGCTTTAGGGGTCAGAAACGCCCCACTTCCCCTAGGAGTACGAAGGATGAGGAGCCTTGGGTGGGCCAGGCAAGTATGGAATCCCACAGTTGTGAGGACCAAGGGGGCTGGGTGTACTCCCTGGCAACAGAGATGCCTGAGGCAGGGCCTAAGGAGGCGGAGAGAAATTGCCCAAAGCTCCTCAGCAGGAAGGAATTTCACCTGGCTCTGGTTCTGTGCTACTCCTGTCGCAGCCCTGGGAGTTGCTACAAATGAAAGAAAGGGGGAGAGAGAAGCCCTACTGTTGCCCTGACTCAGGTGTGCAGCCCAGGAGGCCTAGTGAGAAACTACACCACAAGGATCCCACACAACCCTGCACTCTTTTGCCACAGCTTTATTCACAAAGCCAGTAGCTGGCTGTGCTGGCTCAGGAGTGGCTTATCATGCCCCAGTCCACAGAGGACAACACACACATGGTATGGCTGTGGTTTACAGGGCTGAGCATGTAGTTTGGACAAAGGATTCTTGGGAAGTTAGGAGATTAGCTTTACATAATCTAGTTTAAGTGTTATGACTGTGGAAATGATTGGTCTGAATTTGACCTTCACTTTTTATAAGCCTGGGGTTTTCTCTGTAATGTCACACATTGAGAAAAATGTGAGCTGGGCATGTAACTTGATGCGAGAGCCCTCACCTGGCATGTCCAAGAGCCTGGGCTCCACCCTTCTGCACAAAAAGAAAACAGTGCTAGCGGAACAGTGCTTTCACCAGGAACATTCTGATAGAATTCCCAGACCAACTCTCAGTGACTGCAGGAAAGCCAGCATCCATGGTCACTACCGCTCACGGGTCCTCTCCCATCCCAGATGCGATGCCGGGTGCCTTGTAAGCGATTTTGCTCTCTTGCAGTGGCTCTTCAAGGCAGATTTCTGTCCCTGGTTTTCACCTAAGGAAGGGTACCTCTCCTCAGGTTCTGGGGCTGCTTGGCATCTCTGTCTTCGGCAGTGCTTGTCTCTGTCTAATGCAGCCCAAATCCCTTTCGTTTCAGATTGTCTTCGCAGTTTCACCGACTTAGAAGAACTTGATGAGACAGAGTTATATATGTGCCACAAATGCAAAAAGAAACAAAAGTCCACAAAAAAGTTCTGGATTCAGAAACTCCCCAAGGTAAATGCTGCATTTCAGATTAGGACGTAGTTTCAAAGAAAGTGCCTGATTGATGAGAAAAGATAATTTTATACCTGGAGAGCATGCAACCTGCACTGGGGGTCTCTAGGATGTTCAGGGTGAGGTGCACCCCTGGGGATTCCCCAAGAGGTGTGTGAAGATGAAGCAGTGCCACTGCCAGGAGAAAAACTGCTCAGGTACCTGCAGCAGAATGTGAGAGACAGGGTACCGCATAGGTGCTGAAAGGTAAACGGGGCGCTCGCTCAGTCTCCCTCCTGTCCGTGTCACCCAGGTGCTATGCTTACATCTGAAAAGATTTCATTGGACAGCCTATTTAAGAAACAAAGTTGACACCTACGTAGAGTTCCCCCTGAGGGGCCTTGACATGAAATGCTACTTACTGGAGGTAAGACTGGTGGCTGCGTCTCAGCACAGAGAGGGTGGAGGCCACTGCGGTGGGTGACGTTCATGCGCTCACCTCTGCCCCTAATCCACTTCTGGGGCTGCCTTGTGGTTGTTCCATAGCCCGAGAACAGTGGCCCCGAGAGCTGCCTGTACGACCTTGCGGCGGTGGTGGTGCACCATGGCTCTGGGTGAGTACCACTGTGCCCAACATTGGAAACTTGGTGCCACAGTCCAGATTCTCCCCACACTCCCGAGAAATGGACTTGGATCCATTAAAGCAAATGAAGGTTTCTAGAGAAGGCACACATGCAAAGCCATATGCAGCCCATGACTCTCCATACGGAGAAAGCAGCCCGTCTGGCCACAGTACCCTGAGTTCTCTTACCTCAGGGTTATCTTCCTCACCAGCTGAGATTTAGACAGGCGACAAATAGAGCAATATTTGAAATACCCTACTCCTTTTGTCACTTTAGAGACACATCGTTATCTTGTTCAAGACTTTCCCTGCAAGTCTATGCTAGGTGCAGGGGGCTTCTGGTCTCTGGCCGGGCCGCTGCCCACACCCACAGCAGGAACTTTTTCCCTCCCGCTTGGTGGACACTGTTCCCTCTGGGGTTGCAGGGCTAAAATGACCGACTGCCACTTGTTCACGGGCATCCTTGATTTTTTTCTGGAAGTCTATAGCCCCCTCTAACTTTGTGCACAGTCAGTGTCTGATGTATTTCTGCTGGTACAGACACTTTGGCTTGGAGTCTTCAGCCGACAGAAATTTGTGTATTCTGTTTTCTTTTCTGGAATCCAGTAAATAGAGCACATTTCCCAGATCAGCTCCTCTGTGTCCAAGTTGAGCATGAATTCACTCCACCCACCCCTCCTCTGTGATGCTGGGGATCAAACCCTAGGCCTCCCCCAATCAGCCAAGGCTCCCCCAACCATGCCCCAGCTTCCCTGAACATTTTTATAAGAGCCCGCCACAGTCTTTTCCTACTACTTGTACGTTACCAGTATTTCAAAACCATTGCTATTAACTGGAAGTGTTAGAGTTCTACTTGGCTTTCTGCATTAAATTCTCCAATTAACTGCTTTACTTGTCCTGCCTAGCAGTTGTGGTTCATGCTATTGTTTTCTCCTCAACCACCTGCTTTTTGATTGCTTATTTAGAATCAGAATTGAGTGACACCTTGGCTTACAAACTTTATTTGTTCCATGATTTGGAAAAATCATGGCCATGGTCACATTCATAACATGATATGGTTTGCAAATAATTTGCCAAATGCTCCTGTTCATGAACTGAGGGACCACTTTAAGTGAAATGGGAAGGCTGATCATTACTGGTAAATAAGGGCTTTTCTATCAACCATAAAGGCCCCTCACCTATCCTGCTCTTTTTTATGTATTTAGTACAGGGTCCGCAGGGTCTCACTACACAGATCAGGCTTGTAGTGATCCTTCCTTTTTTTTTTTTTTTTTTTTTTTTTTTTTAGCTTTTTCCCAAGTACTGGCATTATAGGCGCACACCATAACACCCAGTCTCATTCTCCATCTCAGCACGCCCTGGATGCAGGGCTTGCATGGCATGGCCAGGGATCGAACTCCCGGCCCCTGCGTCTACCTAAGCAGGCATTTTAATCTACTAAGCTATTTGGCTGGCACCCTTGCCCTTGACAGGAGGGTGGGCTCTGGGTACCATGTCAACATTCTTGGTCCCGCTTCCATGGAGGCCAACTAGTTTAAGCTCAGGATCTCCATGCCCCTACCCCTAACACAGATTGTGGTAGGAAATATGGTACTCTCATAGGCCCTGAGCTATGCTAACATAGCTCTGTTTAGCTCCTCCACTAACCCAGTGCGATCTGCTTTGTGGGTTCTAGAAAATCCCATTTCTGATCAGTTGCCAGTCCTTTCCTGTTTGCCATTCCCAGGGTATCCTCTTTTCTCTGGTGGGGTTGGAGGAGGGCAGTGGGCACTTAGTCACCTGTCTTAAGCCAAAAACCTCTAGGACAGTGGCAGTGAATCCATGGCATGCACACCACAGCAGACTTCTCATGTCATTCAAAGCTCTAAAAGGTGTGGCATCACTGTCTAGAATTTGTTCCTTAATCACAGTCCATATTGACATGTTTCACAGAGGACGAGTTACATGGTTGCCTGGATCATCTGTGACTCTGATCGGTGCTTTTCTCCACAGGGTTGGCTCTGGACATTACACGGCCTATGCAGGGCATGAGGGCCGCTGGTTCCACTTCAATGACAGCACTGTGACGCTGACTGACGAGGAGACCGTGGGGAAGGCGAAGGCCTACATCCTTTTCTATGTGGAGCGCCAGGCCAAAGATGGATCAGACAAACTTTAATACCTCTCTAAATCATTGTTCATCAACCCTACGGACAAACATTTCCAATTTTCCATAAATACTTGATCCAAGATTTAATTTCATCATGCACTTTTCAGTTTCTGGCTCTGGACTTAGTGTTGTCGATGGTAGTGACTTACTGAACATGGGCACCAACTAATTTTTTGTTGTTGTTCTACCAGAAAACCTCAGCAGATGTTTTGATTTGCTGCTTTAGTTGTAATAATTCAGTTTTTATATGTAGTTTCAAGAACTTAGTTCTATTTGACTTTTTTATAATAATGTTTTCAGCTCTCACAGAGGTGCATTTACATCCATGCTTTTGTCACTCACGCGCTGGAAGTGAGGGGCGCTCCTGGGTGTGTCCAGGGCTGCCCATACCCAGGTCACAGTGCACAGGGTAGTGCCGGGAGGTTGCCTGGTGCCTGCTTGGTGCCTGCGGGCTGTACCAGGGCGAGGGCAGTGCCGCTCTTCGTCAGCACTAACAATAAACTTGCAGTTCAGTTGTGACCTCCACTGCCCATCCGAGAATCACTGTTCTGGGTGGGACAGCCAGGTCAGGAGTGGTTGGTTTTGTAGTTCATGGGCAGGTGGGAAAAGAAGCTGGGCCAAGACACATGGTATTCACCAAGTCCTGGGGCTCAGCCATGCAGCATGGTATCCTGGGAGGCCCCAGCTTGCCGGGCTCTTCTCTGTCGGTGAGCATGGCTTCCTCAGGGCCATGGCAGGTTCAGCTGTGACCCTGCACACTGTCGCCTCCATGTCTGCATCACTGTGGTGGCTAACAGCCGTCTTCGGTTTGTCCCAAGAGTACAGCAAGTTAAAAATATTCTCCCTTCCACAGGCAGTTTATGTTCTGGAGTCCAGCAGCTGGTTTATTGGCAAGAACAGCTTTGAGCACTACTCGGATTTAACTAAAATTGAGATCTGGACCCAAATTTGAAGGCAGCTGTGATTCTCTCTAGCATCCTGGAAAAGCCTTCCTCTGGGGGTAGGGGTGGTGCTTACCTACAAGCAGTGCAGAGTGCGCTGTCCCTGTGCTCGTGCGTGGTATGTGCTGCTTGCTCGCAGACAGCGCATCTCCAGTGAGCCAGGTGAGCAGACTTCTTGACATCCTTTTTTAATGGTCCAGACTTTGAAGGCAGCGATGAACATGGGGATTTCCTCCTTGTTGGCCTGCCGACTCTGCAGGAGCAGAGGCAGCTCACAAGCCCAGTCTTCTCTTCAGGCAGCGCACCTACTGGGTAAGCAGTGGAACGTGGCAGGGACCCAGCAGCACCCTCCACCTCTGCCGCCTGTGCTAAGGTGGCCACCTATGCCCAGTTCTCTAGTCCCACTGGTCACATCTGCAGTGCTCGGCACGCACAGGGTAGAGCGGTCAGGGCATACACAGGCGCTCCTGGTCAGCGTGGCTTGGAGCCCTTGCTCCAGGGAAGGGTGCTCTGCATCACGCTGGACTCCTACAGCTCATACCCGGGCTCTGGAGAACACGCAGAAGGAGGTTTGGGTTTCAGATGATCTGATCTCAGGTCCCAGGATGTTAGCAAACCTAACTGCCCTCAGCCGTGGCCTGTCTGCCCCTGCGGTCTCGCACCTTGCTTGGAAGGCCGATGGCTGTGACTGCCATCATTCACACGCGGGTCTCTGGCCTTCAGATGAGCGACTGTGGTGGAACTGATGCAGTCTTTTTTTACTAAGGGGACCTCACTGCAGACTGGCTTGCTTTGTTGGGGGAAAGCAGTCTTCAGACACACAAAAGAGGAACACATTGCTGTAGCTTTTTTTTTTTTTTCTTTTTCTTTTTTTTTTTTTTTTAACGGGATCTTGCTCTATGGTCCTGAACTCACCGTGTAGCCCACTCTGGCCTTGAATCCTGTCTCAGCCTTCCGAATCCTGGGATTACAGCAGGCCTGCACTGCCACACCAGAATTCTGTAGCGTTTTTATTGCTTGATTTTACTTGGGCCACAGTGTGTGAGCTGCGTCAGGAAGATGAGATGGGATCCTTAGGCTTGCGCACCGGGCACTGCTGTAAATGTGCCTGCTTGTATTTTCAGTCTGTAATTGCAGAACCATCTCACAGCTCTGCAGGTCTGCGGGGCACAGCGACTCCCCGAGTCCTCCCACAAAGGCAGGAATTGAAACTGGTTACAGTGACACAAATCTCTCCATGGTGGAAAAATCTGTGCATATATGCTGTGTTCCTCTCAGTATACAGTGGTGATGAATGTCACAGAATTTAAAGCAGCGGAACCCCTGGGCCCATGTCTCCCCGCCCCACAGGGAATGGCAATCTGTTCTGAGGGATGTACTCCGCTGTGACCCCTGCCCACCCTGGACAGGCTCTGGCCACCAGCAGTGGCCACTGGAGTCGCTGGCTCATCCCTGGCAAGGAACCGACCTTGCAGAGGCCTGGCCCTTTCTGCACGCCCTGCCTGACCGGCTCCGTGGTCAGTGCCATCACACCACTGGTCCCTTCTCGTGCACCCTTGTGTTTCTGAACTTCAGAAATGCTGCTCCAGCCCCAGCTGTGGCCTCTGCAGCCAACCTGGGCAGGGTGGGCGGGGTAGGTGGCAGCAGCTGCAATGGTCCTGCACCCTGACCTCTGACCATTGGAAACCCTCTCCCCCAGGAGCCAGGAGTCAAGAGCCCAAGGTCCAGGTGCTGCCTGCAGAGTGGCTAAGACGGGGCTGAGGCTCACGCCTCAGGGTCATTCCTGGTCACTTCCTGCCACTCTGAACGGCAGAGCTTTGCTGTCTTATGGAGTGCCGGGGCACCTCCTAGAAGCCAGGCTGCACCCCCATAGTGGGGACAGCTCAGAGCACCAGCTCTGTTGAGTCCTAAGACACAGCGCCCCCTACAGGCTCCTGGCAAGCTGCTTCCAGAGTAAGGAGGACGCACTGCTCCTTTCCCTTCCAGAACAGCCACCTCAAGCTATCACTCCACCAGAAAACAAGGCTTTCAATCCAGGCCTCAGAGCCAACCGCCTAGCTCAGTGTCCCCCAGCAAACTCACAGTCAGAGGTAGACATACATGGCAGACCCAGGGACACGGTCACCAGGCTGGTGGCCTCAGGGTTTCAACCAGAGCCTGCGATGAAACCTCTGAGCCACCTGCCTAGTAAAGTGTCTGCAAGAGCTTCCCCGGGAGGGACTAGAGGGCTCCCCCGAGGAGGTCTGGGGTGCCCTAGGCGGGACAAGCACTAATTGCCCTTGCCCATCCTGCCCCGGGGAGTTGGGGGGTGAGTTGAGGCTAGCAAAGGACATGTGTAACAGGCTCACACACATGAAGGCCTCGGAAAGATAAGCTGCACGCTTTCAGGAAGCTGCTGCAGGGAAAACTGGGGCAGCCTGAGAGGCCAAGGCAGCAACTTTGTGTGTGGATGGCAGTGGGATATGAAGGTGGTGTCCAGAGCCAACTGGCTGCAGCCAGGCCTTTTAAGGAAGCCCGGCTTCCCTGCCAGGCAGGCTCGCAGGCCCTCTGCACAGGAGCCCTGACGCAGACGGCTGCACGTCTGTGTAGAGCCCGGCGTTCTGTCTCCCTCCTTCAGCACCAGTTGTTGGCCAAAAATAAACACCATTCCTCAACCATATATGTCCACTGGCTGAGCCGGAGAGGACACGGGCGGGTTGGCCCTTGGGTGCGTTCAGCATGCACATCACCCAGCTCAACCACGAGTGCCTGCTGCACCTCTTCTCCTTCCTGGACAAGGACAGCAGGAGGAGCCTAGCTGGGACCTGCACCCAGCTCCATGCTGTGTTTGAAGACCCTGCGCTTTGGCCCCTGCTGCATTTCCACTCCCTGGCCGAGCTGAAGAAGGACAACTTCCGGCTGGGCCCGGCACTGCGCAGCCTGTCCATCTGCTGGTACTCCAGCCGTGTGCAGGTGTGCAGCGTCGAGGACTGGCTCAAGAGCGCCCTCCAGAGGAGCCTCTGCAGCCGGCATGAGAGCCTGGTCAGTGATTTTCTTCTCCAGGTGTGTGACAGGTAGGGCCGGGTGTGTGTGT